>CM053787.1:720294040-720894040 GCA_028749045.1 Cupressus sempervirens
CTAGAAATTTAATATGTCATTTGAAATGGGGAGATTGGTATCAAAATATTATTGTTCAAGGGCCAGAGGAGATTAAGAAGCATGCTTTGTCATTAGGGCATTTTAATTTTGCATGTCAAGGAAACAATATTGATAGGATTATAGTTTGTAAAGATTACTCTATGCTAGCTGAACATTGTAAGTTTTGGAAAGGTGAAGAGATGCTTAAAGTTCGGGTTGCAAAGGTTTCATCTAGTTAGATTGAGAGTGAGGAGGATACAATGGCAGATTTGGAGAGCCCAAATGTAATAGTAGCTCTAACTCAGTATGATAGTTTGCAAGAGATCTCTCAATTGTAGGATTACAATATTGACAAAGCAATAGTTAATAAGGTGGGTGACATGCCAGATTTTAGTTTAGATGTAGTTTTAAATAGTGAGAAGAAGGATTCATTATTCAAGTCAATTATTCAAGATATGAGATCAAATCAGTAAGAGGGGTTTTTATCGAATTTGAGTCAAAGTTTTCAATTGCCTGTCCAACAAAATGTAGCTCCAAAGGTAATTTCACACAACCAAATTTTATCTTGCCAAAGGAATGTTTCTAAATGCCACTTTGCTTTGCTTTTCCCTATTTCCACAATAGGTTTAAGTTTTAAGGGTCAATTTAAATTCATGGAATAGGCTGAGAAAGTCCATCATTTAATAATCAAATTTCCTTATGTAAAGAAATTGCTATCAAAGTTTATCCTAAGATTACCAGAGAAAATTATGGTTGGTCTTATGAGGATATTATTACTCATCAAGTCATGTTTAATAACTCCTCAATGTATGATTTTATTCCACAATGTCAACCAGTTATGAAAAGTGTTAAGTTGGGCCATAATGTAGAAAATGATATACAAAATTTGGCAAATAAGATATCTGATTTTATTGTGTTGGAGCAATTTCAATTGTTAGCAAATGAAATAAATAGAGAAGTTAATTTTAAGGAGTCAAATTCCTTCTTTGAAGAGAATGATTTGTGTTAGGGGTCAGTAGAAAAGAACTAGGAGGAAGCATGTCTACAAGATGAACAACACTGTTGTAATAATTTGAAGGTAGGGGAGAATAAGTTTGATTTTTCACAAACCTTCTCAATAATGCAATCACCTGGTGAAAAAAAAAATTTTGTTCCTAATCCTAAGACCCGTGGTAGGAAAATTAAAAGCATGAAAGCAAAAGAGGAAATTGTTGCAGGGATTCAAACTATGTTGGAAGATAAATTTAAATTAGTTAAGAGAGTTACTAGGAGGACTAGAGGTCCTCTGAATGTAATATGAGGATTATTACATGGAAGGTTAGGGGTATTAATTCCACTAACAAAAGGAGTAGAATTAAAGATTTATTAGATAATTCAAAGAGTGACATCATTCTAGTGCAAGAATCTAAATTATCAGATGCCAAATATCAGGATACAATTGCTAAATGGAAAAATTGGAAATATGTTCATTTTCTAGCTCGGGGGTGTCAGGAGCATTAATAGCTTTATGGAATCTTAGATCAATTTTAGGTCACTTGTTTGATAAAGGTATGGGTTGGAAATGTTGTCAATTTGAGAATTTTGATACTTCTATGATAGTATTTAATGTATATGGGCCGACCAATGGAGTGGAGAAGGCTAAGCTTTGGGATGAAATCTCTTTCAAACTTAGAGGCCTAGTGGCTCAGAACTGCATCATAGGAGGAGATTTTAATGCTATTAGAAATATTAAAGAAAAAAAAGGTGGGATTTTCCCTTCTATGGAAATTATGGTGGAATTTGACAAATTTATTTGTGATAATGATTTGACAGAAGTGGTGTCTTCTAATGGTATTTTCTCTTGGTTTAACAAAAGAGATGGGTTCTTGCAAATTATAGAGAAGCTTGATAGATTTTTGATTTCTAAAGCTTGGAAATTAACATCAGTATGCTTCACCTTGAAAATTTTATCTTATCCAAGTTCTAATCATTTTCCAGTTGCATTAAACATAGATAAGAATAAACTAAAGCACATGGTTAAGCAGAGGTCCTCTTTTAAGTTTGAGAGAATGTGGTTCAAGCATCCTCATTTTTTACCATTAATCAAACAATGGTGGATTAGTGCACCAATATTTAAGGTAAATCACATGTTTAGATTCTTTAAAAAGATGCAATATCTTAAAGACAAAATTAAGGCTTGGAACAAGCAAGTTTATAAAAACATTTTTGAAGAAAAGAAAGTTGTTTTTCAGAAATTGATAGGGATTAATGAAGAAATTATTAAGTCTAGACTGAATTTGAAGTTATTTTCCATTCAAAAGGAAAAAACAAGCTGAATGGATGGAGTTATGTAGTAGAGAGGAAGAGTATTGGAGGCAAAAATCTAGGGAACTTTGGTTGAGTGAAGGAGATTGCAACACGAAGTGTTTTCATGTTGCAGCTTGTCAAAGGAAAGCTAATAATATTATTTTTTGTATTTTGCATCAAAAATATGGTAAGGTTATCAACGAGGAGTTAGAAATCAAGAGGGTTGGGGTTAATTTTTTCAAAGATCTTCTTGACCTGATGTAAAAGGAAGATATATGTGAAGATCAACTTGCTGATTTTCTTGATGTTGTCCCAAACATAATCTCAGAGGAGGATAACCAACGACTTATGAAACCATTTTCTATGGAGGAAATTTGGGAAGTGGTGAAATCTTTCTTGCTCGATAAAGCTCTTGGACCTGATGGTTTCACAACTTTATTCTTTCAAAAGTGCTAGGATGTTATTGGTTGGGAGCTATTTTTAGCATTAGAGTTGTCTAGGAAGAAAGGGAGTATGCTAAAAGAATTCAATGCTACAAATGTTTCTATCATCCCAAAAATTGGAGATCCATAATAATTTTTAGACTTTAGGCCCATATCTTTATGTAATACCATTTATAAGATCTTTACTAAAGCCATTTACTTTAGACTTAAAGTCATCTTGCCAAATATCATTTCTTTAGAATAGGGTTGGGGAGGGGGGGCATGGTTGTGCCTAGGAGAGCGACACCAGAGGGAGCAATAGTGGTACATGAAACTTTACACTTCATTAATGAGCACCATATACCTTCGTTTGTGATAAAGCTTGATATGATGAAAGCTTATGACAAAGTAAATTGGGCTTTTCTCTTTAAAGTTTTGGAGAAATTTGGTTTTGGAAAAAATGGTGTAAATGGGTCAAAGCTTGTATATTAGGTGCATATTTTTCAATTCTCATTAATGGATCTCTAGAAGGCTACTTCCAAACTTCTCAAGGTTTCAGGCAAGGAGATCCGTTATCTCCAGCCCTATTCATTTTGATGGTTGAGGCTCTTAGTAGAGCTATTATTAAACCTCAACAATTAGATAGATGGTAGGGCATTCAATTTGGGGGTAAAGAGTTAGTTGCCATACATTCTTTATATGCAGATGATACCTTGTTGTTTAGGCTAGAAAGTATCAAAGAAGCAAAATATATTAAGTCAACATTGGATCTTTATACAAAGTTTCCTGGTCAAAAGGTTAGCAATGCAAAATTTAAGATTTTCTTATTCAACACAAGACTTGATGTGGGTAAAGAATTTGCAAGATTTTAGAGTTTGAACAAGATCATCTTCCTTCTACTTATTTGGGAGTTCATTTTTTCATGGGAAGCAGTGAATCTTCTTATTGGAACAATATTATCAGGAGTATTAAGAAAAAAACTACGTCATGGAAGGTGACATGATTAAATTAATTGGGTCGTATTATGTTACTCAATTCTATGCTTGTTGCTATACCTAATTACTTTTTCTCTATACTTTCATCTACTCTTAATGTTATCAAGTAGATTAAGAGCATAATTAGAGGTTTTTTATGGTCTAATAACATATCAAGGGTTAAAAAAATTCCATTAATATCATTAAGTGAAATGGCAAATGATAAAAGTAGTGGGGGTGTTAACTTGCCAAATTTGCAATGGAGGAATAAAGCTTTTGGTCCTAAGTTAGTATGGTTTATCTATGAAAAAAATGATGCAAAATGGTGTAATATTATACAATGGAAATACTTAGATTCTTCAATTCCTACAAGGATTTTTACATTATGAAAATTACCTAAGGGTTCTATGATTTGGGACTTTATGGCAGAGTCACAGGATTTGGTTACTAAATACCTTTCATGGAAAATAAATAATGGAACTACAACATTATATTGGGATGATTCTTGGAATGATTTTCTAGTTTTGATTAAAATGCACTCTTTCGGGATATGGAAACATATTTTTAATGAAAATTGGGGTATCCGTGTTGTAGATTATTTCAACAAGGTAGATCCAATATTAGGATTAGTTAGTTGGAAGAATCCAACATATCTTCCTATCCCAGAGGAGATGAAGAGGGATTTTGTAAATATGTGTAAAGCCAGAAGCGTATTGGTGTCTATGAAGAATGATGAATTAGTTTGGATTCCTAGTCAGTAGGGGAAATACTAGGTAAAAAGGGGTTACTTGGTGGCTTCTTACCAAAAGTCAGGTTTGAAGAGATCTAGGGCTTATATGTTTTGTTGGAATTAAGTAGTTTTACCTAAAGCTGGCTACTTTTCTTGGTTGACAATCAGAAAGAGAATTTTGACAGGTGATTAATTGCAAAAGTTAGAAATAGTTCAGAATTTTAAATGTGTAATGTGCTTGGAGGAACTTGAATCAATTGATCATTTATTCATTCATTGCAAAGTGGCTCAAGAATGTTGGTCATTTATTATGCAGAAGTTAAATGTGATATTTCCATTGCTAAAGACACTTTGGGATTTATTTAATTGATTGGCCATCTCCAAATAATCATTCTTTTTATGCTTTTTTATGGAAATGCATTCCAGCCTTAGTAATTTGGGCCTTATGGTGGGAGAGGAACAAGCGTATCTTCAGACAACAACATTTAGATTTAGGAAGTGTGTTGAAAGGTTTAGAGGCTTCAATAGCTGAAGTGGCCTTGGCTTATGTGAAGAAAACAAATGAGAATTTAACTATAATAGATTGGGATATTCTAATGTCAAATAGATGGAATAACTTAATTTTTGCTAGCTATAGTTTTATCATCTTAGGACCAAGTATCAAAAATGAATAGAAGGAAAGTTAGACGGATGCATCCTAAGAAGGGAATTTTGAAGTTAAATTTTGATGGGTGCTCAAGAGGTAATCCAAGAAATTTAGGTATAGGGGTGTGTATTAGAGATCATGAAGGTAAGGTGATCGAATTGTTAGAAGAAAAAATACCCTTCGATGTGTGCAGAAGCAATGGCTCTTTTAATTGGAGTAGATCTAGCCTTAAGTATGAATTATGAAAATATTCATATAGAGGGGGACTCAATCTTGGTGATAAATTCTTGTATACAATGCAAAGTGGAAAATTGGAAATTTGGGTACATTTTGTATTAGGCTTGGAATCTAATTGATAGATTTAATTCTATGTCATTTTCCAATACTTTGAGAGAGGGTAATCAAGTAGCTGATATTCTATCTAATCTGGGGTGCAATTTAAAGTCACCATACATTGCAATGAGAGCTTTTGATGTTGCATTATTTCCTAATCATTTTGAGGAAATAGAGAAGGATAGAAGTTGTATTTCTTAATTCAAAATTTGTAATGTTAGTATGATGGATATTGTGTATAAGGACATTGTCGTCATTAGTCATAAAGTTTCATAATTATTAGTGTATCCTTTGTAGATTATATGAAATGTTTGGTACAACACATGTATAATAACAAGGTATCCTTTGCAGATATATATGAAATGTTTGGTATAGCGTGTGTTTAAAACATGGTAATTTATAATTATGTATACTACTTGCATGTGGACTTAGCCTGTTTTGGCATGAGTATATGTCAGTTTGAAGCAGATTGCTTGATGAAAGTGGATACTCGCATGTGTGAGGTGATTGTTTTAAAGAAAGATTTTTTGCTCTATTCACATCCTTGTCATGAAATCTAGATGAGAAAATGGCAGTGGTTTCTCTTTTCAAATCTATGGAAGGGTGTGGTAAGTTTTTTAGAGTCATCAGAAATTTTTTTGAAAGGCAAATTCCATTTTGTGGTTGGCTGACCATAGAAGATTTGGAAGAAATTTTATATTTTTGTTGTGCAAAATGCCGTAATGATGTTATGCGCATTCTGGGTTCTGATTTCCTCTATCCAATCTTATCAAGGTTGATCCTGTCGTTGCATGTGGTATCTTTGTTTCCAACTTATGTGATGGATTTTCTTTATGATTGTGAACTTTTTTTTTGTATTATGGATAGGGTGTTATGATCTAGTATGCCTAGCAAACCAGTAACCATAGAGGAGTTAAGGAAGTTTGACATTGTTATGGGACTAGCACTAGTCAGGGGTGTGTTTAATAATTTATCACTTAGGAGAGATGTATGATTTCTCAGTCTTCTATTCAATTTGAAGAAAACTATTATAAATAGGGAGCTCAACATGTTAGACAATATTTTGTGGATTCATAGAGATCTTATGTCAAGGGAAGAGGTTCATTTGATTTGAGGAAAATTTATGTGTATCATCGTTCTCCTTTTTCATGTTCATGATGTTCCAAGATCTTTGCAAGGTTGTGGTTGAGCTGGATACTCATTGACTTACAATGAACAAGGGGTAGTTAATCTATTGCAAATTGATAATCGACTAGCTCGATTGAACTTATTTGATGATGGAACTCTGGCTTTAATGGATTGGGATTTAGTTTTGTAGCCTAATATCATGTGGTTTTTGCAATTTGCAGTGGTCTTAATTTTTGTAGTGAATCTTTTGCACGATGGGGTGGTTTTAATATGTCTTAGTAGTTTGTTTTTCGGGAACCCAAGGGGTATTTTTTTGAATTTGAAATATGTAAATTTGTAAATCCTCTAGGGTTTTTTTTTTGGTATAGCTAAGGGCTGATGTAAATGGTTTGGTAGTATATCTCATATATAAATGGTGTAAATGGCTCAAATGTTTAAAGGGCTTTGTATATTGGTATAATGAGAGGACCTGAATGCATAGAATCTCATATAATTTTCTATTTGGTGACAATTGAACGGTTTCTTTCTGGTACTTCTCTTCATGAACCATTAAACCAATTTTATATTAATATATATATATCAAAGTGACATGCCACTTTTCGCTGAAAAATAAAATAAAATTTATCATATATATTACTATATTATATTTAGTTATAATAATATTTATATTTATAACTATATCATATTTAACAATAATAATCATAATCATATGTCATAATAATAATGTCCATACTTCCCCCAAATAAATTTTCCTCTAAAACCCTCTAAAGATTCCCTCTCAAATTTCCCTCTAAAATTGCAATTGGAAAATCTTTCCTCACAAATTTCCCTCAATATTTGCAATTTGAAAAGTCATAGTAATCAGATACCTAATTTCATATTGGGTATCCGATTACAAGTTAGATACTTTATTTGAGTTCTAGTATCTGATTAGGCTCGGTATTTACCAAGCCTATTTGGTCAACCCAAGAAACATGTTTGAGAAGGGTTTCATTGGCACTCAAACTTCAGGTAGCAATTTGACAATGTTATTTTCATAAAAATTGAATGAAATGAAAAGGGTTTTTTTATAACACGGTCAAGATTCCATCGATATAATTGCTATCAAATTCTAAGTTCGATAAGTATTTATTAGTTAATTTTCAATGAAGATGATTGTAAAGTTTTGATTGACATACTAATTGAAAAATAGCTATAACTTTCAAATGGTATAACATTTTTTAAATCCAAAAGTTGTGTCACATTCTATGCTTCGCCTAGTATAAGGGAAAAAAAAGAAGAAAAATTGATAAAGTTTTCAATTAGTTAATGTGGTCAGACACAGGAATTTTTATCTAAATTTTTTTAGTAGAAAATTCATATTTAATTATTTATTTTGAATAAAAATACCCAAAAATATGTGTCACATCCAGGCATGAGTCTACTTTTTATATCTATAATTATATTAAAAAATATTATCATTTGATTTTGATTAAGGTGGTCAAACATAAACCTATTTTTTATTTTTGCCTTGAAATTTTTGTAGTACTGCATTAAAATCCAAACTTTTGACCAATAAAATATTTTTTCTCTAGATAAGGCCTAGTAGTTTACAAACTACATTCAATTTCCTATAGATTATTTTCTTACAACTTTTTGATATAAAGTCTAGAACCACTTTAAAATTATGTGTCAAGTTGACATAATCCTAATTTATTGGTTTTTCACTACCACTTAAGGCCATAGTTTGGTTGACCATGATCTTGCACATACCCATAGATGGAATGTGTCATCAATAAGGCGAAAGGAAATCTTGCGATAGTGGAGCCCCATTACTACCATCACATTCAATGAGAAGGCAATGATACAACTAACATGCTGGTGATAGAATGCCATTTTAAACCAATTTAAAAATTTAGGAAAAGTACTTCTCTATTCCTATAGTGACTTATATGGTGATCAAGAAAGATATTGCTGCCTTGGGCATTAATGGCGTGAATATCTACATCATTAAGATTTTATTATTTCATGTACTTTCTTTAGAAGTTGAGTCTTGGGTATCTATCTCCTCTTTACTTGGAGAAAGTGTAAATTTCTAAAAGCATTTATCAAAAAAAATTCTCTCTAACTTTTAGAATACTTTCCCTTTTTTTCAACCTTTGGCTCTGGTATTTAGGATTTTATAGGGTGAATTTAACACATATTGCAGTCTACATAATAACTATGGGGGGAGAACCACATTAGATTAAGCCTTCTAAATACATATATTACAAGATTAATGCAAAAGTTAAATAAATTTTTTCACGTGGACAAGTATGTGAAGGGCACGGTGGGTTTTTACTCTTTTTTTTCTAAGAAGGTCATTAAGTCATGGGAAGATGAGAAAATGGGCATAAGAAACATAACCTTTGTGGTGACAATTCAAATCATTATGACAATAAAAAACATAAATATGGAAGGAACCTAGTTTCCCATAAACCCTAAGGCACCTTAGAAGGACAACCATCATTGCTTCTTGGACCTAGGAGAAAGGATTATGAGACTATAGAGTGGGTTCAATTGAGAGAAAATTCCAAGGGAATTAAAGGTGATCACAATAGTTATTATTAAGTTTTTGATGCTGGAAGGGAGGTGTTGAAGTTAATCTTCCAATAGTAGTAAATAAATACTTGTTGTACAAGTGAGAAACCTTATTTGAGTTGCTAGCAACATAAGTTCAATTTAGGTGTGACTCATAGAGTTTGAGTTGTAAAAAATGACTAGTTGTAGATGTGTTTGATTTAGACATGCATAAGTTCTTATTAGCTTTCAAGTTTATGTGTGTGTTTTCAATCATGAAGTAGTTTGTTGTCAATCTAATTAGCATTCATTCAGGAATGTTGGTGGATCAATCTATTATATAAATACACATCTATTATTCAAGAATAAGAAGCCAAATATGCTATTCTATTTTTTTAGTATGGTATCAAATCCATCTTCGTATTAGGTTATATCTATTACAAAAGAAGTAGTTAATAAGTTGAGGCCTAGAGAAGAACCACTAGATGATTATGGTTTCATTGAAGAATTTATTTGATTTGAAGAGATCAATGCTTTGAAAAACATGAAAATATGTGGTAGAGGCTAGATGGATGGTTGAATAGTCTAAGGTGCTATAGGATGGGAGAAGCTATATCTTTACGAGGGTTATGAGACACACATATGTGGATTGATGTCTAATAGTTTAGGGGGATCTAAAAATTTGGAAACTTGGCATCATACCTTTATGATGGTTATGAGGCATTTCATGTGGAGATGGTTTGTCCAATGGTTTCTTGAATTTGGATGATAGTTGCATGATTATACCAAGAGTTGTGAGCAACTTGAGGAAGTATTACTCCTCTATGACCTATTTCAAAGTGTGATTTATATACATAATGTTTTCTTTAGTTTTCACATTAAGTGGGGGGTTTTGGAGTTAATGTTCCAATAGTAATAAATAAATACTTGTTACATAAGTGGCAAACCTTATTTCAATTTTTGGCAACATATGTTTAGTTCAAGTGTGAGTCATAGAGTTTGAGTTGTAAACAATAACTACTTGTAGATGTGTTTGAGTTGGATGTCCATAAGTTATAGTTAGTTGTCAAGTTTATGTGTGTGTTGTCAATCTAATTATTAGTCATTTAGGAATGCTTGTGAGATAATCTATTGTATAAATATGCATCTATTATTCAAGAATAAGAAGCTGGAAGTTCCTTCTTTCTCTATTTTAAATCTTTTGTTATATTTTTCTAATAGGAGGTACAAAATATTTCCTTTTCATTTATTCATGATGTTAAACTATTTTCATAGGTATATTAAGTTCTAGTTTCCCTACTCTCTCTCTCTCTCTCTCTCTCTCTCTCTCTCTCTCTCTCTCTCTCTCTCTCTCTCTCTCTCTCTCAATTCTATTAGTGGTTAAAGTTAAAGTTAAAGTTAAAAGGTGTGGGGAGGGGAGCTCTCTTTATACCAAGGATTAAACTATATACTACACAAATTTCATTTAAATCTCACCCCATAGCTAGTCCCATCTGTCATTCTATCAAATGAGCTCAATAATCCTACTTTTACTCCTATTTCATCTAGTTCAAAGATTCTGGTTATTTCCCCTTCTGAAGTCCATGTCATTTCATTTTCCATGGGCTCCAAAAAAGTCAATCTGACTAGAAAGGCGAAAAAGAGAAACCTTGTTATTAGAGGCCTAGTCAAATCATCAAAATACTTAACTTCTTCATAGTCCACAAAATCTAGGTGGACCCTAAGAATTCAATCCCTAACTCTGTGTTAAATTTTCCCTATGCCCCTTTTATCTTGCCGTCTCCCAAGACCCAACTTAGCTATCATTGGGATCCCTTCATCTCAAGGTTTTCTTCCCCTAATATCCATTCTAAAACTTCTCAAGGGCTTGATGGGGGCTCTGGTTGGTCAAGTTGAAGAACTTTCTACTTTCCACAATAGGCTCAGAGAAATCACTAGTTGTTTCTTTATCAACTAGAGATTGTCAAGAGGAAAATCAACAACTTGGAGGCAATTGCAAAGGCTAAAAATAGAGATGAGGATTGGTCTAAAGGGAAGCATGATAAAATCCTATAGCAAGTAGGTGACAATTTTGGTAAGAAACTACACATTTATGAGTTTATGGACCTAATTATAGAGCTAAAAATCTAGGTGTCCTCAAAGGGGGAGAAGATGGAAATCATCAATATCTTAGCTAATATGAAGGATTCCCAAATCCAATTGGGAATGTAAATTTTAGAGATGGATACTCAAAGTAAAGAGATGCAAGAGAATACCTATAAGATCATCCATAGTATAGAAATAGAGTTGGAGGAGAGATGCCTAAAGAGAAAGAGATGGGGAAGAATATCCAACTTGTTATAAGGGAGGAGATGACAATAGGTGATGTGGTCACCTTTGGGATGACAAAGAGAACTTCCTTGCTAGAGAAGATCAACAAGTTAAACAAGTAGTAATTGTTGTTGATCAGATGTTTGTTGGATACATGCCTTAGGTTGGGTATACTAGTCTTTTATTTAGTTATGTACTAGTAGTGGTTGTTTGTGTCTATCTATGGGTTCCTTGTTAGTTTTAGTTTATTTCTAGTTTTTCTTTTTTGTTGGTATCTATGGTTCATTATTGGAATTCACTTCTTATGAATTTCCTTTTTATTTTCTACCACAATGTTATTTTATTGTGAAGGGTTTTAGCCCTATCCCAGTTTATCTAATCAAAATATTGCCCAAAATTTTAAAATATATGTTTTTGCATGCACAAAATAAATGGTTCTTTCACACCATAAAAATCCATAATTGGATTTGATTTAAATCTTGTCTTTATTGAATCAAAACATGCATCCCTTAATTCAATCAAATGACTAGATGAGGATTCACAGAACACATTTTCTTGAACTAAAATATCCCAAGCTAAGCACCATTAGAATTATAATGTATGCATAAAATTTTAATAAAATATTTTTAATAACTACTTCATATACTTCTAGCTAAAAACAATATAAATTCTTAGCCTAATGTAATATAGATAAAATTAATATTAGTAACTGCATCAACTATAATAATTATGAAAATGCGTGTCAGGGTAAGCACTCCACTCAAAATACCCTTGGTAAATCACCAAGGAAAAGTGGACATGCCTCCAAAAAATAAAAGGAGAAGGCGGAGTTGAAAGAGGAGTTGTATGAGGAAGAATCAACAGAGTCAGAAGAAGATGTAGAGCTAATACAACAAAAGAAGAATCCTAAGAAGAGAAAGCTTTCCTAGATTGCCAATCCCTATAAGCCAAAAGAATAGGCTAGGGTGGTCATTTCCTTTGATTATTATGAGGAGGAAGTGGATGATATGGATACCAATGGCCATGAGGATGTGCCTTCTAAGGTGGTGTTGACAAAGAAAACTACTAGGATAGCAAGCATGAAAGATGACTAGGGTGATTACTCCCCGTAGATCTCATTAAGACCTAGTATGGTGGCAATCTATACATTGAGGATAAAGATAACCCCCTTATCTTTTGAAAAAATCTACAAAGAAGAGCTTGAGTCACAAGGAAAAAGAAGAAAAATTAACTGGAAAAACATGTCCTTAGATTTTGTGAAGTTGGGGATTATAAGAGAACTAATAAACTTAAAGGTTAGAGAAATGAATCCAAGTAAGGTGGACCTCCAGACTCTAATTGATCCTTCATTGGTCATTCTTAGTGACAATAGTAAAGAGGAATCCACAGATCTCCTAAACAATACTAGGAACAACCTGCTTGATAACTTTAGATCAATAAAATAAATGTTTCATCATATTTTGGGTCTAAAGAACATGATGTCTATGGCTAAGGAGAAGGTTGGTGACAATAAGGTGCAGGGTGGAGACAATAGCCACTATCCCTCCACTGGGTCCTTGATTGACTTGGCCACATTTTATAGGTTGGAAGCCTAGGTAATGGAGCTAGAAAAAAAATTCAATGGTATTGATAGTTGTTGGAAATATAAGAGGAGTAACTATGAGGGGAGGGGTGAATTAGTTACTACTAAAATAAATCCCAAATCCCTTAGATATCAATACAAAAATGCAAACTAAAAAACTAAATATTGCTGAAGCTCAATAAATACACATAGAATGTTGTAACTCTATAATAACTGAATTGGCATAGTAAGTTCTTAGCATATAAACCTTTAGATGTTGTCTGTGACTAAAATTACTTTAACTAAGTTGCAAACATATAACAAAAAATAGCATGAACACAATAGACACCAGAATTTAACGTAGAAACCCAATTTGGGAAAAACCACCAATTGCAACTAGTTACTATTTTTCACTCTCCTAAAATGAGCCCTATTAGGAGCCAACCCTATTAAAGGTTACAAAAAAAACTTTTAGGTGTCACCTTATTAAAGGATTTAATCACCCTATTAGGAGTGGCCTGGTTAAAGGTCTTGAGACAATTCAATAGAACTACCACCTTGTTAGAGGATTTGAAAATGGTTATTAACCCAACTCTATTAAGAGGTTTAGATCACTGCTATAATGGTTAGAGAGTAATAATGAGATGACTTGATTGAATGCAACTAATTTTCTAATTATAGATCTCTATTTTTTCTTTTACTTGATCCTTCCTGATCGAATAAGGATTTTCTATTCCACAAGGATATTCTACTTATCCTTCAAATTCGCTTCCTTTTCTTATCATCATATCTTCAATAACGTCTTCATGCCATGCATTCACATACTTCAAAATCACAACTTGACCTTATACTTATATCTTCCACCTTGTCAAGTTGGCTCAAATACAACTTAGAATAAACAATATTGATCACCTTAGTTAGCTTGAATCAATAGATAAATCAATTAAGCTTAGTACAAAGAAATGAGAAAATCCTTTGTTAGCTGACCCAGCTCGGTAGAAACTGACTTAGAAATGATTTCCATTGTTAACCAACAGAAGCTCGATTAACATTGCAAACTTGTGAAAGTCCTTTGGCAATCAAGTGAGCTTAGTTAGCACCAATTCCATCCAACTTCCTTCGTTACCCAAGTGATCTTAGTTAACAATCACTTTCTACAACTTTTCCTTTGATGCCCTATATAACTTGTTAGACACTACCTTCTACACTAGGAAAATATAGGAATACTCGCTAGACACTAAGAACTATCTTCACTACTTGAGTGGGCTCGACACATACTGACTAATAATGATATGACATTTGTGTAACATCAAAGACAACACACAATTAATCAATTGTATCCAACAATTTCCCTCTTTGGCATTGATGACAACATAACATGTCATAGCACAATGAAATTTTGGATTTAGACTAAGAACTCCCTTTGTTAGTCTGAGCTCTTCCTTTCACTAGATTTTGTCTGAAACAACTATTACCAAGTTCATTCACAACATTCTTCTTCTTTAAGTAAATTTCTTCTTTGAAAAACTTCTCCCTCTCTAGTTCCTTACTTTATTCTGGTTCCAAAAATATTTCAAAGATATGACAGTAAACTTTTCACTCTTTGACAACACATGTCAAAAACAATAATTCTGTAAATACCAATGTGCCTTAAGTACTGATTCATCTACAATTTGCCTTTGCTAATTCTACACCAACTGATTGATCTTCAATAGGTTATAGTTGATGCATTCACTAAACTTCATTTAGTGAATTTTAGATAGGGGAATGACCCCTAGTTTACTTCTTAGATATAGAAATGCATTCTTAAATAATGGCTTGATGAATATGTCTGCAATCTATTCATTTTTATTCACATATTCCAATCTAACTTCTTTATCTTGCACTAACTCTCTTAAGAAGTGATATTTTATTGAAATGTGTTTTGTTTTGGAATGCATTATTGAATTCTTCGATATATTGATTACATTGGTGTTATCACATTATATGACTACTAGGTCTTTTATCTCTACCTTCATTTCTTCCAATAGTTTTTTGAACCAAACAATGTCAGAACAATTGACTACTGTTGCTACATATTCTACCTCTACTATGGATTGAGATGTATAATTTTGCTTCTTGCTTGTCCAAGATACTAGTCTTTTACCAAGAAAGAATGCTCCACCACTAGTACTTTTTCTATCATCAAGACTTCCTGCCCATTCAGCATCAATAAATACTTTCGAGTCCAAATTGCCTCTGAGTTTATACCATAAACTATAGTATTCAGTACCTTTCAAATATCTCATGATTCTCTTGATTTCCATCATTTAATTTTCCTTGGAATTTGCTGAGAATCTTTCCACTATTCCAACTACTAGAGCAATATTAGGCCTTGTGTGTACTACATACTACAATTTTCCAATCATTGATCTATATGTGGTCTTATCTACTTCTTTGGAATCATCATTTTTGGAGAGATTATGTCCATTAGAAATAGGTATTCCAACTAGTCTTGAATCTTCCATTCCAAATTTCTTTAGTATCTCCTTGATATACTTAGATTGAGTGATTTAGACACCATTCTTGTTCTTTTGTATCTACAATCAAACAAAGAATTTTATCTCACCAAACATGGACATCTCAAATTCATTACTCATTTCTTCTGAAAATGCTTTGCACAAGTCATCGTTTTTTGTAAATAGAGCATCATCAACAAATATTTCTTCCAACACAATCTTCTTGGCTGGTCCTTCCTTGATATACAGACTACTATTATCATTTTTCCTTTGAAAACCAATTTGTACTAGGTAATTATGAAGTCTTTCATACCAAGCTCTCGGATATTGCTTGAGACCATATAATGCTTTGTGTAACTTGCAAACCATGTCTCTGTTGCTAGGATCTACAAAACCTTCTAGTTTTTCAATGTATACTTCATCAAGAATGTAGATTTGACATCCATTTGATAGACTTTAAATCCTCTTTGTGCTGCATATGCTAGTAAGGTTCTAACACCTTCTAGTCTTGCCATAGGAGCAAAAGTCTCACCATAGTCAATACCTTCTTCTTGAGAATAACCTTTGCAACTAATTTTGCCTTTTTTCTTGAAACTTTTCCATCTTCATTCAACTTATTTCTAAATACCCACTTTGTACCAATTACATTTTTATCCTTGAGTCTAGGAACAAGAGTCCAAGTTTTGTTCTTTTCTATCTATTCCATCTCTTCATTCATTTATTTAATCAAACTCTCATTTTCTAGAGTATCTTTAACACTTCTGGGTTCACATTCAGCAAGTAAACATGTACCTTTTAATTTTCCTCTTGTCATTATTCCATCTAATTTGTCTCCAATGATCTAATTAGGTACATGATGTCTTTTGACATATCTTGCTAACACGAGCTCTTTGGTTTTTGAATTAGTTCCACCATCTTCATTTTAAATTTTAGTTTCAAGGTCAGGTCCTTTTGTCTATGACTCAGGTCCATCAGGCTCAATCTGAACACCCTTGATAGCCTATAACTCAGGTCCTTCAAACTGTAGCTCAGGTTGCACTATCTACAACTCAGTAACTATAGGAGTTTCTAGGGACTCGAGAGATGTAGCTTCCTTTCTCTTAGATAGATTTGGTAGGATATCAGGTTCATAGTAAAAAAATCTTCTATAATCTTTTGGCTCCTTGTTACTTTCTTCTTCACTATTTTCTGTAAACTCATCAATTCTAACATGCGCACTTTCTATAATTTTGTGAGTAGACAAATTCAAACATCTGTATGCTTCTACAGGAGTATCCTAGAAATATTTTTTCATCACCTTTTACATCAAATTTTCCTTTTCTAGATTCTTTCAACATATAACATTTTCTGCCAAATACTTTCAAGTAACATACATTAGGTTTCTAACCATACTGTAGCTGATAAGGTATCTTGTTTGAATCTTTCTTCAGCTAAACTATGTTCATGGTATGAACTGTAATGCTGATAGCTTCCTTCTAGTATTTGAGAGCAACATTCTTTTCAATCATTACGATTCTTGCACAATTGATGATAGATCTGTTTCTTCTTTCAGCTATTCCATTCTATTGTGGTGTACTAGGGGCTGATACTTGTCTTTTAATTCATTTTTTAATGAAAAAATAATTGACTTCATAGGAGATGAATTCACCACCTCTATCTAATCTTAAGCATTTCAAAAAATTTCTAGTTTCCTTTTTCACTCTTGCAAGATACCACTTGAATTTTTGAAAGGCTTCTGATTTTTCTTTGAGATACATTATTGTCATTATTTTTGAATAATCATCAACAAAAAGAATGAAAATTTTTTCTCCACTATAGCTTTCTATTCCAATAGGTCTACATAAATTTGTATACAATTTCCAAGAATTCTTCTAACTCATAGTCTTTTCTTTTGAAGCTAGTTTTTCCCACCTTACCAATTTGAAAATTCTTGCATAGACCCATGTCGGGCTTATTCAAACTAGGAGTACCTCTTACTCTTCTCTATTTTCTTATCTTGACTAGATTATCAAAATTCACATGACATGGCCTTTTGTGCCATAACATCTTTCCTCTACTTGAGCAATAAAATATGAAAAATCACTGAGATCAAGATAAAATAGATTACCTTTTGTTTGTTTGCTAGATCCAACCAGATTTCCTTTCCCATCTAGTAGTTTGGCCTGTCCATTCATGAATTCTACCTTGAATCCAATGTTGTTCAACTGCACCACATGCAGTAGATTATGCTTTAGTCCTTCAACCCAATAACCATTTTAACATACAAGTTCTTTAGTCAACAAGCTACATCCTTTTCCTTTTATGTTACAAGGTTCATTGTTCCCAAATCTCACACTACCTCTATCATAATATTCCATGTGCTCAAATTTTGTTTTGTCACCAATCATATGATTTGAGTAGCCACTGTCAATAATCCATATATCATTTTTGCTAACATAAGAGATAAGTGCCATTTTATCTCCTTCATCATCAGATTCATCTTTCACAACAATATATATCATTTCATTTTCACTGTTATCAAAATATTTAGCTATAAAACAATATTTCTTACCTTTTTCCTTGTAGTTCTTGGAGTCATTCTTTCCTTTTTCCTTATTGCTTTTCTTCTCATCCTTTATTTTCTTATTTGGACACCTAGTAGCAATGTGACTAACTTCTTGACAAGAAAAGAAAATCATAGGAACTTTACCTTTGTGCTTTCCTCTTCCTTTGGAATACTTCCTTGCGAGCAAGGCTTCAACAACTTCAAGATCATTATCTGAACTTTCTTCTAATGATCCATCTTCTTCACTTCCTAATTGATTGGACTCTTATTTCTTACCTTTTTATTTAAGTGAGAGTTTTTCTTTTAATGTAGATTCAATATTCTTTGAAGCAGAAGCATAGTTATCATACTTATCTAATTCAGAAACTGTCAATCTTGCTACTAGAGCATCCAAGCCTAATTTTTTATTTGGATCACATCTCATTTCTTGAATGGTAGACACTCTAATTGCATAAATAGGAAGAAGATCTCTGAGCACTTTACTTACAACAATTTCCTCTTTAATTTCTCCTCCAGATGCTTTGATTGCACTTACAATAGCCTTGATTCTTTCTACATATTTTGCAATGTTTTCATCTTCTTTCATTCTCATTTGATAAAATTTTCTTCTAAGGCTTTTTTTTTTTGGCTCTTCTTACATTGTCATCTCCTCCATAGATATCTTTCAATTTGTTCCACATTTCATAAGCAGTTTTGTAATCTTTGACTTCATCTAATTTGACATAACTAAGAGTAGATGCAATATCAATCATCATGATATTATGATTCTTCTTTTTAGCAATATCTTCAATTGATAATGTTCCACTGGGAGTCTTATATTCAGTATCAAGATATTTGCAACTTGAATCACTGAAGGTAGCTAGATGTAACCTCCTAAGTCCTTGCCATGTTGCAAAGTTGTCTCTATTCAACTTGGAAATCTCTCTTTTGTAAGACATCCTAAACCTTAGCTCGGGTCCTTGAAACCTTATCTACAATAACCAAAATCTTTGATACTAATTGTTGGAAATATAAGAGGATTAATTAAGAGGGGAGTGGTAAATTAGTTACTACTAAAATAAATCCCAAATCCCTTAGATGTTAGTACAAAAATGCAAACTAAAAAATTGAATACTATTGAAGCTCAGTAAACCATATAGAATGTTGTAACTTGGTAATAACTGAATTGGCACGGTAAGTGCTTAAGATATAAACCTTTAGATGTTGTCTATGATTAACATTACTTTAAATAAGTTGCAAACACATAACAGAAAATAGCATGAACATAGTAGACACCAGGATTTAACATGGAAACCCAATTCGGGAAAAACCACCAATTGTAACTAGTTATTATTTTTTTCTCTTCTAAAGTGAGCCCCATTAGGAGCCAACCTCATTAAATATTTAGAAATTTTTTTAGGTGTGACCCTATTAAAGGATTTAATCACCCTATTAGGAGTGGCTTGGTTAGAGGTCTTGAAACAATTCAATAGAGCTGCCACCTTGTTAGGGGATTTGAAAGTGGTTGTTAAGCCAACTCTATTAAGAGATTTAGATCACTACTACAATGGTTGGAGAGTAACAATGAGATGACCTGATTGAATGCAACTAATTTTTTAATTATAGATCTATGTTCTGGCTTGTACTTGATCTTTCCTAATCGAATAAGACTTTGTTGCTCCATAAGGATATTCTACTTATCCTTCAAATTCTCTTCCTTTGCTTATCATTAGATCTTCAATAACATCTTCATATCATGCATTCACATACTTTGAAATCACAACTAATCATATACTTATATCTTCCACTTTGTCAAGTTGGCTCAAATACAACTTAGAATAAACAATATTCATCACTTTAGTCATCTAGAATTAATAGATAAATAAATAAAGCTTAATACAACAAAATAAGAAAATCCTTCATTAGTCAACCTAGCTCAGTAAAAATTAACTTAGAAATGATTTCCTTTGTTAACCAATAGAAGCTTGGTTAACACTACAAACTTACAAAAATCCTTTGGCAACTGAGTGAGATCAGTTAGCACTGGTTTCATCCAACTTCCTTCGTTACCCAAGTGATCTTGGTTAATAGTTGCTTTCTACAACTTTTCCTTTGACACCCGAGTGAACTTAATGGACACTACCTTTTGAACTAGGAAAACACAAGAATGCCCAATAGACACTGAGAAATTTCTTCACTGTCTGAGTGAGCTTGGCATATACTAATTGAGAATGATATAACATTTGTGTAACACCAAAGGCAACACACAATTAATCAATTGTATCCAACATGACAATAAGGTATAGGGTGGAGACAACAATCACTATCCTCCTACTGGTCCTTGATTGACTTGGCTACATTCTATAGGTTGGAAGCCCAAGTGATGGAGCTAGAAAAAAAATTCAATGGTATTGATAGTACCCTCCATAATATAGCTTAACAAAGCCATAATATTCTCAAAGCCTCCAATGAACACATCAAGATTTTGATTAATAAGATGGAGGGAAACCCAAAAGAGAAAGCCATTATTTTTGTGACTAAGGATGTTGGACTGACTATTGACAACAAGGAAGGAACAAGTAGAAGGACCATAGCTACTACTAAGAAGATGACGACTAGGGCTACCTTTGAGATCAAACAAATTAAAGCTTCAATTGAGAAGATGGATGTGATGTAGGAACAAGCAACTGAAATGATGAAAGGAATGGGATAATGCCCTATTTTCCCATGGCTCTTTCTATGACTTTTTGGTTTTTTGACTTTTTTGTGCCATCTTTTGTTTGCTGGCCTTTCATTGTTGGCTCTGTTGTTTGTGGGTCATAGGTTTTTGGGCTATAATGTTTAATCTGTAGATCTTTTTGTACAGGGTTTCAAAGTCCCTTCAAAACTTCTTTTCTTAATAATAAACATCAATAGTAAACATCTAATTATTAAAAAACATCACGTTGTACTAGATAATTGTAGACAAATCATGTATTAAAAAAAATAGTGAAATGAAAATATCAAAATATACAAATCAATATGTGCATGAATCCAAACAAATGGTATATATATATCCTTTTAAGAAAAAAATGGATTCAGTTGATTAGAGATTTTTCTCACTTATTAATTAAGTACATAATAGCAAGACACTTTTCTATTGATTTTTAATATGATTAATAGGTCAGAAAAAAAATTTGTCTAATCAACCAAACTATGTCTCATGCATAGGCATCTCCTAAAAATACCATGGTACAATTACATTTAAAAAATACACAATGAATCCAAAAATAATATCAATGTTAATATAATGCTCCATTGATAATATACATTAATGATATATTTTTTAAACTGTTCTCTTCTCTTCTCCTTAAAAAATAAATGACTTGTAAACATTTCAAAATCATCACCACTTAACCAACACACTCAATAGTGAACCTCGCCTATTTTCATTCTCCCCTTCTAAATAATAGATCACATAACCAATTTTATCCAACCTCCCATAGTCATGCATACACATATATATATAGATACTCTCTCTCTCAAAAAAAAAAGAAATAAACAAGTGCTCTGCAAGAAAGTCCTTGCCTTTTGGTAAACAATAGATGATTGTTTCAGTAATAAACAAGAAGAGGAATTATTGTTGTGGCCATTACATAGATGTTGTTTTAGCAAATTTGATAGTCATTATACAATGAACTAAATAGAGAAGGATGAAGAAATAGAAAAACTAGAGAAGCTACATTTAATCTACCCATCTAAATTGAGAAGGCACATATTGAAGTGAATAGAAAATGAATTAATCAGTCAATGACAGGCATATGCTGATTTGACAAGCAAGGGAAATTTTGTCTAATTTTAATTTTTTTACTTTAGAAAATTTTATATGGTAACAGAGTGTTTATAATATTTTATACTATGACAAATTACATATGTAGAATTAATTCCTATTTTGATTTGTAGGGTTTGGAATTTGAGTACAACAATTTTTAGATTCATAGAAATATAAGTAGACATAATGCAAAGACTACTCCTATGTCAAAGACTATGCAACTCTTGTAAGGATATATGTGAATGACCAATCAACATAATTGTATTTGGTTCTAGTAGTGTTTTGAAATAGTAACACACAATAATTGTATATGGAAATAGTAACACACAATAATTGTATAGCAAGATATATAATTCATCAAAATATTTTCCATTGTTAACAATGTATGACAGTGTCATTGTAAAAATCAAGTTGTACAAAATCTTGCTTAAAAGAGAGTGTAATAGCAAGGTCAAATGATAGACAGTCATTCTGTCAAAGCAGATGCATAGTATTAGTGAGCATCTTTATAGAAATCAAAGGTTGTCATGGCGAACACTAAAAACTCAATACAATGTCTTCATCACAAAATGAAAACCCAACAATAATATCTTTTTCTTTTTCTTGTAAACAAGAGAAATTGCTGAATGATTTAAAATGATTTAAATGTCAGATTTCCCTGAAACATAGTAAAAAATAAAGGTCACAAAACAATGATTTCGAATTTGATAGACAAATGACTCATTTCAAATAACAATATTTTACCTCATTAAGAAATAAAGGTGAACATGATATTTATTTGTGTTATGAAATATGTCCACCTATTATACAAGGAAACAAAATAAACTACCTCCACGAGTAAGGATACTGGACAATTGATTTGATCCATTGAACTTTTAATATATTGAAATGGAAGTTGATTACATTTACATAATTTTATTCCAAAAAAATAGTTTGTCTTTAGGACATCCAGTTGACATCTAATTTAAAGTCAATTTTACTGCTTTTATTTCTTATGATTCTGCGGCCAAGTTCAAACAAAGAGAAGCAATAAGTTTTTACCTAATATAAATTGGGAGTAGGATATTCTAAGATTACCTATTTTTGCTTCTTAAAAATGTGTTTGAAATAGTTCAATCTCTAGATAATTTCAACCCTATTTCACTGTGAATTACTAAACCAATGCAAACAATTAAAAAATTAAATGAATCAATCATGGCTATTCAATATATTCGTAATGGTTTTTTTGGGTGTAGTTTTGTTTAAATACACAACAAGGAGGGAGAAAGATCAATACAATATTTTTTTTTAATTAGGAAAATAGTCCTTCATGTTGAATCAATAGAGGGTTCCAATGTAGATTCATGCTTTCTCATGATGTCAAAAATAGCCATTAAATTCGTGATGATCAATTATATTAGTAAAAGAATTGTGAAAATGAGTATGGCCATCTCCCGAGTAGAAAGATGAAAGGCTCACATAGCAAAAAGAGAGTCAGATGCATAAATGTAGAAGCATCGGCCTGTGTAAAGAAATACTCTTACAAATGGAATTCATAACTTCAAATGGATTCCTTTTGTGCAAATCACAACATCTGTAATGTCTAAAACATCCCTCCACTAGAGAAAGCTTCGACACTCTGAGAGTTGATTAGTGAAATTAGACTTGGAACGGTAACCAGTTTATCTTAATCTTCACTTTTTCCTTGTCTAGATAAAAGGTTGAAAAATTGTTAAGACAATTGGAAAATGATGACAGATGATGTAGGGCAATCAAAGTACTGACAATGAAGCTCACTAACAGCTCAGCTATGTATTCGAGCAAGGAATTAACATCTTTGACACAGCTCAAGGTGTAAGTGAATAAAATTTTCACTTTTGGATTATATGATTTGGGTTGTAGTGAAGGGAAATAAGAGCACCCTAGAAAGTCATCCTAAGATTAGTATGCACATCCTGTATCCAATAGTTCCTTGAACAACTTCTAATAAGAAAATACAAGTGTATACTACTATGTCATAAAAGCGAAAACATACATAGTTGATTTTCCACAATTAAAACCTTAAAGGAAAGTGATTGCAATTTACCAATCTAAATAAATTTCAGTAGCATTACGACATATAGATTATTATTCTACAATCATAGAACTAGAAGAATGAGACAAAATAGAGAACACAAATATACATGGAGAAAACCTTTCCTAGGTGAAAACCCCACCCTCCAAACCATCAAGCTAATGTATTATTT
Source organism: Cupressus sempervirens (assembly GCA_028749045.1). Lineage (NCBI taxonomy): Eukaryota > Viridiplantae > Streptophyta > Pinopsida > Cupressales > Cupressaceae > Cupressus > Cupressus sempervirens. Next base: position 720,318,027 of record CM053787.1, read on the forward strand.
AGCAACAAGTTACAATACATTTCTAGCCTTCACATGGAGATTTACATCTTGCTCCATTCTAGAGAAAATCCAGCAACATAACCCTGTGCAAATAACTCCTCATCTCTCTCTTAATTCTCTACAACAATGCTTGTACTTGTAGAGTTTTCATATAAGAGGAAACAATTTCTAAAGCATCTACATTCAACACATCTACAAATTATTTTAGAAACTTCCTTATGCACAACCCTTCCATAAAAACAAAGCATAAGAGAATAAATCACCAAAAAATAGAAGCTTTCTATTTTTTTACTCCAAGTCTTCTTCTGTGGAAGAATCCAGCTTCATTTAGAAACTTTTCAAGAAAGCACAAATAAAGCAATAAAACTCGGTAAGGCTGAGTCACCTTATCCAAACAATCTCCCACTTGATGAAGACCTTACAAGATTCAAACTGATGAAACAGTATTATCACAACCATCCATGAAACAACATAAATCATAACATATGCTCTTGTGCTCCAACTAGACACCTGTCCAAATAACACAAGCATAAGATCCATGTGATAACAAAGGCTACACATGCTGCCACCACTCCATTGTGTTCATGAGCTACATAGAGGCATCAAAAACATCAACTTCTTAGCCCAAAAAAACTGTAAAGTCATCCTCCAGAAAATAAGATAAAACATTAGCCAAAACAATAACCAACTGATTGGTCTAATCCAACTGATAAACCCACTAGATTGAAAATAGCATCCACAGTAAATGCTAACTCGTCCAATCACCCATACCTCAAAGGTATCAAACACCAAAAAACTCATGCCAGCAACATAACCAACCCATAAATTGCAACCTCAAGCTCTATGTGCATATTAGTCAATGAAGACCAAACATATGCAAGAACTCCCATTGCATGGGTAATGTCAAATCTAAAAAATCAATTGTGACCTACTGAGTCTACTGATAACAACACAAAGAAAGTGAAACTATGTAGTACCAAGGACCACCCACAAAGATATGCAAAACTTGTAGCAAAAATATTGCAAGAAATATCTCTCTCACCCGATCTCCACAACTCTCCCATGTTCTCCACATCCAACAAAGAAAAGAGATAAAGAAGCCACCATGACATCACCAAAAAACAATGAAGTACAAGTGATAACAAATGACCACAAAAGAGTGACCACATAGCTCCAACAAATCTCAAAAAACAATTTTATGTGAATCCAAACATCCAAGAAGATAACCAAGGCCAAATAGAGAAAGTGTAAATCATAAGCATGTAGCACATGTCCTTCTACAAACACTTCTAAATGTCAACTATGCCAAGTATGATCTCCTTCACAACCCCAAGAGAAAAACCACAACAACATCCAAAGCTATTCAACCTCAAGAGATCAAGCATAATATGATATCATCAATCTACATGGATGTAAGCCTCTCAAAGAAGATCAAACAACTCCATTACCCATTTCAGGAAATCAGCCCACTACCATCTCCTATTGTCATTATAAATGAAAGTACACCTCAAGAAGATAACAATGTTATCCATCTCTCACAATGAATCCTCCAAAACCATCTGACTATAGCTCAAGATCCATGAATATGAAAGAAAAGATAAAGAACCTAAAAGTAACATTGGGCAATACCTCTCAAGTGATAAACTGCTAAGTAGACTAAGAGCGGGGAATGAGAATGCTCCTCCAAGATATGCAAGTCACCCTGTGACTTATCCAAGAACAATCTCCTCATAGGTCTCTATTGAACTCACATCCAACAAAGGTGTAGGCTCCTTGAACTTTCTATTGAAATCTCATCAAGAGCATACATCTCAACAACATGTCTCTCATCTCAAGAGAACTCTAGCCTCACCTAAGTCTACAAGTATCCACAAGAACCTGTAATCAATCACTCCATGCAAAACTCCATTGCAACATAGCACTGTCATGAAGTATCAAGCAAATGATCAAAGTACTCAATACCAAGAAACTAAAACAAGATCAATGTCAAAGCTCCAACCATAGAATTAGGAACATAAACATGACATCATGATCTAAACCATCTCCTTGAAAGAGATAACATGCTTCATGTGATCATATCAAATAACTGTATCATGTCACAAATCTAAACTGGTAATAAAGAGAGAACCATGACATAAAAAACACCATGATAACATATCAAATAAAAGCATAAACAACATCTCTACCAAGGACCCCATGAATCCTAAAGATGTTAACATCTCCAATCACATGAAGATACCATCTCCAACTAGTGAACCAACAAATGTGAGAGACCCTTCTGTAGCAACGCGATCTAAGGCATCCTCCAACATCTACAAAACTAAAGAAGATCATCCACCACCATATGATGGAAAAAATACAATCACTACCAAAGCTCCCACTAAAACATGATACCAAGCTCTCCAAGCATATGACACACCATCCTCCAAATATGAAAATCATCCAGGCCCACACATCACACTGAGTGAAACCAAGATCTTCATGCTAAGGAAATTCACCATGCTTTAGGACTCCATAACTGACTATCCAAGTACTCAAATATCATCCATCCTCTCATCCCAAAGTAGCCACACAAATGCACAAGTGACCACAAACAATGCCAGCTAACAAGTTTGCACCAACATTGAATCAAATTTGGTGGATATAGATAGTCCACATCCAAGTTATCCCACTACAATTAAATGGGTGGCCTACCCACCTAACTGCATAACTTGTAGATCCAATCATTGCAGCATGCAAACCCACTATCACATTAGTGACATATACAAATGAGATGAAAGAGAATAACCATGTAGACAACATGACTCAAACACTAGATCAAGCACAAATCTGATTTGCCAATTATGTCCACATCAAGCACTATAGTCCAGGAATCCAAAAAAGCATCACCACAAAAATATTGAGTGACTAATCACGTACCAACATCTCCATGCAGAGAAAGAAAAACACCTCCTCTCACCATGCACAAAGAATGCATGCATGTAGAACTACAACTATCTCATCTAGTACCACTCTAAAGGAACAAGAGTCCAGAAAATAGCTCTATATTAGATCCACAAAAAACTACAAGTTTTTAATTTTAGCATGCAAAACCTGCAAAAACATTGTGTTTAAGAACACCCATGCACATCCACACCCACTTCTCATTTGGAAGACTCAAAGTCTGAATAAAATACCAAACAACTGAATCCATAATAATGGATTATCATAGATGAACATCACCATAGACTTTTTTAGGAAAATGTATAAACCCCTTAGATCCAATGAACAAGAATCCAAGCCATGCATGTATAAACATCCAAGAGGAGAACATAGTATTGGAACTCCAGGCCTACTTGTAGACCAATCCCACAACCACTACTAGTACATGCATCTGAGAGAGATAGGCTATCCAGAAGCTTCCAGATCATCCAATGATCAACTCCATAGCCTCTATGCATTCTAGGTAACAAAAGAGACACCTTCAAATACCCATACATCAACAGTTATTCTGCTATCAACCAAGAGCTCCAAATCAATGTCATTTCAACATGACCAACTCTTTTTTCTCTGTCTCCACCATCTTTCAAGAAATGTCTATTGTATCCTGAAAAAATAAATCAACTACAAGACTTCCACTCATCAAAGGATTAATTATCAGTCAATTTCTTTAAAATAGACTTCTTCAAGCTCTGCAAGCTAAGAAATCTTAATAGAAGAAATACCCAGAACCCAAAAACTTTGTGAATCCTCTCATGCAAACAACATGCAATTCACAAAAATGGGCTCTGATAGCAATTTAAGAGGAATAAGAGCACCCCAAAAAGTCATCCTAAGATTAGTATGCACACCCTGTATCCAATAGTTCCTTAAAAAACTTCTAATAAGCAAATACAAGTGCATACTACTATGCGATAAAAGCGAAAACATACATAGTTGATTTCCCACAATTAAAACCTTAAAGGAAAGTGATTGCAATTTACCAATCTAAATAAATTTCAGCAGGATTACAACATATAGATTATTATTCTACAATCATAGAACTAGAAGAATGAGACAGAATAGAGAACACAGAGTTGGATCGAATGAGCTCAACCTTGTGATGATCCCATGCTCATAGCTCCCACATTGAATAAAATAGTGAGAAGTGAGGAACTAAATTCCTTTTTTGATATTTATTCACTTTTCAAGTGAATAATTGATTAGGCAAAATAACTAGCCAACCTAGTCAAACCTTGAATTGACCCAAACAAAAGTAGACTATTCCTAGAAATAGGAATTCATGTATGGACAAGCTGCCAGAGAATAAAATAAATCAATTAAAAGCCCAAAAATCCAAAAACAAAAATAATTCCTTAACAACTTTCACAACAATGCAAAACTCTAAATGCATAGACATGCTCATTGGTCTAATGACATAATGAAAATGACTTTGGATTTAATAATCACCTAAAGGTTTAATTAAACAATTAAAATAAGGATATGCCAACCAAATAGGGGCAAGATTGGTAAAATATGAATACCTATGTCACTAACTCCATGTGCCACTGCAAAGGATATAAATCCTACACACTAAACAACATGATCAAGTTCATTTGCATATAATAACATAGCTGAAGCAATAAATACATTAAATTACCTAATTTAACCATTTATTTAATTATATCAAAATAATCTATTTACATCACTCACATTTGCATAAAGCATAACAATGCAGGAATGAAGTAAATAACTATAGGATTAAATCCATCACATAACACAATCAAAGATATGTCCAAATCCTAGAGAAGTAGATATCATCATAAAACACACTGTCATCTCAAAATGGCATCATCATGCAATATGATCGATTGAAAAACATAGTAATCTAACATCTATGATACTAAAATCAAGGTATAACATCTGACCCTTAGGTCATCTCAAATGTAAAACATAACAAGAGAACAAAATATAACAAGTAAATATCCACAACACATAACCAATGAATCCAACATGAACAATTCATTTCTAATTATTTAAGCATTTAATAATAGTAGTTTACACAACATTAAAAGGCACTTAAAACACATAAGTGAACACAATCATAAACATGACTAACCACTACTACAAGAACCTAATCCAATGTAGCATGGTAATAGTACGTAGTGCAATCTTTGCACACATCTCAAAGTAATCACAAAACAACCTCATGGTACCACATCGATCTTGGTAACCACTAGCAAAAACCTTAGTGAACCATAAATCACATCATAAACTCATAAATCAGCCAAAGCATAATCAAAGCAACTAATACAATAGCATAAATCCAATCACCTCAACAGTGTATACCACTCATGGTCATAATCACAATCCAACATAATGAAAGATCAACAAGGTTGCATCCATCAGGATGACTTACAAAAGTCAAATGGGAGAGGCATTATATCATCACCCCCAAAGACTAGGCTTACTTTTGTAAGTCTGCAATCCAAGAATAGAACCAAACACATAACGAGAAAATTCAAAATTGAGCACTAGGAATCACCTAACAAACCCTCCACAAGTCAAACCCAAATCACTCCAACATTCTGAAAACATCTTGTCAACCCCTACATAGGTTAACTACTAGAGAAAAGGTGTCATACTGACACAAGGTCCTCCAACAAGGAACCTCATATGTACTAGGATAACCCATCTAGCCATAAAGTCAACAATACAAGGTAAGGAAAAAAAATCCACTCTACCTCGTCAGCAGGTGCCCAACTATGACATGTACCTAACACGTGATTGTAAGACTAGGTCAAAACACTACACACTTCCAAAAAAAGTTGGAATCATGGGGAATAACCATCCCAAATTCCTAATAATACTATCATGCCACAAATGAGCATCCTTGAAAGCACATAAACTCACTCTTCAATCATAGAGAATGATAGTTTACCAACAAAACAAATGTGCACTCCAAAAGCATACACCACCAACCATAGGAGCACATAGTCTCTCTCTAAGGTACAAAAGCTCAACTATCATTGGTAACTAGGGCTACATAACCCAACCAGACAAGATCACCTTTCTACAAGGTAGCAAAGAATATAAACAGTGGACAATACCATGTAATATCTTCATACCAACTCACAATATGGTAACATATGTCCAATGGTACCATGTCCTTCCAACACCATGCTGGGGTTACCACAACAAACCTACTGCTAACTCAATCTCCAGCCTTCAGTCAATGGTCAATGAGAAAACTCGACTAAGGTAATCCTCTTGAAGAAACAAGCTTAGGGAGAAATAAACTATAGAGTATTAGGAATAAGAGGGAGTCTCTCTCTCAACCTCGACACTAAATCAGCCAAAGACACATTAGGGAACTCACAATTCCACCAACCATCAACATACTCATCCAACACTAACCAAGCTATGGGAACAACCACACCAGCCTACAATCTCAAGAGAGAAAGGAATACAAAGATGCGCCAAGGTCACCATTTCAAAAAGGCTGATCTTGACTCATCAAATGACTGAATCACTCCCAAATGACAAGGCAACATCAACCTCGAGCAAGGAATTCTTACAAACCACACTTTACCTCACAAGGGTGGGTCAGTGCTATAGGAAGCACACAAACCCAAGTACCAATCCCAACAAGTACCTCATAAATTATGAAGACTAGATAATTCTTCCATTAAGAATAACATGAAAGTTAAATTTTTTCAATGGCCATAAATGTGATGTGTCATGATTGAATTGTCCTCTACTCGATAAAGGGTACTCAGAACATCGATCTACACCTTTAGAAGTGCAAACAAGTTGCTCATTGTTCCCCAAGAAAAATCTTGCATTAGCATATTCTCGCATGAAGTTTCTCACCAAGCCAGGCAAAAAAGTGCAATGAACTAGGCCAGAAAGTGCATGATCAACAGTTTCTCGCATGAAATTTCAAATCGACACAAAAATTGCCTTCACTTTGGAGGCCATAACTTTCATGTCTAGAATTGGATTGACTCCATTCAAGAAGCATTGGAAAGATATCAATGAGGAATAAAACATGATGGATCTTAGAGAATCCTGATATCTAAGAGTTTTAATCACTACTGAAGACAAAACAACATAGGCAAAAACAATAGTCTCAATTACCAAGACAAGTGAAGGACAAAATGTACAAAACAACATAAGACATGGAATGAAAGGTAGTTCACACACTAAAAACCATCATTAATTATCTTTCATAATTTTATTACTTAAACATAACATGAGCACTAATGCACAATGAAACTAAAAGGTCTCCAAAGCAAGGTTTCAAGAGTCACTTACCATAAAACAAATACATATCTTTTCAAATTCTTTCTAGAATAACATCAAGTTTAATCACCATTTAAAGCATCCAATTACTTTTAAAACTTTACATTTACTATAAGCACCCTAGCATGTTCTCTATGATATTATCCATTGTACATACTACTAGAGGTTCAAGATGAACATGACAGAGTCACAACACACAACTGGGTAGTAGTAAAACACATCTAGAATAGTCATCATGAAACATAATTAAAAAATCTCAAATGGGGGAATTGTCAATTCAAATAGTAAATATCAAAAAATGCACATTTCAACAATAGGTAAAATGTGACAACTATCATAAAGAGAGCGATAGATAAAATTTGATGACTATTCCAAGAAAGGAAAATATTGAAAACCAATGCTAGCCCAATCAATATGAGGAAAGTACCTCCAACCAAATAAAATAAGACATCAAACAAATCATATTACATGTGATGACTGAGAATAGTCACACACAAAAAAGGGATAAACCACTACATAATGCAAATAGATACATCGCCATAGCAGTGTTAGAGAACACACTTACACACATCAAGCAATATAGCATTAGTAACCTCATGCATATGCCAACTACAATAATTTCCTTGATTATTTTCCATACAATGCAACATTTATATATCCATCAATTTAATACAATTTACATAAGCTTATGAAGTAATCAAATTGGGGACTTAAGTCATTAACCCAAGGATATAATGTGAAACCTACTCCGTTGCAATGATTCACAATAAATACTCATTTTACTCAAAGAAAGTTACCATTTCATTTCTATAATGGAAAAATACAAAATTACAAATAAGATTTATTTATAACTTGCAATTAGGAGAAAACAAGGAAACAATGTACCTTTCTCCACAAGGAAAAACAAGAAGAGGCACACAAAGCCAACATATGGAAACCAAATAGTGGTTCCATCCAAAATGCTCACACAAACAACCAACCAAACAAGGCACATCAATTCCATCAACAAAACTAGGAAGACTCACTTCCTTCTCATCACATTACTCTAGTCACATCTACTGGACAAGCAAGTCCATCCCAAGTAGATACTGAAGCAAGAAAGATCACAAGCTCTTCACCAAGACATTCACACTCAATCAACACAAAAACAACCATATGGGCAACATATTCATAGAGATCACAATGTTTGAACATGGGCTCTCTGATACCAGATGTAATGTCCTACCCAGAGATCCTTGGAAACAAGGATTCAATTCAATCCATGATTATTATTATTTTCAAGTATGAATGCACATGTCAACATCATACAGGGATCACATAGAGCGCAACAAAAGACTTCACCAACAATCTTGGCAACCAATGAATATCCAAATGCCACTACCAAAATGACACACACCAACTCAAGAATAAAAACCAAAGACAACATCAGAACAAAAAATCTCCAAACTATCAAAGCATGGAACTACAAGCAATCCTAAAGGGTACTCAAAAGTCCAAGTTGCATTCCTTGAAGAATAGTAGAGAGGCACCTTATTTTTTGTGTGAGAGAATAAAAATTGACAGTCCCACACAAGGAAGTACCTTTTCTCATGAGAAAGTACATGAAGCCATGCAAGGAAACACCATCTCACATGAGGACATGCTTGACCTAGTAGCCAAAACACCCAAACTAGTGTGGGGTTTCACATGAGGATTCACCAAGCTGCATGAAGAAACCCAACACACCATGCAAACAATTGCATTCTCACACGAGAAAACACAATTTCATGTGAGGATACAAATCAAAAAACCAGAAAACATAAAGGTAGAAAGATAGGAAATAAATTTCCTCCACACTGGGGAGTACCAAATCCACATAAATTGAGGAACAATCACTTGAGTGCAAGAATATAAAGAAAGAGGAACATCTATCCATCTAAACCATAGAAGTAAATGTACATACATAAAGTGATATCACAGTGTACTGAAATCAAGATAGCAAGCTGAAAACAAATCGCAATGTGCAAAACAACCAAAATAAGTATATGCTTCCTCCCAATTGTCAATAGCATCATAAGACCATCGTAGATCCTAGCTATCCCTCATGCATAACAACCCAAGCCATTGATCAAATTTTCGGTGCTATTGTAATAGGGATGTCACTACTAAAACATGCTACAACATAAGCATAAGGAAAGGAAATCTAACATGCTAGAAGTAAAGCATAAGAGAGTCCTACAAAGTAGATAACATCACCTATCACATGCTCAACATTAATAAGAAATAAATACACCAACAAAGCAATTTACATAATCTAATCATATGCTAAACATCATAATATAGGAATGCATCAAATAAACTAACATCATCTAAACATGGCATCCAAGCATTCCAATGAAAGCATAAATCATAGGAAAGCATACTTTAGAACCTGAAGTATCAAATGAAAACATCTAGCAATAGTTGCACTAGGATAAAAGACTATCTCTACACACCAGTCCCTACTAGTGGTGTAAGTAGCTACACCTCCTAATCACATGGCACCTGTAGGTCCACACCAACCATGTTGATGGAGATAATGATCCAACCACAAACACACATAAAGCACATCATCCATTGCTAACACTCACTCCAAATAGTATGATGGCTATAACCAATAACCTAAGACAATACAAGTAGTATAGATCCTAGTTAGACATTCAAAAGGCTACTAAGTAGGGGCTGACATCATGGAGAGTCACTTGGCATTGACAAGCCTAAGCTCAGAACGTGCAAATACAATGTCCCTCAATAGAAATGTTCTCACACATACATTTTATTATCTTAAGTTTTATTAACACTAACACATTTCACTTAGTTATCACTTATATAAAACTTCCACTGCTAACCACCGATGCCATGATTTTCGAGCTGAGAGATAGAAGCCCCCTCTATATACTACTCTACCCTACCCATGCTCATCCTATGACACGTGCTTGTGGGCATGAATACTCTCATCCCAACCCCAATGATCATAAATTTTGAAAGTACCATAAAAGGTCAAGACCCACAAGTCCTCTGACAAAGGTACACACACGTACTCGTGTGGCACACCACCATCATGAAGATCATAACATAAGGATTGGATGAGAACACAATGCAAAAATATAACACCCAACTGAAAGCAACTTGAGAGGATAGATTCTACATGAAGCCCAAAGTCAATAAAACCATACATCATGAAATCACTCAACTAGCCTCAATTTGGGAGTATGGATTCTACATGAATCCCAATGATGTAACAAGACCAAACATCATGAACTCACTCAACAGCCTCAATCTGAGAGTATGGATTCTACACAAATCTTAGTGTCCACAAAAAAATAGCCAAGGTCCAAAAGAAACCATAATGCTAGGTATAAAATCACTCAATCAAACACCAAGTCAAGAGTATAGGTGTGACACACATCCCAATGCAAACAAAAAAGTGCAATAAAATTTTGGTTGACACTTAAATAGATGATCCAAGTCCACGACCAATCTCATGCTAAGAAAACCTGAGAAAATAGGACGACATACAAAACATGGTAAAAATCCCAAAATTTGGAAAACTTCAAAATTAAAACCATAAAATAAATAGCTTGTAGAAGTAGCTGAAAATAATGGTAATTCAATGTTTTCCCAAGCTGGATCCAACGAGCTCAACCTTGTGATGATTTCATGCCCATAGCTTCGATAATGAACAAAACAATAAATCCTCATGAAGAGGATTTTGGGTTTTACTCTCTTACTTTCTAATTTAAAAGTGAGAAGTGAGGAATTAAATTCTTTTTTGGATATTTATTCACTTTTTGAGTGAATAATCGATTAGAGCAAATAACTAGCCAACCTAGTCAAATCTCGAATCGACCCAAATGAAAATAGACTATTCCTAGAAATAGGAATTTATCTATGGAAAAGCTCCCTGAGAATAAAATAAATCAATTAAAAGCCCAAAAATTTAAAAACAAAAGAAAATCCTTAACAACTTTCATGACAATGTGAAACTCTAAATGCATAAACATGCTCACTGGTATAATCACATAATGCAAATGAGTTTGAATTTAATAATCACTAAAAGGTTTAATTAAATAATTAAAATAAGGATACATCAACCAAACATGAATGGCATTGGTAAAATATGAATAGTTGTATCACTAACTCCATGTGCCACTTCTAGGGATATAAATCCTACACACTAAACAACATGATCAAGTGCAAATGTATTTAACCATTTATTTAATTATATCAAAATAATCTATTTACATCACTCATGTTTGCATAAAGCATAACAATGCAGGAATGAAGTAAATAACCATAGCATTAAATCCATCACATAACAAAATCATAGATATGTCCAAATACTGGATAACTAGATATCATCATAAAACACACTATCATCTCAAAATGGCATCATCATGCAATATGATCGACTGAACAACATAGTAATCTAACATCTATGATACTGAAATCAAGGTATAAAATTTGACCCTTGAGTCATCTCAAATGTAAAATATAACAAGAAAACAAAATATAACAAGTAAATTTCCGCAACACATAACCAATGAATCCAACATGGACAATCCATTTCTAATTATTTAAGCATTTAATAATGGTAGTTTAAACAACATTAAAAGGCACTTAAAATACATAGGTGAACACATTAATAAACATGACTAAACACTACTATAGGAACCTAATCTAGTGTAGCATGGTAATAGTACATAGTGCAATCTTTGCACACATCTCAAAGTAATCATGGAACAACCTCATGGTATTACATCAATCCTAGTAACCACTGGCACAAATGTCAGTGAACCATAAATCACATTATAAACTCATAAATTGGCCAAAGCATAATCAAAGCAACTAATACAATAACATAAATCCAATCACCTCAATAGTGTATACCACTCATGGTCATAATCATGATCCAACATAATGAAAGATTAACAAGGTTGCATCCATTAGGATGACTTACAAAATATCATTTTCAATATTGATGTAGCTTAAAGACAATTAGGCATTTCAGAATAATATGTCAATTTAGTTATGTTGTACTTGTTACTATGTTTCTCAATACATCGATTATTTTTCCTATGTACAAATGTTTATTAATCTCAAAATAAGGTTGACTAAAAATGTACTTTTTATTACACATTTGTATCGGTAATAAATCTGGATGTAATGACATCAATAACTGCAAATGCAATTGTGGCATCTTAGCAACAATTTCAATTAAGGACCCTCTTTTAAAAGTTACAATTATACAACCAATGAAGCAACAACATTCCATAACTGTTACTTACTACCTACATCTCTTAGATGGCATACACACACATATTTGCCTAATTCCTCAACAACTGAACATTTTTGTTGAAGACAACATTTTGCAAGGAGGATATATCATCATCCTTACAAATTACAAGTGTAAAAAAATTCTAAATTTCACGTACATTTTTTAAATAAAAATTACGATCTTAAGTTGTTTTTCCTCCTTACTTCTTTTAACTAAAATTCATATACTTTTTATTGTAGTGCAATTTTAGTAAATAGTTTTAAAGTAATATTGGTCAAGTACTACAAAAACTATTGGAACACCAACTCCTCTTTTGACAACAACCACCTTGTCAACGAGCAACCTCAGTCAATTTGAGACTAGTGCAAAATAAATCAATAGTAGCAGTGGAGAAGCAATCTCTACAGTAGAACAATTTTTCCCAATACCAACAATAACTCCCATTAAAGCATTGACCCTGTATCATAAAATTTGGAGTATTGAAGGAAGGGCACTAAGAAAAACACCTATTCATAGATTTACAAATGTTGGATGTGATGGAAAAGTATTTGGCTTTGACTATATTGATAAAGAGAAAATGTCACATGCTTCAATGATGTAGTTGAAGAATTTGATAATGTTATCTAATTAGGTGGGCTTTATGTCATCTCTAATGAAAGAGTCAAATTGCTGATTTGAAATATAGTAGCTCTACTAACCCATTTGAGATTGTTCTACACAACTCATCTACTGTTATTGTTTCAACAACTATAGATTCCAATATACCTATGCAGTGTTTAAACATTAGGAGCATAGAATCACTACAATCTTTACCTATATTAGCCTTGTAGTAGATGTCATTGGCATAGTCCTATCCATCAGTCTGACATCAACCATCCACAAAGTAGATAGAACTAAAAAAAGAAAATGTACAATTACCATCACAAATATGTCTAATTGTACTATCGATATAACACTTTGGGGGGATCTTTGCCAAGCTCAAGGAAGGGAAATTTCAGCAATGCCTCTACAACCAAGCCCACCTATAATCTTGATCCAATCTACTCGATTATATTATGGTGAGGAAAGGCTTTAGATAGTATATCTCCAACCTCAATTACAATAAATCCACATTTATTAGAAGAAAGAACACTTCAAATTTGGTTTGCCACAAAATCCACTACTACTCCATCAAAATCATTGTCAAAAACTACCACTAGTACATTCGACCCCATTTTTAGACCAAAATTTTTGACCATATAATAAAATGGGGTCGAATTGGTTGGAATATGCAAGGAAACATTTTTTTTTTCAAAATACATGCCTATGTTGGTTGAAATTTCGACCAACATGGGCTTCATTATATCAAAATAAAAACATGCTCGTGGCTTCATTATGTCAAAATAAAAAAAAGGTCTTTTTGGTGCCCTAATTTCATTGTTATGCCACTTATTTCCTACACTGCAAGTGACTGAGTCTTCAATTTGGCCTGTGTTGGTGGAGGTAAAGTAAATAAACTCATATTTCTATCTTACATAGTAAGGTTGGCTTTTTTTTTTTTCTTTTTCTTTTATCTCTTCCTCTAAATTCACTCTGCACGTGGACTTTATTTCATTTTATTGTTTTTAGCACACTCTGCATATTGGATTGGTGTTAACGCTCAAATTTTGCATCTGTTCACTTCTTCTACGATTTGAAAAGCCCTCATACGTTAACCACTCGAGCTCATCCAATGAGTCGACATGCAGCAAGTGAAATAAAGCCTACAAATGGGCTTTGATGAAGAAAGCTTCTTATTACATGATATATCTATCAATGTTAGAACCCTTGTTTTGCATTCCATACTATTTTAACTATTCATTCTATGCATTTAGTTCTTTTCCCTTGGCATTTATGAAAACTTGATATTTCTACTATATTTTATATCCATGTTGCTAAGAATAAAAATTGTTTACAAGCTAAAAGTAGAATGGTAGCCATTCAACACAACATATCATTCTATTAAAATTGGATACACATAGTTTCTATTCACCATTAATAGTATGGAAGCATATTGATCCTTCCCTACATTTTTCCTTACATGTATTTCAATTCATTTGTCCAAACCCTAAATTTTTCCTTACATGTATTCTAATTCATTTATCCAATCTATCTAGTGTGGGCCATTATAAATCTTTGATATTCCTTCCTTATAATCTTCAAGTCTGAAATCAGATGGGTCAGAAAACATATTAGAATGTGTATTTGGCATCTCGTTTAGATTTAATGGATTATCTCCTCCAATGTTGATATTAATCCCCTGGAGAATCTTAGAGTTATGTGGGATTAAATGAAAGGCAGTGGGATCCGAATCATCCATAAAAAGCTTGCAAAGTGGTTTGGAGCCATAATCTTGGATACCATTATTTATGATACCTCTCACAGGTTTAGGTTTAACAATATCATCATTTTCTTCTCCACTAGAACCACATGTTCTTGCTTTTCTACTCCCATTCTTGGCAATTTTATACTTCTTTTTGAGATGGGTGTTCCAATAGTTCTTTATTTCATTATCAATTCTCCTAGGAAGCCTCCCTACAATCAGAGACCACCTGTATATATGCATATATCAAACACAACCACTCTTAAATATCACATACTAAAGAAGAAATAAATTTGGAAAAATAAATTAACTTTCACTATTTAATACTTTTAATATAGGAATCAAATTTTAGTGTGTGATTTTTAAACAATTCAATCAAACATAAACAAATTGATTGACATACATGTTTTAAACTATAAATAAATAAAAACTTCATAAGAATTCAAACTGGCTGCCAAGGAGCCAATGTAATCTTATTATTGATGCAGACATAAACATTCACACATTCCCTTCTCACTAATCAAAAGTTACAACTCTCTCTCAATCTTTGTTGTGTGGCTTTCCATATAAATTTATGGAAAAAATTTAGCATAAAATCATCAACTTCTCTTTCAATCTTTTTGTGGCCTTGCAACGCATTTGCTGCCTTAATGTATATCCCAATCTAAATGGCTAAAATGCATGGCACTTCATGAATTCTGTGCTTTAATTTTATTTTATTTATAAATTAATTTTTCTTTTTATGGAGGGTTTAGACAAGTTTCAACATGTTGGTGGAACAAGCCTTGGTGGAAGGTGGTTTGCTCTTTATAATTGAATTCTAAATGAATGACATCTAAATTTGTCTTGACTAGCAATACATTTAGCATTCATATGTGTGGAGGTGGTGTCATGTTAGGTGTTCATTTGTTAAAAATGCTAGGTATTATGGAAATAAACCTTCATTGAGATTAATGTGATTTCAATAAAAAAGATAGATTAAAGGCTTGAGGGACTTCAAGAATAGTGATTTTACATGATTAGTTTTCATAATTGGTGCACAATTATTCTTTGCATATGCACAACTTTAATCAACATCTTGTACTTCAAATCTTCATGGAGCTATAATCAAACATTTAGAATTCTATTGAAGTGATTCCAAATAATGCTATTCAATTGATTCTTGAAGTGTAACACCTAGGATTCAACCTGACACTAGCCTTGGGAAAGTCCCCAAGTTTGAGAAATGTTTTTGCATCCCTTAGTCATATTTAGTTTCTAAAAAGTCTTCAAGTCTTGGAAATGGCCATCTCTTGTAGAGGGACATTTCCAAGATTGGGCTACTCAAGAGAAATGTAGCTCCACCAAACCACGACATTTGCCAATTGCACTGGGGATGTTGCTAGTTTGCTTGCTATATGGCACATTCCATTACATGCTAATTGCAATATTAGTTTAAATTGTATATTTTCCTACAAATAGGGAATTTAGCACTAAGGTGTTTTGATTAAAAACTATATTAAAAAAAAATCATGAAAATTTTAGATTACATAAATTTATCTATCGTTAAGAAAAAAATTTGAATAATTTAGCTATAGATGTTTTTCTAAAAGGAAAAATGATGAGATAAAATTAAAGACGAAGAAACATTTATAAAAAAATTCATATACAATTTTTATTCAAAAATATTCTTATTGCTAATACTATCTTAATTCCCATATATTAGTAAGCTTGATGACGAATATGATTCATGTCATAAAGAGTTTAAGAACATTTATAATTTTTTAAACGAAAGCTACTTATTTTTTCTCAAATATGACTTAATATTTAGTGATAAATAAAAAACCAATGACTAACAAGTATGTAACTTTTGAACAAGTAATGAATTTTCAAGTTAATGCCCTCGATCTTTGACTCAATTTAGAATTATGTGATTGTAAAAAAGTAACAAAAGAATATTCTTCTATTATTAAAATATTCTATAAATCAAGATATTGTGTAAATTTCTTAGCATACAAATTTCTTATGTACATAAAGAAAATAGTGATCAAACTTAACTTACTATTGCTTGGCCAAATAATGGTATCAGAAACCCAAAGCAATATTGGACACCCCAAATGATTCCTAATGCATTATTTAGTCTCATTTAATTATCAACTAGGGACATAAGTTTGGAATGGCATCTGCAAAGTATATGCTTCAAAATTCCTCTTCTAAGCCTATTTAAGGAATTCAAATGCTTATGCTTTACGAAAATTAAACTAAAACTGGTAAGAAAATGTATTCTAATCAAAGTAGGAAATTATAGTTAGGAACTACTCCAACTAATTGTGTTGTAGGAATAGGCTACTAATTCTGGTATCAGTGGCTACAGGAACAACAAATTTCTAAAACATATAAATGAACATGAAATAAAATCTACATTAAAAAAGAAATTCACTCATTGAGTGGGCCCCCTTAAATGAGTGAATGGAAAGTACAATCAAGATGAAAGTTGTAGACTTGAACTAAACATTCTATTCATCCATAAAAATGATTGCATTCTTTGAAATAGTATGCAAGAGTTCTATATTAAGAACCAGTTTGTTCAACTAACTCCAAAAGAGTAACAACAATTGATTATTTAAAAGAAAACTACCACTAACTCCTAAACCTATGA
Organism: Cupressus sempervirens; assembly: GCA_028749045.1. Taxonomy (NCBI): domain Eukaryota; kingdom Viridiplantae; phylum Streptophyta; class Pinopsida; order Cupressales; family Cupressaceae; genus Cupressus; species Cupressus sempervirens. The sequence goes on from CM053787.1 coordinate 720,335,565, forward strand.
TCACTTCATAATGAGAATCACTTATAACTCATAAAGTTTCATAACAGAAACATTATTGACCATGAACAATACCAAAATATAGCACATTCTAAATTTGTGTGTTGCATACAATAGGAAGTATTGATTTGAAGCATTGACTTGCTTTACAAAGATTCTATAATCACAATTGGCTTTGATGACTCTCATGCTAGTATGCTGGTCCTTGAATATCCACATTCAACTCCTGCAAGATAATTAATGCACACACATCCAACCATATACTTATATATCCACATCATCAATATTAGGAAAAGGTGTTAGTCGTAATTATCACTCTTGCAAACCTATGGCTATAGGAGGTAACTACCCAAAATAGAGCTTAGGAGAGAAAACATCCATTAACATGTATAACTATCATATCCACCATTCTTTTCCATGAAATTAAGAAAATATTATGTGTTTAGAGGTATCCACATTCCATCTTATGTTCACACACACACACACACACACACACACACACACACACACACACACACACACACATAGTCATATACATAGAAACCATAAGTTTATATGCTTAAAACCACAAATGTATGTTTATGTGCAATCAAATGTCTTAGAAAGAGGATAAAAAGTGGTGAGAAAGATGGCTAATTTAGGAGCCCATCATTCCCCCCATCTGAACTATTGTTGGCCCCCAACAATCATAAAGTTTTGAACCTTGGCATGGATCCTCAAATTAGTAGTTGTTCTCTGCCTTGGCTCATCATGAATATAATCAAAGTATCCATGAGTCTCTTTAAGTCTTTCCCAACATTGGACTTTAGAGGCCATGTCATAATCTACTGCACTGTCATTTATTGCTAGCAATGGCTAAAGGAAGAGTGGAGGTTGAAACCTTATTGGAATCCAGTGTTTAAGGAGTGTCTGGGCCAACATAATATATCATGGAACTCTCCTTTTGGCAAGGGTTAGATTCTGAGGTGAGTGAGGTTCCATTCTCTTTAGATTCTATGACATCCTTAACCACCTCTACTTGGAGGCATTAATTGTTTTAGCAACATCCCAAGAGGAATGTTGGTCCCAATCTACAAAATTTTGTTCTCTCACTAGATAGATCTTATTGGCTTTACTACTATTTGTTGTGACAAAGATCTACTCAAAATATGTTTTTGTAAAGTGTTGTACCTTAGGCCTCATCATTAAAGGAGCTAACATTTCTTTCACCCTGTATGGCACAACACAGTGTTTATGAATTATCTCATTCTACATCCATGAAATAACTACTCTTAATTGTAAATCTCCTACATAGAGGAGTTAATTCCACTCTGTGTCATCAAGAACTACCAAGTTATGCAAGTGCAATTCACATAATAGATTCTTCAGAGTCATTAGGGTAGACTAAAAGGCATAGTAAAATACATGGGGAATTGATATGGATGGATTAAGGCCTTATACAATCTTGGTTAATTTGAAATTAACAAGTTGCTCTTGAAGGAATATTGCATAAACTGGTGAGGGTGATCCACATTCCATCAACTATGGAATTAACCCAATAATCTGATTAATTCTTTGTTCCAATACCATAACCTCATCTAATTTTTGATTTGATTGAGAATTCTACTCATTAATGACTCATTTCAATTTTTATTTTTCTAAATTCCAATTTTTCTTTTACTATAACAACTATTGGTATAAACTTATTCCTGCTGCAAGAGGTGTAGACAAATCTGGTAGGGGTAAAGGTTCCTAATTGAGTATGTCCACCCATTAAGAGGGAAAGTGAGGAATTTTAACTATTTATTTAGGTGCATAGGACTTTCCCTTCCACACAACAATTGTCCTGATCAAATTGGTTCCTTCATTAACATCTATTGCCACCTTATCCATCATTTCTAACTTTTCCTGACTACTTTGTTGGGGTGCTTCTTCAATGATTTCAGTCTCAAAGTCAAGCATTTCCTCTGAGTTTATACTAACATCTAGTGAGGAAGAATTTTCTACATATTCCTTTGTGTCTTAATCACTATCTATTAGTATGTAGTTAACCCTAGGGCTAACCTCTACTTCTAGACTCTTCTCTCTCATTATTGTGTCACTAATTATTGGTTGATTATTTAATTCCTTAGAAGAGGAATTGTTCAAAGGTTCATTTTCTATAGATTTAGAAGAATCAATCTTAACAATAGAAATAGATTCTTTAGCATCTTTCTCAAAAATTCTTTTACTTCTCCTCATAAGGGATGTGGATGAACTCAAAGGACTCTTCTATTTCTTTTTCTTCTTAATGACCACCTCCTCTACCACTACTTCAGGAGGTTTTTAAACATTCTCTTTCCTAGGGTTCTCAAAATTCTCTTTGAGAGGAAATTCAAAATTATATTCCCTAGGGGAATGTAGGGTTTCTTCCACATTATCAGTATTGTCACCAGACTGAGACTCTAATGTTTTTTATTTTGGTTCCATTATTTTACCCTTACCCTTCCTAGATGCAAACCTTGTCCTTATGGATGGTCAATATTTCAAATTATTAGTAGGTTCTGCACTTTTTTTTTTCTTCCTCTAAGAAGTAGAGGCTCTAGAATAGAACATTCTTTTTCTAGGTGACCTAGAAATGGAAGGAGAGGCTTCTCGATCATTCTCAACTCTTTGAACAATTTTAAAAACCCCAGAAGATGTTTTTTCTCTCCTACCAACACCATGACCTCTAGGGCCAACTACTCCAGGTTCAACCTCATTCATCTATAAAAATTCTTCCCATGTCCCAACCTTTTGACTATTCAAATCCCTTTCCACCATTAATTTTATCAAGCAATGGTATGAAATAGACTGGTTCTTTCCTAACTGGACTAACAAAGACTACTTTTTCACAATGTTAAATAAGAAGTTGGGAAGATTTACTGGTCAATTATCATGGCAGAGATGATTGAGAATTTTGAAGTGCAAAGCATGCAAGTATTTGTAGTGTCCTTTGCAAGTGAAGTACCGCATAACAAATGTGGCTAGCTAAATGAACTCCAGGGGCAAAGATAATCAGTAGGTTCCTTGCTTCTTGTTGATATCTATTAGGTAGTTGTTATGCATGAGGTCAATGATAGGAATCCATTGTGCAATTCCTCTCTTGAAAAGCTAATCTTTTGAGATCAAATCCAAGGTTCAGTATTTGTCTTGTGACATACCAAAATCTACTCAATTGAAGATAAATGTGATTGTTCATGAGGAGGCCTTTGATGGTTCTATTTTGATCTTAAAATGAAGTAAAATCTATTTGTTGTCTCAAAATAACACATAAAAGAACAATGTTTTTTTTGTATTTTTTGTTTTTCAATGAATGAAATCTAATCAATGCAACTAATATGAGTTCCTATTCTAACAAGGGGTTAGCAAAGAAAAAAATAGAACTTGAAAGAAAATAACATGAAATTGAAAAACCTAATGGACATAAGCTACAAAAAACAACACGTTGCGAGTTAAGCCTTCGAAAAAATTGGTAAGAAACCAATGAAAATAGGAGTAGCACTTCCTAGAATCCATTGATGCAATCCTCGATGGGAAATTTCAATAACCAAATGATATTTCACTCTTCATCAAATTGCAAGGTCATGGAAAGTGTGCTCATGCAAGACAAAAAGTTATGTAGACACAATTTGATGATCTCTTTTCAAGCTAGATACATAAGCAGAATTCATAAAACTGTACCAAGCACCAGAATTAAAGAATCGCACAACCAGAAACAATGCAATAAACCTTTGGCTCAATCAAAATCTTAGGAATAAAATTCACAAAAATATGACACATTTAGGCAAGAATCACTACACTCCAAATGCGAGCACCAAAACCATAATTTTATTGAATAATAATGGTGGCCCTTGTTATATTTTACAATGGATTATTTATAAGAAATTGTCTCCTCAATTTGTGTTGAGAGTGAGATATATTCTCCATGCAATAAAATGCTTTTGAATAATAAAAAAAACTAAATATATATAGACTAACAATTAATCTAGTGCTTAGAGGGACTCCATCCATATTTTATTCATTAATTGGATGCATGAGCCCTTTACATGTCAAAAAAATAGAAAATATAAGAGAGTAAGTAAGAGGAAGCCTTCAATCAAAGTAGGAGTGTCTATAGGTGCCAAAATTGGAAGCTAGTCCTTTTTAAAGCATGTATTGAAGTTAAACTATCATGAGAATGCATTCCTAATGCATGGAAAGTGATATTTTTGGAACAAGTAGTTAACTATTGGTGCACCTCTGAATTGTGAAGCTTTGGACCTATAGAGCTACAGACCTACGCACCTATGGACCTCGACTAGGTCAAAATCTCAAAATTTTATTGAGTGTCAAAATTGAAATTCTAGCATTTGGGTTTCGTTCTTCTTCATCCCAAAGCTATGTTTGGATGTTTGCCTTTAAATTTCTCTATCATCTCAGTATTTTTAGCCACATCTAGAAGATCTAAACCCTCATAGTTGTCTTTTACCTTCTATATGTAATTGTCTACCTCAATTCAAGTATCTGCAAAATCTCTGAGTTTGGTATCCAATTCTAATAGTGCTTATTTTTCCCTGAAATTCCAAGGTACCTGTGTTGAATCTTGTCATTAATAATTGCATAAGATGACAAACCCATTCTAGTTTATGTGTCCAACCTTTGTATCTTTGATCTTTTCTTCTCTCCAACTACCTTATCCAAAAATGATCAAATGTTTGAAACTTTTTCACAAGATTTTCTAGGTATTTTTAAATGGTTGTTTCATAGTTCTTTTGCTCAAAATTTTAAGTTGAAACTTTCATCGGTCCCTAAACTGGGCAACCAAAGGCTCTCTATTTTAGGGACTAAAATTAGATTTTTAGTTCTTATTTCCAACGATTAAATGATTTTGATTTTTGAGCTACAAGTCAAAAGTTATGACCCTGACAAGTTAGAGATGCCATTTTTACCTACAAAAAGAAGCAAACATTAGTCTAGAGAGATGAAAATGCTTAATTAAGACAAACCCTAATGATGAAAAAAAAGACAAAGAACACAAAACCCTATTAAAACACCTAAGAAAACACTTAACACCTCTAAAAGATAAATTTTGGTGCACCTTGCACACCTCAAAGGTGCGCTATTGCATCCTTTTATTTTAATTAATTAATTTATTATTATTATTTTTTAAAGTAGTATGGAGGGGCGGATATAGCACATGTGTGAAGTGGCATGCAAAGTGTTTGGTGTGGCATGCTAGTGGATCGTGGCATGTGGCATGTTGTGGGCATGCATGCAGCAGTGTAGTGTGAAAGTGTGGCACTTACAACGCATTGCACATGGGGCATGTGGCACATTGTGGGCACATGTGTAGTGGTCTAGCAAAGACATGTAGCACATTGTGTGCATGACGCATCATGGGCGCGTGCAATGCTAAACAAAAATGGGCACACAATGCAAAGTGCGCACACCTCCAAGTGCATGCAGTGGTATTGAACAAGCGTACAATGAAAAATAGAAATGGGCGTGTAGTGCCAAGCATGTGCGCCTCCAAATATTATTATTATTATTTTTTTTTAAAATTTAAATTTTTAGTTTTTTTAGATTTTTTGACTTTTTAGTTTTTTTGATTTTATGACTTGATGATGCAGACTTAAGGCCTGAGAATTAGCCCAAATCCAAATAAAGAAGGGGTGTGATGTGGAATCACAACAAATAGCCTTGAAAAAAGAGAAGAAGAAATGACCAAGGCATTTCTTCATCAAAAAAAATCCTTTCAATGTGTATCAAACACCAACCAAACATTGAACATCCTGAGCATCTTTTAGATGACTTTACAATCAAAATCTCTGAATTCAAAATCTTCAAGCTCAGTGTGTGATTTGTGTATTCATTCCTTTTGATGTCTCAGGATGTAGTCTATCAAATTTTTTTGACAATTCAAAAACAATCTTCCACTCCTCCTGCTTCATTCATTCAGAATCTCTATGAAGGATATCCATCAATCATTTGCTTGATTAGATGAGAGAATCAGTTTGAGGGCTCTTGGTGGGGCATCACGTTCTTTTATCTTTCTTGGAAATTTTGAATAATCGCTCCATGTTGTTTAGAATGTTACTTTTGATGAAGCAATATTTTGAATACAAGATACTTTATTTTGAAGATGTATCTTTTTCCATTTTAGATCTTTAGAATCCTTCAGGCTTAACACCATATTCTTCTTTTCATTTTCTTTCCCTTTTTTTTTTATCTTCTATATCCTAACTATGCTTAGACTGTGTAGTCAGGACATTGGTGTCATTTCTTGGATTTGATCTCTTTTCAACATCCCTTGCATTCCTCTTTTAGAACTTTTTAGAAACTCTCATGCCAAACAATGATCTTGGAAAACTTGTGAGGAGACCCCTCCTATTTGAACTAGTTGAAGTTTGGATCATCCCTCTTCATCTTTGACTTCAATTTAATGGCATCTAAAACAATAAAATTTTAGATTTGCAAAGTGTTGAAAACTTGTTGGTCTAGACTTCTGATTTCTCGACTAAAAATCCCCTATTTCCATAAGAAATTCCTGTTGCTTGGTTGGTATAAGACACACACAATCATCCAAATGTTTTGACAAAGAAATTTCTCTTCCTAAAATTGGAACCAAAGAGTGGTTAGTAAGATCTTGAGAGAAAATCTCAAGTACACCTTACCCCCCAAGACTGACACAACTAAAAAAAAGAAAAAGAAGCAAATGGAAATAAAACCCAAACAAAGAGACTAGACTCAAAGAAAACTAACACCAAACTTTAAAAAAAACTAAAAAAGACTATTAAAAAAAAAAAAAAATCTTATATGCAAAAAACCTTGAGTAAAAAGAATATGGGGTAGTTTTCAGTAGATTTCTCATTATGTGCAATAGTAATGAACCACCCCATATGGTTCTCAAAAATGCTAACTTGTCTTTGTACTCAGAAAAATAAAGTTTGGACAATCTTGGTTCAAATTTTAAGCACAAATAACAAAAAATTAGAAGTTGTGGTAACTCTTTATGACCATGGTTAATCCACAAACAAGTTCTCTTACCTTTAGCATCATATTCAAATTGAAAATCATCAAACTGAGAGGGATAATGGAAAGATATCACCTGATCTAGCGAGTCCCCTAGCATAGGGGTACACTCACACATTGTAATCTCTCCTTCTAGTGATCTTATCTCATGGTAGACAACTTCACGAGTAAATGGAAACACTTCGGGTTCCTTCAAACTAGAAAAATCAATCACTAACCTTCCTTTAGAATTACAAGATTCATCACTATCATTGACCAAGATGTTTTCTGCTTCATATCCCAAAGAAGCTTGTTCAAAGTCATACTTTCCCTCCATTGAAATCTTCCAAGCTAACAAGAAATCAAGGCAAATTTCTTCTGAATGGAACCCAAATGGATGGATTCTACATGACTCAGTTATTGCATGGTTTGATATGTGTGCAGAATATGCACAAATAGACATTTCCTCAGTCAAACTTGAGACCAAATTGAGCACTCTATCCATCTCTTCTAATGAAAAATCTTGTTTTGAGGGAGGTATCTTATCTTTATCCAATGGGGAATCAATATCATAGTAGGAATAATTGGTATCTTCTTCTTGATGACTTTGTGATTCAAAAATCTCACCAACCTTAGGATCTTCTTCATTTTCATCACTTTTTAAAATGTCATGGAGTTTTGGAACTTCAAAATTTCCCATGTCCTCAAAATTTCTTGGCATATCCACACTTATTGAAACATCAAAATTTGGAAGAATTTCTTCATTGAATGGGAACACAAACTCATTTTGATCATCTTCATCAATTTTTCCTCCTACAGATTTATCACATGATCCAAACACCATTGCACTAAATTGCAAGGGTAGTTCCTCCATGATTTGGTGAGGTTGATCCAAAACATCATTGTGCCCATACCCATTTTCACTTGGACTCATACCTATAAAATGAATGTTCTCATTGTTGATGTTCCTATAAAGGCTAAAATTTCCACACTGATTTTGAGAATAATTGCTTCGAGTAGCAAGTTGTCTTGGATGTTTGCCTTGGTCTCTTGAAGAATTCAACTTTATTTTGATGAGTTCATTGGATAAAAGAGACATCGTCTCCTTCATGGCCTTAAAATCTCTAGCCATATTATTTTTTGCTTCAGTGGATCCAGTAGCCTTTTGCTCATAGAAAGTGGTCTTTTGAGACTCATAGCTCGAATATGTAATTATTGGCATTGGAGCAATAGTAATCTGCTTTGTGAATGCAATAGCCTCTTTGAAGACCTTTTTAATGGTGTCAATATCTCTAGGTGGGAACCTTCTTAGAAAAATAGAAGTTAATGAATCCATTGTTCCAAAATAGATCTAGATGGCAGTGTCTTGTGGTATAATGTAAGGAAACTCCATTCTTTGATACACCTTGTAGAAGCGATGATTAAATTGTGAACTCATGGGGATCCCTCTTAATTGAGATGAACTAATGATATAGGAAAGTTGGATCAACATAGATCTTGAGGAGGAAATCCAACATTCAGGATACAATGAACATAAAAGCCAGCAAGAAAAGGGCATCCTTTTGGATCTGCACAACATCATATCTAAGGAAGAGCTCTTCTAGAAACAGAGATCAAGAGTCAGTTGGTTGAAGGAAGGAGACTGCAATACCAAATTTTTTCACCTGACCACCCTTAAGCACCAGGCTAATAATAGAATATCCAACATTGTAAAGGGCTAGGTTTAGATTACCAATGACGATGAAATTGAGAAGGAAGTTGTCTGCTACTTCTCATCTCTCCTCTCTGTTGACCCTTCCCTCTCTGGGTCTGAACAAGAGGAAATCCTAGTGACCATTCCCCCAATTCTTCAAGATTACCACAACTCCATGCTGAAGGCAATCCCCTCCTTGGATGAAATCCATCTGGCCCTCTTCTCTCTTCCGGGGGATAAAGCTCCTAGCCTGGATGGTTTCCCTCCTTTCTTTTTTCAGATCTTTTGGAATGTTGTGAAAAAGGATATGGTTAAAGCAGTTCAGGAGTTCTTTGGAGCTAGGAATTTTCTTAAAGAACTTAATGCTACCTTTCTGGTTCTCATCCCCAAAATCTCGGGTGCTGATTCTCTAGATAAATTTAGGCCCATTAGCCTCTGCAATTCCTTCTATAAGATTATTGCCAAGGTTCTCACTTCCAGGCTCCTCAGAGTTCTCCCTCTGATTATCTCTCCTTAGTAAACCGGCTTTGTCCCTAGCAGGCAGATCCTTGATTCAATTATTTTGGTTCATGAGGTCATCCACTCTCTTGAGGCAGGCAAAAAGGAAGGATTCCTTCTAAAGTTGGACCTGTCTAAAGATTATGATAGGATTGACTGGAAGTTTCTCTTTGTTGTTCTTCGTGCCTTTGGCCTCGATGATCAGGTTTACAAACTCATCTCTCAGCTTGTGTCTTCACCCTCTTTGTCAATTCTGGTCAATGGCCACCCCTCTCCTTTCTTCTCCCCCTCTAGGGGTCTAAGGCAAGGAGACCCCATCTCTCTAGTCCTATTTTTTATCATGGCGGAATGTCTTGGCAGACTCATTCAGAAGAAGATCAGGGATAGGTGTTTAGTGGGTTTGAGGCCTTCTTCGGGTCCTTCATCTTTCACTCATCAACAATTTGTGGATGACATGATTTTGGGGGGTGAAGCTTTAGTTTAGGAGGCCAAGACCTTAAATAGAATTCTTAATTCCTACACTAGGGGTTCTGGCCAAGCTATTAACTTAGACAAGAGCTCAATCTTCTTCCTCAACACTCCTCTGGAGCGGCAGAGGAAAATTGCTCGAATTCTGGGTTATGGCATTGGGTCCCTATCGGCGACTTATCTTGGACTTCCTCTTGGCTCCAAACCCCCAAACTCCTTTTGGACAAGCATCATCAACAAATTCAACAAGAAACTTGCTGGATGGAAGGGGGCCACCCTCAGTCAGGCTGGTAAATGCACCCTGGTTAACTCGATTCTCCAGAACCTCCCCACCTATGCCCTCAGTCTCTTTGAGATCCCGGTTAAGTTTGCTGATAGAATGGAGAGAATTCAGAGGGACTTTCTTTGGACTGGAACTGATGACCACAAGAGATACCACCTGGTAGCCTGGGACCAGGTATGCTTGCCCAAAAGCCAAGGAGGTCCTTGAATCAGAAAAATTTCTGACCTCAATCAATCCCTCTTAGCTAAACTCCCTTGGAACATCTTCCAAGGCATAGGGGTTTGGAGGGATATCTTGGCTGAGAAGTACTTGGGAGGCATGTCTCTCTCCTCCATTTTCTAGGGGGCTGAGTTGCCGTTAGGTTCTTACATTTGGAAAGGTATTTTGAAGGCCCTTCCCCTTGCCAAATCCAGGGCCAAATGGAAAGCTGGAATGGGAGACAAAATCCTGTTTTGGTAGGACAACTGGCTTTTTCAAGAACCTCTCAATAACCATCCTTCATTTGGTAGGTGGGTTGATCAGGCAATTAGCAGATATGGTATGCTGGTTGGGAACTACAGAAATGGAAATGATTGGCACAATCTGGTGGAACTTTCACAGGATCTCGAGCCTTTGATGGCCTCTTTAAACGCTATTAACATCAACCAGAAAGGTAACACCTTATTCTAGGGAGACTCTTCTGGAGGCCATTATACTGTGGCCTCAGGCTATCTTTCCCTTGTGGGAACAAGGGAGAAACCTATTTGGGCCAAGGCCTAGATGCCTGGATTGATGCCCAAAATCAACATTTTCTCTTGGCTCCTCTTGCAAGATAAGATCCTTACCCTGGATAATTTAGCCAAAAGAGGCCAAATTATTCCCAACAGATGTTGCCTCTATAAAATTGACCTGGAAATGATTAACTATATTTTCATTCACTGCCCCTTTTCCTTTAGAGTGTGGAGTCTTCTGAATTCCAATATGAACTCCTACTGGTGCCCACCTGCCAGCATCCAAAATTTCTTCATTCAGTGGAGAAGCATCCACAAAGGTTTGGAATCCCAAATTTTGAGTTCTTGGATTATCCCACACTTTTGCTAGGGAATATGGAAGGAGCGCAACAACAGGATATTTAGAGACAGAGAAACTCCTGAGGGTATTATAATAGAGAAAATTGATAGCCTCATGAAAGAGAACTATGCCACAACTAGAGATGGAAAGATAAAGGACAGAGGGAAATTTAAGACCAAGAAAGAAGACAGGATCAAAAGAAGACAGTTGGCTTCTTGGTCCTTCCCCTTCGAAAACTGGCATAAACCCAATTTTGATGGAGCGGCTAAGGGGAACCCGGGTCCTTCCAGATGTGGTGGAATCATAAGAAACAGCTTGGGAGGGGACATTCCGGCTATCTCCTCACCTATTAGTCACCAAACCAACCATCTGGCTGAAGCCAGTGCGGCCAGACTCACTGTTAAGCTGGCCCTAGACTCAGGGATCGAACAACTATGGCTTGAAGGTGACTCCTTAAATATAATTAATTGTATTTTAGGAGTAACCAAACCATCATGGACCATTGAAAGCATAATTGAGGATCTAAAAATGGACTTGAGAAAATTTAAAAATTACCACGTCAGCCATGTCTACCGTGAAGCTAACGTGGTTGCTGACTGGTTTGCCTATGTAGTGGTCACATTCAATTTAGTGATGACGTGGGGAAATAATAATCATTTTTCGGCGGCGGCTATTGAGCTTATTCGAAAGGAGCAAATTCAAGGTACCAACTCAAAATCTTTTTATGATGATGACACATGCTAAATCATTTTTTAAAAAGGGAATCAATAGGAGTTATGTAGAACCCCCACCACTTCATAATAACGTGTAAGGATTACAGGAGCGGAAGAAAGCTAGAGTTAAACCCAAAAAACACGCGCATTAAAGCTTTCGTCCTTAGCGATTTGTCCATCTTTGAGCTCTACAATTCTGTTCAGGGTTTAGGGTTAGAGTGGCATAAAATCACTATGGTGGGAGAAAGGATTATAAGAGAGCCATGGGGAGAAATGGAGAGCTGGAAAGAAAAAGGGAAGGTTTGGAAAAAGCTCCAGAAGGGCGGCATAACCAGCTTCATGGAGAGGCTCCATGGCTTCAACGTGGGGTTACCAAGATAATGGTTGAAACCTGGCACAACAGAAAGGTCATAATTGATGGTGTCTCACACCAAATCACTGAGGGTCTCATTGCAGAGGTGACAGGCTTCTCCCAGGAAGGCATCAGCTTCTTCAGGGATAAGAAGATGTCTGCCAATGCTGTCAACGCTTTCGTCAAAAATGACAAGGAGAAAAGCAAACTGGTAAAGATTGACACCTTCTATGACATAGAGTCCATTAAGAAGTTCTGGGGGCTTGTTTTGAGGATCATCATAGAGTATGTCACTCTGAAGCCCAAGTTTGATAGAGTCAGAACCCATCATTTTGTTTTGCTTAATCATTTTAGACATAAAGTGAAAATCTCCTTTCCTTTCTATATTTTTACTTCTATGACTAAGAATATAGAGAGTTAAAAAAAATGTCTTGTCAAGAATCCCACCCTTCATGAAGGTCTCCTGCTCCTCATTTTTGAGTTTTTGAAAACTCAAACAAGAGTCAAGCCCATTGGGGCCTCGAGTGGCTCCTCGAAGGACACTGCTAGCTTTGAATCAGGGGAAGTGCGCGTTGTGAAATCTGTCAAGTCTGAAACCCCAAAAGCCAAGCCCTCTCCCCACTTCCCTAGCAGGAAGAGCCCCAGATGCCCTCCCCCTAACCCCCCTACCCCTCATCCTAAGGAGTCTAGTGAGGAGTCAGATACGAAGTTGGAGGAAGCAGATTCGGTGGTAGAGAAGGAAAGTGAGTTGGAAGACAACAAGGAAAAAGAAAATGACAAGATGGAGGCGACCCCCTTGGTAACCCAGGATAACCCCAAGAAAGGAAAATTGGACCAAACCCCTACCCACGATCATCTCAACGATAACGCTGATTTTCCCCCAAGCCCCACTGCACCCACCTCCCCCCTAGAGATCCCCATTTCACCCCCAGAAGAGATGAAAGAAATTATGGTTGAAAAGGGAGGGGAGGCCATCAAGAAAAATAAGAGAAGAGCCTGGCAAAATTTCAATATGGATAGTGTTAGTTTGGGCATTGTTAGAGAACCTGCTAAAATCTAGGTGTTGGGGGATCTCGACTGTAACACCCACTATGACGAGCTCCTTGACCCAACTCTTCTGGTTCTCTCTGACAATGCTCGTGAAATTGCTTTCAACTTCCTCAACAATGCAAAGAACAGCCTGATTGACAATTTTTTCTCCATTAAGTGGCTTTTTCAGGAAATTGAGACTTTGAAGGACAGGTCCAACTAGACCAACAACAAGGGGAAGTCAAGGATCATGAGGCTAGTGGTGGTAAAGACCAGGTGGGCAGCCAGGAAAAAGATAGAAGCAAGGACCCCAATGACAATCAGGAGGACAAAATCACCTGTCTCGAGCAGAAGGCCCAAAGGCTGGATTCCGTTCACCAGGTTGTGACTAAACAAATTGTGGATACCCTCCATACCTTGAATGAAAACATTGTCAATCTAGGGGACTATCTGACCAACTCTGGTCTTGTGGGGAACATGGAGCAGAGTATAGATAATGGAACCAGCTGGGAGGATCCTCAGAAAGAGATTGGTATCTGAGAAAGCTAGGGGGACTAGAAGCATTTCCCCCCCATGACCTAGGAGGAGGAAGCCATCCAGAAGGAAAGCGACGCTGCAGAAATCCTGCAAGAAATGGAGAAGAAGGGGCACTAGTCTGCCTGCCAGGCTCTATTCCTGGCCTTTGCTTCCCTGATTTTGGGCCTTTTTGCTTTTGGCCTTTTGTCGTTGTTTTTGTTATTTTTGACTTTTATGCTTTTAATTTGTTTATTGCTGTAAAACTTTGGGTTTCAAGATCCCTGCAAAACCTGTTTTCCAAATCAAAAACATAGATCTTGAACTATTCCAAAAAATTGCTCTCAAAAGAGTTCCAATCCCTTATTGATGTTGGTGGAAGATTGAGGTACCAATTGAATGCCATTTCCCCCAAAGTGTAAGGAAAAAGGTGACATACCACATCCATATGCTAAATCTAGTTTTGATTACAGATCTCCGTGAAAATTTTAATATGATCTTCTGTTGTTCGTGATTCTCCATAGATAAACTATGGGCAAAACATTTTAAGATTTTTGGGCAAGTCATGCAATGGACTAGTTAGATTCAAAGGTGAACTTTGCACATTGAAGAAAGACATCATGCATAATGATGGGAATGTACAAAGTAGAATGTAGAGAAAATGATAATTATGAAATATGTAATGCAAATGGGTGGAGTTCTTGGTATCCTTTTATCACTATGATGCTTGTGGAAGTGAGTGAGTTCTAGGAACTTGTGTTTATTCTCGAAAAACATAGCTCTAAAGAAGCACACCTTCTCAAAATAGCACACCATAGAATTTTGTGCGCCTATGCACCTATAGAGCTATGGAGCTATGGACCTACGAACCTATGGAGTTACGAACCTACGGACCAATGCACCTGAATTTCTAAAAAACTCAGAATTTTTTTTGAATGTGTGAAAAATGTATATTTTTGCAAGTACATAGAATTTCTAAACTTTGGCAAAAGAAAATCACTATTTTCGAGGATCAAAAGTGTGGCCCTCCTTCTAGCACCACTTCTATTGGGCAGTTATTACGCATGAGGTCAATGACAGGAATCCATTGCACAATTCCTCTCTTGAAAAGCTAATCTTTTGGGATCAAGTCCAAGGTTCAGTATTTGTCTTGTGAAATTCCAAAATCTAATCAATTGAAGATAAATGTGATTGTTCATGAGGAGGCCTTTGTTGGTTCTATTTTGATCTCAGAATGAAGTAAAATCTATTTGTTGTCTCAAAATAACACAGAAAAGAACAATGTTTTTTTTGTATTTTCTATTTTTCAATGAATGCAATCTAATCAATGCAACTAATATGAGTTCCTATTCTAACAAGGGGTTAGAAAAGAAAATAATAGAACTTGAAAGAAAATAACATGAAATTGAAAAACCTAACGGACATAAGCTACAAAAAACAATACGCTGCAAGTTAAGCCTACAAAGAAATTAGTAGGAAACCAATGAAAACAAAAGTAGCACTTGCTGGGAAATTTCAATAACCAAATGATGTTTCACTCTTCATCAAATCACAAGGCCATGGAAAGTGCACTCATGCGAGACAAAAAGTTATGTAGACACAATTTGATGATACTCTTTTCAAGCTAGATATGTAAGCATAATTCATAAAACTATAGCAAACACCAGAATTAAAGAATCCCATAACCAAAAACAACACAACAAACCTTTGGCTCAATCACAATCTCATGAATGAAATTCACAAAAATATGACACATTCAGGCAAGAATCACTACACTCCAAATGTAAGCACCAAAAGCATAATTTTATTGCATAATAATGGTAGCCCTTGTTACATTTTACAATGGGGTATTTATAAGAAATCGTCTCCTCAATTTGTGTTGAGAATTAGAGATATTCTCCATGCAATAAAATGCTTTTAAATAATAAAACAAACTAAATATATACAAACTAACAATTAATCTGGTGTCTAGAGGGACTCCATCCATATTTTATTCATTAATTGGATGCATGAGCCCTTTACATGTCTATATATATATATATATATATATAAAAGAGAGAAAGTAGGAGGAAGCCTTCAGTCAAAGTAGGAGTGTCTAGAGGTGCCAAAATTGGAAGTTGGTCCTTTACTAGGCATGTATCAAAGTTAAATTATCATCAAAATGTGTTCTTAATGCATGGAAAGTGCTATTTTTGGAACACGTAATTAACTATCAGTGTATCTCTAAATTTTGGAGCTACAGACCTACAGACCTACAGACCTACAGACCTTGACTGGGTTAAAATCTCAAAACTTTACTAACTATCAAAATTGAAATTATGGCATCTTGGTTTCATTCTTCTTCATCCCAAAGCTATGTTTGGATGTTTGCCCTTGAATTTCTCTATCATCTTGATAATTTTAGCTACATCTGAAAGATTTATAGCTTCATAGTTGTCTTTTACCTTATGTTTGTAATTGTCTACCTCAATTTGAGTATCTGCAAAATCCTTGAGTTTGGTATATAATTCTAACAGTGCTTCTTCTATCCTGAAATTCCAAGGCACCTGTGTTGAATCTAGTCATTAATAATTTCATAAGATGAGGAACCCATTCTAGCTTATGTGTCCAACCTTTGTATCTTTGATCTTTTCTTCTCTCCAACTACCTTATCCAAAAATGATCAAATGTTTGAAACTTTTTCACAAGATTTTCTAGGCATTTTTTAATGGCTTTTTCAAAGGTCTTCTACTCAAAATTTCAAGTTAAAACTTTCATCGGTCCCTAAAATTGGCCAATCGAAGGCTTGCTATTTTAGAGACTAAAATTAGATTTTCAGTTCTTATTTCCAACTATGTAAACAGTTTTAAATTTTGAGCTATAGGTCAAAAGTTATGACCCCAACAAGTTAAGGATGCCATTTTTTCCTACAAAAAGAAGCAAACATTAGTCTGAAGAGATAAAAATGCTTAATTAAGACAAACCCTAATGATGACAAAAAAAAGACAAAGAATATGAAACCCTATTAAAACACCTAAGAAAACACTTAAAACCTTTGAAATAAAAATTTTGCCACACCTTGTACACCTCGAAGGTGTGCTAGGTGTGTCCTTTTATTTTATTTTATTTATTTATTATTATTATTTAAGTGGTATAGAGAGGCAAATGTGGTGGGTGTGTGAAGTGGCATGCAAAGTTTTTGGCGCAGTGTGCTCATGGATCACGACATGCAGCGGGTTGTGGGCACACATGCAGTGGCATAGCATAGATGTGTGGTGCATTGTGTGCAGGGTGCGCAACACATCATGGGCGCATGCACAATGGCACATCACTTTTGGTGCATCATGGTCGCACGTACAATGGCACAACACAAAAGTGCAATACTCACGATGCATTGTGTGTGTGACACGTCATGGGTGCATGCAACACAAAACAAAAATGAGAACTGGCACCAAGCACGTGCACCTCCAAGTGTGTGCTATGGAATTGAACAGGTGCACAAAAAAAAACAAAAACAAGCACGCAGCGTCAAGCATGTGTTGCCCCCAAAATTTATTATTATTATTATTATTTCAATTTTTCCAATTTTTAGATTTTTTTAATTTTTTGGTTTTTTAATTTTACGACTTGATGATGTAGACTTAGGGCCTCAGAATTAGCCCAAACTCAAAAAAAGTAGGGGGTCCCCATTTCCTAAATGAAATGGGGCATGCATCATGGAACCACAACAATATCCAATTGAGGATCACCATGCAAAGTGAGTTGTGCTCTTGATGATCGCAGGTCAAAAAATTTCACCCATTGTTCACCTTTCTAAGGCAAACCTGTCACCTCATCAACTACATCTTCTATGAACTCATTTTCTAAACCTTTAACTTCTACAACCCTGTCTTTCAAGGTGGACATAAATTGCAAAGCAACTTCCTAGTTAAACCCCTTAAGGCTTAAACAATAATCTAGCCACCCTCTCCTTCTAAACATTTCATAGGTGGCCACATCATTTAACAAAATTGTGTGGTCCACTAGTTCATGGCTTTGGAGGTCACCTCCCATTGCTTCTCTCAGAAAAATTTCCAATTTGCAAAACACAATTCTTGCATAATTTAGTGATTGGAAGTCATAGACCTCAATGCATTATGACTCAAAATGTTAGAGAAGAAAGAGGGTGTAGATACTACAACTTGATTCATAAAATTAAAGATGTGTTTGCATAAAATCTAATGATATGAGTTTCACATAACATCTCATAAAAGCTCATGCATGCCAAGGCTGCCACCTTGAACACATCACATCACATCATTAAAAATCAAGATCATCTATTAATATCTTTAATTCATTTTGATTGTGATGATGCAATCACAAAAGGACATATCATCACATCATGTCATAGATATACTTCAAGACATGAACTTAAATTTTACATGTCAATTTTAAATTTTGAAAATAGAATAGGTTCTCCCCCCCAACCCCAACTAAGTAATGGCATGGGTACCACCAAACCATGTTAAGAAAGAGTAAAAGTTAAAATGATACAAAATCCTAAAAATTAATGAATAAAAATAATATATGTACAAGTATATGTGGCACTAACTTGGAGGCACTGCAAGAAAAGTTGTCCAAAAAAAAATACACTTGCATATGTGAAGTGATGGAATGGGGTGGATGGGTGGAAAAGAGAGAAGGTGAGATAAAAAAATTTATTACAACAAAATTATTCCACAAATTTTGAAATATTTATTATGGTAGTCTTGAATGGAATCAAGAATCAATGGAATCATGGGTGGAAGACCCAAAATTTTTTGCTACAGGAACTGTTGCTTCAACTGTGCTCTACAGCTACTTGAGGAACTTATCATGACTTATAGGTTTGTGGTAAAGTGTCAGATGATGCCCATTGACGAATAACTTGAATTGAACAAGATCTATTGTTGAAATTTGTACAACTCCATTATCAAATACTAATATAATCTCATAAGGTCCAAGCCATTAGGTATGAAATTTCCTTGGTGTATGTTGGTATTGTGAATCATATAACAGTGCCCAATCTCTAACAAAAAATTTCTTATCACGGATGAACTTATCATGCCACTTTTTTTGTTGCTATTGTATCAACTCTATATTGTGTAGAGAAGACTTCATGTATTCATCTAATCCATTTAACTACAATAATTGGTCTTGCTATGCATTGGTGATATCTATATCTAGATCTAAAGTAGTGTGAAGTGTTTTATGTTGGAACTCAATCAGCATAGAAGCATATTTTCCATATACCAACTCAAAAGGAGTAAACCCTGTGGTTGTTTTCCATGTGGTATGGTAAGTCCATATGGCTTCATGAAGGTGAGTAGCCCAATCCTTTTTATGCATAGCTACTATTTTAGTGAGAATAGATTCTATCTCCTAGTTTATAGTTTCAGCTTGGCCATTGGCCTAAGGGTGATAGGGTGAAGACTTTCCATGACACCCCATGTACTCCTACATCAACTTAGTGGTTAGATGTGAATTGTGCCCCTTGATCTATGAAAATCTCCCTTGGTACTCCAAATCTGGTGAATATGCACTCATAAAGAAACTCAGCAACTTTTTCATCTCTAGCATGTCTCATAGCTTTGGCTTCAACCCATTTTGTTGCATAATTTGTACATACTAAGATGTAAGACTTTCTATGAGAAGAGGGCTCACTAGGTCCAATGAAGTCAATACCCCACTTGTCATAGGGTGTGACAACTATCTGTGGCTATATATAGAGGCATTTCATCAGTTTTTGTTGGATGTCCCATATGTTTACAATGTCGAGTATGCTTTGCTACATCCTTATGCAAAGTAGGCTAGTAGTACCCTATTGTCAAGATTTTATAGCTTGTCCTCTTTGTGAAAAAGTGTCCTCTACATGGCTCATCATGGCATGCCCAAAGGATTTCATAAGTTTCATCATCTCGAATACATCTCCTTGTGACCTAGTCTATTCCTCTATAAAACATAAAGCTTGATATCCAAGAGAAGTTAAAACTCTTCTCAACTAACATACAATGTTGTTTAGGTGAAAAGTGAGGTGGCATTCTCCCTATAGCAAGGTAGTTTTCCATTTCTACATAAAATGTGTTAAAAGAATCAATAGAAAAAAGTGCCCATCAAGAAACCTATCATCAATTCCTATAGGAACATCTAGCACATGCAGTTGTGATAAGAAATTGGCCACTACATTAGCCTTTCCTAGTTTTTCTATGATCTTTACATCAAACTCTTACATGAGGAGTAACCAACGTGCTAGTCTATCACTAATGCCAAGTTTATTCATTAAGTATTTGATAGCTAAATTATCAATACAAACAAATACTTCATAGCTTGTAATGTAGTGCCTAAATTTTTTTAATGCATAAACAATTACTAACCACTCTTTTTCAGTAACAGTAAAATTAAATTTTGCTCCTTGCAAATTTTTACTCATTTAGTAAATTTCATGTTCAATAATATCTTCCTTTTGTCCCAAAACTACTCCAATATCATAATCAAACATCTATGTGGATATGAAATGGAATTTTTCGATCAAGTCCTCTAAGAATAGGTTTTGTTGTAAGAACATCCTTCAACTTCTAGAAGGATGCTTCTCATTCTTTTGTCCATACAAATTCAGCTTCTTTCTTCAAAAAAATTATACAATGATGTTGCGATTTGGCTAAAAAAAATTATGAACCTTGTATAGTATCTAGCATGGCTGAGGAAACTTCTAACATCCTTCTACTTAGTCAATGTGGGAAGTGTGTTTATAACTATAGTTTTTGTAGGATCAACCTAGATTCCAAAAGATGAAAGATAATATCCCAGGACTACTCCTTCCTCTTTCATCATGTAGAATTTTTCACTATTCTCTTAAGAACCTTTTTCAATTTAGCTTGTGCTTCTTCAAATGTTGCTTTATGAGTTGTAAATTTGTCCATATAGATTGCAATGTAATCAATAGCAATGTCAGAGAAAATGCCCATCATTGCTCTCTAGGAAGTAATAGGGACATTACATAATCCAAATGGCAAGACTAAATAAGAAAAGGTTCCCCAAGGATAGGTAAACATTGTTTTTTCTCGATCTTTTGGTGATATTTGTATCTAATTACACTCACTAAAGCCATCTAGAAATGAGAAGTACTTTTTACCCACTAGATTATCAAGCACTTGGTCAATAAAAGGTAGTGGAAAGTGATCCTTCTTACTGGCTTTGTTAAGTTCTCTATAGTCAACATAGACTCTCCACTTTCTTCCTTTCTTTGGAACAATGAAAAGAGGAGAAACCCATTGACTATTAGAGATACGATAAATAAAACCTGCACTAAGAAGCTTTTGCAACTTGGTCTTGACTACGTCTCTCAAAGTAGGGTTTATTCTTCTTTGAGCTTACCTTATTGGCTTGTATTCTATGCTTATATATATATATATATGTATGTATATATATATATATATATATATATATATATATATATATTATGTGAGTATAGAGTTTGGGATCTAGACCTATCATATCAGTATAATCCCATGAAAAGGCTTGCTGGCTATCTCGTAAAAGCTTGAGAAGACTGGGCATCTGAGACTTAGTGAGGTTTTTATTAATATTCAATTCCTTTGCTATAGTAATTTTAACTCTCTCAAATTTTTCTCACATCAACACTTCTATTATGGATGGAGACTTTGTTTCATGAGGTACCAAAGTGTGAAGGTAATCAGGTGCTACAGGAAATTGAGATGTGGTTTTCTTGGGCAGTATTATTTGAAGGGAACAATTTGGACCATCACAAGATGACTCCTCAGAACCATAGTAGTTGGTAAGGGCTGCTACAAGAATGTCATCTTCTTTTTGGGATACCATGAATGAATTTTCTCTCAATGATCATGACTTTTTGCACAAAGTTTACTTCAAGAGAAACATCTCCTAAGTCAAGCCAAACAACTTCATCAAGTTCACTTTGTGGTTTTGCTAGAGAATACAGAGCTAACTTCTTGGTTTTTATTCCATCTAAAATTGTCATCTTTCTTGAGCAACATGCAATGCAAGCATCATTCATGGCTAACCAAGGCCTTGGTAGGATTAATGGGTAACCTCCAAGAGTGGCTTTGGGTGACAAGACTATAAAATATGAAGGGTACTCTAAAGAATCCAGAGTATCAACATATCCTCAACCATACCATTAGGCTTGATGATGGAATTATTAGCTAACTACAATATTGTCAGTGTGTACTAAAAACCAATGATACTAAGCTTCAACAAAAATTCTCTAGGCATAACATTAATTGATGCTCCGAAGTCAATTAAAACATTCTAAATTTGGGTATCGTTAATGAAGATGGTTACAACTAGACTTCTTGTGTCTGAATACTTAGGCATGACAACTTTACTTAACATGAGATCAAAGAGTTGGCTTAAGACATGGATAGTATCAAGGTATTTCTTTTTCCTTCCAGGTTGTTTGATATAGGCTTCGTTAATTGCTTTGATAAGAATTTCTTTAAGTGCATCCAACAAGGGAATCTATATTGTCATTTGTGTGAGTTGATCAATCAAATAAGTGGCTACAAGATTTTCTCTTGGAGGAACAACTTAAAAAAATCTATATGGATAAGAAGGATTCTTAGGCACTAGTGTAGTTTGAGCAACTGGTGGAACATTAATAGGCTAGCTCATAGGTATATCCTCACTATCAACAAATTTGGTTATTATTGGCTCTTTGGGTGTAGGCAGTGTAGTTCTTGATCTAAGATGGATGTCATTTATATGCAAGGAATAGGCTTGTTGCTTATTATTAGGATTTTTAGTTGGTTGAGCTAGAAGTTGAGTTAGTTTTTAAGGAGTATTATTTGTTATAGGAGGTGGTGGCATAATAGCTTGCTACTAAGGCAGAGTTATAAGTGGTGGCTGCTAATCAGGTTGACTAGGTCCCTACTAAGGTTTTGGTTTCTAGTTACCATGAGGTGGCCATTGGTTATTCTATTGCAGATGTTGATAGGAGTTATATTTCTATTGGCATGGGTTAAATGGTGGTTGATACGGATAGGCTTGGCTATAGTTTGGCTGTTGATTAGACCAATTGTGATTCCAATTATGACCTTGAGGAGCAAAATTTTGGGGGTTTTGGTTTGGCCAATAGTTACTATTATTATTATTACCAAAATTATTCAGTGGGTCTATAGGCATACCTTGTCTCTAGGCCCATGGATATCTTTGAGAAATGTAGAAAACTTCTCTATTCCCCTCCTCTATAGCTTTGAACTTGGTGGGCATTGAGTTAACATTGACAGATGCAACCATCTTACATTTACAATTTCTTTTCCTCTCTTTGTAATGAGAACAAAACTCAGCAAACACAGCATCTGACTCTTCCTTTTTCCTCCTTGCTTGCATACTATCTATCTGAGCAATGACATCATTAATGATGTCCCATTTGAAATTGGATAGTAGATTAGACAACTCCATTTTAGATACTCTAGAACCACCATTGGACTTATGTGGTAGGGCTCTAAGTCCCCTACCCTTCTTCAAAGTGGGCCTTGAGTAATTTCCACATTTATTCTTCATGTCAACCCATGCTTTTTGCGTGATATCACCTCCTACCATCAAGTCTAGAGCATCAATACTTCCATCTTTCACACCTTTTAAGAAAAGGTGCTTCTAAGATGCCTCATTTAGCTAACAGAGTATTATGCATAGGTTAAACATGAATCTGGATACATAATCCTCTAGTTTTTCATCCTCCCTCTGAAAAATTTTAAATATGTCATCACCTTTCAAATCTTGACCTCTACAATACTCTTTGTACTTTGTAAGAAACATTTTATGCATGGCATCCCAATCTACTACAACATTAGCACCCAACCCCATGAACCATCTAAAAGTAGCTTCTTTTAGAGTTGATGGGAACAAATGCAACTTGCAGGTATCAGTGGTATAGTCATAACTCTAGAAAAGAATATCAAATTCAAAGAGAAAGTCTTAGGGTCTTCTGTTAAGAGGCCATAAAATTTGAGAAGTGCAGCAATAGCTATATTTTTTAGATTTTGGTTGCCTAGTTGTTGAGGTATAGGAAAAGGAAAGGGAGCTTGAGAAACCATTCTAGGAGGAGGACCTTGTGGTGGTGGCTGGTATACAACAAGAGCAAGTAGATTATCTTGATATTCAAGTTTAGAAAATAGGTCATTCAAATGTAGTGATTGTTCAGATGATGAAGAGGATATGCATTCCTAAGCATCAACAAATGGATTGTCAAGGGGTTCTTCTTCTTCATTCTCACTTTGTGGTTCTTTAATTTGAGGATTAAATAAATCAAATGCTTCTCCTTAATAGTCATAGGGAATAAATCTCCTGAGGTAATCTCTTCTTCTATGCATCAAAATGATGAAGTACTAAATTAAAACTAAGACTACAACAACAAGGATTAGGCTGAATTAACACCATCTCTGACAATGGTACCAAAAAATTTGGCCAAACAATGGACTAATTAATTCAGGATTGGACACTCCAAATGATTCCTAATGCACTATTTGGTCTCATTTAATTATCAACCAGGGACATAAGATTGGAATGGCATCTGCAAAGTATATGCTTCAAACTTCTTCGCCTAAGCCTATTTAAGGAATTGAAATGCTTATGCTTCAGGAAAACTAATCTAAAATTGGTAAGCAAATGTATTCTAATCAAAGTAGGAAATTACAGTTTCAAACTACTCCAACTGACTATGCTACAGGAACAAGCTACTAATTTTGGTATCAGTGGCTATAGAAAGAACAGATTTCTAAAACATATAAATGAACAGGAAATAAACTCTACACTAACAAAGTAATTCACTCATCAAGTGGGCCCCCTTGAATGAGTAAATGGAAAATACAATCAAGATGAAAGTTGCAAACTTGAACTAAACATTCTATTCATCCATAAAAATGATTACATTCTTTGAAATGGTATGCAAGAGTTCTATATTAAAAACTAGTTTGTTCGACTAACTCCAAAAGAGTCACAACAATTGATTATTTAAAAGAAAAATACCACTAACTCCTAAACCTACGATCACTTCATTATGAGGATTAATTACAACTCATAAAGTTTCATAACAAAAACATTATTGTCCATGAACAATCCCAAAATATAGCGCATACTAAATTTTTGCATTGCATGCAACAAGAAGCATTGACTTTTTTTGCAAAGATTCTGCAATCACAATTGGCTTTGATGACTCTTGCACTAGTATGTTGGTCCTTGAATATCCACATTCAACTCCTTCAAGATAATTAATGCACACACATCCAACCATATACATATATATCCACATCATCAATATTAGGAAAAGGTGCTAGTCTTAATTATCACTCTTGCAAACCTACAGCTATAGGAGCTAACTACCCAAAATAGAGATTAGAAGAGAAAACATCCATTAACATGTATAACTATTATATTCACCATTCTTGTCCATGTAATTAAGTAGATATTATGTCTTTAGAGGTATCCACATTCCATCTTATGTTCACAAACAGAGTTTTATATATATATATATATATATATATATAGAAACCATAAGTTCATAAGCTTAAAACCATAATTGTATGTCTATGTGCAATCAAATGTCTTAGAAAGAGGATAAAAAGTGGTGAGAAAGATGGCTAATTCAGGAGCCCATCAACTATCAATAAACTTATTAATAGAAATTTTGATAAGATACCAAGAAGATCATGAATAAATTAAATTTCTTACATACTTTTATAATTGATGTAAATTGTATATTAACCTATGGTCAAAATGTAATATCTTATGATGGTCCTATATTATCCATTGTACATTGGAAAGCCTCAAGAATGTCTTAGTTATTATGACTTGGTATAAAGGTAATATATTTTTCTTGAGGTTAAATGTCAAGTGAGAATGTTTATTACGAATGTGAGCTTTGGGTCAAAATTTAATGAGATTAGAGTAGAGTTTCATGTTGAGGATAAGTTGTGAGCTTCAAAGGAACTGTATTGGCAAGATAAGTTACTATTTTAGTTAGTTCACTCTTCTTGGATAAAGTATCTTTAATTGTTTAGTGAAAATTGTTTTGAATCAATTTGGATAGTGGGTTCAATTTTCTTCTATTCAACTCCTAATAGCGTTGGAATCCCCTGACAAGGATTCAAAGTCTTCTAAGAGGAACTCATCTGAATTTATTATATTTTAGTTGAATCCTAACAAGGTCACACCCTTTCACATGGAACTTTCTATATTAGTATATTATCTTGTGGGCATCATTCCCAATGGGATATTCCATCTAATCAAGGGTTTCCCTAGTTAACATATCTTGTGTTACTTTGCATGGTTATTATCTTGTGGTGGTTGTAGTTCTATTGAGTACATGTTTTGGTTTTTTTTTAATTTGAAAAAATTTATTTTAAGCAAATAACCAATTCCCCCCCCCACAAGTTATATTGGTGGACTTTACTTTCTAACAATGTTTGGACTCTTTAACGTAATTATATCTTGATTTTGTTGGTAGTTGAAAAAACACAATCGACTTTCCTTTGGGTTTTGTATCTTTGGTATTAGCTAGCTTTTTTTAATAAATAATACTTATAGAAATGTAATTATTTTATGTTTTTTTTTTTTTAAGTTCAATGTTTTTTTCTATTATTAGTATGATCACCTTGTACATATTATGATTGGATAATTTGGGAGAGAAAATGAACCCTTAATAGAAAATTAACATCAAGTCCAGTTGACAACAACAAGGATATCTAAAAGAAGTGAACTCTAGCAACTAACAATTGTTGGAAATAGAGATGAAGTAACTGAGAGGGGAGGGGTGAATCAGTTACCATAAAAATTTCCTTACAGATCCTTAGATGTCTTAAAATACAGCTGCTGCTGACTCAAATAAATGTTGAAACTAGATAGATGTCCTGTTAACTTTATTAAGCATTTAAAGTGATTAACATGCATGCATAAAGAAATAACATCAATGCAAGAGACACCAGATTTAACGTGGAAACCCAATTTGGGAAAAACCACCAAGTAACTAATTACCAATTTTCACTCTTCTGAAGTTGGCCCTGTTAGGAGCCAACCCTGTTAAAGGTTACAAAACACACTATTAGGTGTTACCCTGTTAGAGGATTTGATCACCTTGTTAGAAGTGGCCTTGTGAGAGGTCTTTAAAACAATTCAACTGAATTGTCACCTTGTTAGAGGATTTACAAAATGGCTGTCAAACCAACTCTGTTAAGAGATTTTGAATCACTATTACAATTATTAGAAAGCAACAATGAAATGATCTGAGATATATGCAACTTATCTTTGCTAAATATAGATCTCTGTTCTACTTCATTAAATCCTTACTGATTGAATGCAACTCTACAGTTTCATAGGGATGACAAATTCTTCCTCAACATTTGCTCATGTATTTTCTTACACTTTTTACATCCATTCACTTCCTTACTTTTGAATTCACAACTTGAATTTTCATATATACCTTACAGATTGTCAAGTCGGCTCAATTACAAGTTTACAACAACTGAAAAAACATAAATCAGTTGGTTGCATAAAACAATTAAACTTAATTCTTTGGAATCATAAAATTCTTTGCTGCCTGACCTAGCTCGGTGACCACTGCTTCAAAATGGTTTCCCCGTGTTAACCAAGTGAAGCTTGATAAATACTGCAAACCTTGCAACTTCCTTCGGAGACTAAGTTAACTCGATAAATACTAACCTTCCTTTGTTTACCGAGTGAGCTCGGTAAAAGCTAATTTTTCTTCGCTTACCAAGTGAGCTTGATAAAAGTTAACTTTCCTTTGCTTACCAAGTGAGCTCGGTAAAAGTTAACTTTCCTTTGCTTACCGAGTGAGCTCAATAAAAGTTAACTTGCCTTTGCTATGTTTAGGAATGCTCGGTACTCACTATAAATTGCATTGCTAACCATCTGAGCTCAATAGACTCTGTCTGATGACTGATATGACATTTTTGTAACATCAAAGACAATACATAATTAACAATTGTATCCAACAATCTCCCTCTTTGGCATTGATGGCAACACAACATGTCAATATAACTATTCTCCCTCTAAGATAGAAAATTCTTCCTCTTACAGTATCTCCTTCTGTTTTAAACAAATTTCAGAGAGATATGACAGTAATAAACTCTCCCTCTTTGACAACACATGCTAAAGACAATTCAAACTCAAATGAATTTTAGTGTACCTTTAGTACTAATTCATATCCAATGTTTCCTGATTATGTTGCATCAACTGATAGATCTTCAATCTGGTATGAGTTGATGCATTACTAGAACTTTATTTTAGTGAACTTCGGATAGGGGAGTGACCCCTAACTTACCTCTTAGATACAAGAATGCATCCTTAGGTAATGGTTTTGTGAATATATCAGCAATTTGGTCCTTTGTATGAATATATTCCAATCTAATCTCCTTATCTTTCACCAATTCTCTGACAAAATGATATTTTATTGCAATGTGCTTGGTTTTGGAATGCATCACTAGATTTTTAGATATTTTGATTGCACTTGTATTGTCACAGAACATAACAACAGGTTCTTTGATTTCCATCTTCATGCCTTCCAACAATTGATTAAACCAAACAATGTTAGAGCATTTTACTGCTGCAGCAACATACTCTGCCTCTGCTATTGATTGAGATGTACAATTCTATTTTTTTCTTGTCCAAGAAACCAACCTTTTTCCAAGAAAGAATGCACCTCCACTTGTACTTTTTCTGTCATCAAGGTTTCTTGCCCAATCAGCATCAGTAAATACTTTCAAATCCAAATTTCCTCCAAACTTATACCATAAACCATACTCTTCAGTTCCTTTTAAATATCTCATTATTCTTTTGATTGCCATCAAGTGGTTTTCTCTTGGTTTTGCTGAAAATCTTGCTACAATACCAACTGCAAGAGCAATATCTGGCCTTGTATGAACTACATACTACAACTTTCCAATCATAGATCTATACAATGTTTGATCTACTTCCTTTGATTCATATTCCTTGGTAAGTTTTAATCCGATACACATAGGAGTCCCAACAGGATTACAATCTTCCATTCCAAACTTTTTCAATATCTCTTTGATGTACTTTGATTGAGTAATGTAGATACCATTTTTATTCTATTGAATTTGAAGACCAACAAAGAATTTGATCTCACCAAACATGGACATTTCAAATTCCTTGTTCATTTGTTCTGAGAATTCTTTGCACAGATCATCATTCCCTATGAAAACAGTATCATCTACAAATATTTTTGCCAAGAAAATCTTATTATCTGGTCCTTCCTTAATATACAAGCTACTGTTATCATTAGTCCTTTGAAAACCAATCCAAATAAGATAGTTATGCAATCTTTCATACCATGCTCTAGGGGCTTGTTTCAGACCGTAAAATGCCTTGTGTAATTTGCAGACCATATTCTTCTTATCTGGATTAACAAAACCTTCAGGTTGTTCAATGTAAACCTCTTCATCTAGTATACCATTGAGGAATGCTGATTTGACATCCATCTGATAAACTTTGAAACCCTTGTGAGTAGCATATGCTAGTAAGGTTCTGACTCCTTCCAATCTTGCAACAGGAGCAAAAGTTTCTCCATAGTCTATTCCTTCTTATTGAGCATATCCTTTGCATACTAGTCTAGCTTTGTTTCTTGATACCTTACCATCTTCATCCAACTTGTTTCTGAATACCCACTTAGTTCCAATTACATTTTTGTCTTTAGGTCTGGGTACAAGAGTCCATGTCTTGTTTTTTTCTATTTTCTTTATTTCTTCATTCATAGCCTCAATCCAACTATCATTTTCCAATGTATCTTTAACATTTCTAGGTTCAAAATTAGCAAGTAAACAAGTACCTTTTAGCTTATTCATTGTCATGGTTCCTTCAGATTTATCTTCAATGATCTGATCTGCTGAATGATGTCTTTTGACATACTTGGCTAATATAGGTTCCTTGCCTTTTGAATGGATTTCATTATTATCCTTTTGCATTTCAACTTCAGGCTCTTTCTATTCTGGCTCGGTAGATGTTTGCTCGGTAAATACTTTCTTGGTAGATACTGAATTTAACTCGATTTGCTGTGGCTCGGTTTGAACTTCCTGTAACTTGGTTACAGATGACTCGGGAATAGAAGTTTCTTGATTCTCTGATGTAACTGGTACTGTATCAGGTTCACTGAAGACAAACCTTTTATAATCTTCTAGTTCCCTTTTGCTTTCTTCTTTATTCCTTTCTGCAAACTCATCAACTTTCACATGTACACTTTCTATGACTTTGTGCGTAGACAAGTTCAAACATCTATATGCCTTACTTGTGCATGAGTATCCAAGGAATATACCTTCATCACCTTTTACATAAAATTTACCTTTTCTAGATTCTTTCAAAATATAACATTTACTTCCAAATACTTTAAGATAACTTACATTAGGTTTATAGCCATACCATAACTCATAGGGGGTTTTGAATGACTCTTTCTTCAGTTGTACTTGATTCAAGGTATAGATTGCAGTGCTAATTGCTTCCTTCCAGTATTTGATAGCAATGCTCTTTTCAATCATTAATGTTCTTGCACAATCCATGATGGATCTATTTCTTCTTTCAGCTATTCCATTCTGCTGGGATGTTCCAGGTGCTGATACCTGTCTTTTGATTCCTCTTTCAATGCAAAAGTTATTGAATTCTTGTGAAATGAATTCTCCACCTCTGTCTGACCTCAAGAATTTTAATCTTTTTCCTGTTCCTTTTCTACTTTGGCTAAATACCATTTGAACTTTTCAAATGCTTCTGATTTATTTCTTAGATACATGACTGTCATCATTCTTGAGTAATCATCAACAAAAAGAATGAAGAACTTTTCTCCAGTATAGCTTTCAATTCCAATAGGTCCACATAAATCAGTATGCACAATTTCTAATATGTCTTCAGACTGATAGTTTTTACTTTTAAAACTAGTCTTTCCCATCTTTCCAATTTGACAATTTTTGCATATACTGACTTCAGGTTTCTTTATGTTGGCAATGCCTTTTACTTTTCTGAACTTGCTTATCTTTACTAGATTATCAAAGTTTACATGACACAACCTTTTATGCCATAACCAACTTTCTTCAACTTGAGCAATAAAACATGAACATTCACATAGTTCAAGATAGAACAAGTTACTTTTGGTATGAGTGCCTGATCCAATCAGCTTTGCTTTCCCATCCAGTAGTCTTGTTTTACCATGCATGAATTCTACTTTGATTCCATTATTGAGTAGCTATGCCACACTTAATAGATTATTCTTTAGTCCTTCTACCCAATAGGCATTATCACATATAAGTTCTTTGGTTAGAGGGATTCTTCCTCTTCCTTTTATACAACAAGGTTCATTGTTACCAAATCTTACATTGCCACCATCATAGTCTTCAAAGTATTCAAACTTAGTTTTGTCACCAGTCATGTGATGAGAGCAACCACTATCTATGATCCATGTATCATTTTTGCTCATATGAGAAATGAGTGCCATTTCTTCATCATCATCAGATTCATATTTTATAGCAATATAGACAATCTCTTCTTCTTCTTCATCATTAGAGTCATTAGAATCTTTAGCCATAAAACATGTTTTCTTACCTTTGTCCTTGAATGATTTGAAATCTTTCTTGCCATTCCATTTTTGATCTTTCTTTTCATCTTTATTCTACTTTTTTGGACATCTAGTAGCAATATGACCAACTTATTCACATGAAAAATAGATTAGGGGTACTTTACCTTTGTATTTTCCTCTGCCTCTAGAATATTTCCTTGCTAGAAGGGCTTCAATTACTTCAAGATCACTGTCTGAACTTTGGTTTGATTCATCTTCACTTTCTGACTGAGATTTCTTTTTGCCTTTCTCCTTGAGTGAAAGTTTGGCTTCAAATGTTGATTCAATATTTTTGGAAGCTGGAACATAGTTATCAAAGTTGTCCAGTTCAAAAGCAGTCAATCTTCCAACTATAGCCTCTAGATTTATCTTATGATTTTCTTCACATCTTCTTTCTTGAATTGGAGAGACTCTGATTACATAAATGGGAAGGAGAGTTCTAAGAACTTTGCTTATAACTATCTCTTCACTAATATCTCCTCCAGAAGCTTTTATTTCACTGACACATGCTTTAACTCTTTCAACATATTTTGCAATGTTTTCATCCTCTCTCATCCTCATTTGATCAAATTTTCCTCTCAAAATTTCTACTTTGGCTCTTCTAACATTATCATCTCCTCCATATATCTCTTTCAGCTTTTCCCACATTTCAAAGGTAGTTTTGCAATCCTTGATATCATCAAATTCTTCATAACTCAGAGAAGATGCTATATCTATCATCATAATGTTGTGAGTCTTCTTTTCAGCAATATCATTGCATATAGCATACCAGCTGGTTCTGCATACTTTTCATCAAGGTACTTCAGTCCTGTATCACCAATCATGCTAGGTGAAGTCTCATCAGTCCTTGCCATGGTGAGAAGTTATTTCTGTTAAGTCTTGGGATTTCCCTTTTGTAAGACATCCTGATCTTTGACTTAGATCCTTGAAATCTTATCCTACAAGCACCAAAAGCTCTGATACCAATTGTTGGAAATAGAGATGAAGTAACTAAGAGGGGAAGGGTGAATCAGTTACCACAAAAATTTCCTTACAGATCCTTAGATGTCTTAAAATATAGTTGTTGCTGACTCAAATAAATGCTGAAACTAGATAGATGTCCTGTTAACTTTATTAAGCATTTAAAGTGATTAACATGCATGCATAAAGAAATAACATCAACGCAAGAGACACCAGATTTAACGTGGAAACCTAATTTGAGAAAAACCACCAAGTAACTAGTTACCAATTTTCACTCTTTTGAAGTGAGCCCTATTAGGAGCCAACCCTATTAAAGGTTACAAAACACACTGTTAGGTACAACCCTATTAGAGGATTTGATCACCTTGTTAGAAGTGGCCTTGTGGGAGGTCTTTAAAACAATTCAGCTGAATTGTCACCTTGTTAGAGGATTTACAAAATGGTTGTCAAACCAACTCTATTAAGAGATTTTGAATCACTATTACAATTATTAGAAAGCAACAATGAAATGATCTGAGATATATGTAACTTATCTTTGCTGAATACAGATCTCTATTCTGCTTCATTAAATCCTTACTGATCGAATGCAACTCTGCAGTTTCATAGGGATGAAAAATGCTTCCTCAACATTTGCTCATGTATTTTCTTGCACTTTTTGCATCCATTCACTTCCTTACTTTTGAATTCACAACTTGACTTTTCATATATACCTTACAGATTGTCAAGTCGGCTCAATTACAAGTTTACAACAACTAAAAAAACATAAATCAGTCGGCTGCATAAAACAATTAAACTTAATTCTTTGGAATCATAAAATTCTTTGCTACCCGACCCAGCTTGGTGACCACTGCTTCAAAATGGTTTCCCCGTGTTAACCAAGTGAAGCTCGGTAAACACTGCAAACCTTGCAACTTCCTTCGGAGATCGAGTTAACTCGATAAATACTAACCTTCCTTTGTTTACCGAGTGAGCTCAGTAAAAGCTAATTTTTCTTCGCTTACTGAGTGAACTCAGTAAAAGTTAACTTGCCTTTGCTTACCAAGTGAGCTCGGTAAAAGTTAACTTGCCTTTGCTTATCGAGTGAGCTCGGTAAAAGTTAACTTTCCTTTACTATGTTTAGGAATGCTCAGTAGTCACTGTAAATTGCATTGCTAACAATCTGAGCTCAATAGACTCTGTCTGATGACTGATATGACATTTGTGTAACATCAAAGACAATACACAATTAACAATTGTATCCAAAAAACAACAACTACATAAAGTAGGAAAAACTAGCAACTTACTAGATCTAACAAAGAAACACCAACAAAAAACACAAGCAACCACATAAAATAACAAAAACCACCAGTACAACACCAAACCAAAGACCAACACATCCAACCCAAGGTACTACCAAAAAGTATCCAACTAGAAACAAATAAGTTACTTGTTTAATTCCTTGAGCTTCTCCAAGAAGGAAACCCTCTTCTTGTGTTGGAAAGGGTTAATGGGAAACAACGTATTGAGGGGGATGGGGAGGTGAATCGGGATCTTAAAATTTTAGCTTCAAAACCAAGTTACTGAATTCACACCTAATTCATCTCATATAGTAGATCTACCATTAAAACTATAATGTTGAAACATAAATGATATAAATCACATCCATGAAAGATTCAACACATAACATAGTGATTTGGTAACCCAGGAACACTTTAATGGGAAGGTAAAACTGGGGTGGGGATGAAACCCAAAAAAATGTACTGTTGCAACAATAAAGTTAACCTGTTAGGGTTATAATATTTGATCACAAGATATGATCTTATATCCTGTGAGGGGGGTAAGTGCAAGAAGTTGGGTCTCACTTTTGGGCAAAGAGTGCAAGTTTTTTTTCCTATTTTAAAAATTTCTTGAACTAATTGATGTTAAATTGAGGCCTTTAGAGATTGATTATTAAAAAACTTCAAAAATAAAGATTGTAGTGCACAAAATCTACTTTTTTGAATATGTAATTTATTTTTGTACCCATATGATTGATTTTTTTGTATGGATCTTTAAAAATAACTTTTTTCAAAATGCATATTTTAGGACAATACCACACTTATGTATGAACACCATAACTTGACACAAATAAATGATTTTTTGTAAATCCTTTTAAAGGAAGTTATCTAATGCACCAACGATTAATGAAAATATGTTTCCTTCATTTTTTATTGAATAATTATTTTATTTTATTTTTAATTGGCTGTAAAGGTAGATTTTAAAACCTCTCATGTACAGACACCTTAATTTGATCAAAATTATACTTTTTTTCAAAAAATAAAAATAAAAATTTAACTTCTAAATAATTGTATGTAGATTGATGACATATAAATTAGTTTAAGAAAAACTATAAAATAAAAAAGTTATTAAAGTTTTAGTGAACCTTTCTATTTTACATTTAGGTGTCACCTTTAAGTAAAAAATAATGGAAAAATAGTAAGTAAAATCAAAACAGTATAAAATTTATATTTATGAAATTAGGATAGTGAGAACCCTAATGGGTTTTCGTTTCGTAAAAAAATTGATCGAGAAGACCCTGTAAAAAATATTGCAAGGCCTAAATTTTTCTATTCAATGCCTTAGCCAAATCTTGAGAGTTCAAGGCATAGGCTTTGTGAGACCAAGCCTATCCCAAACTGAAGTTTGAGGCTGGAGGAAAAATTGTGCCCCGTGTTATAAGAAATAGGCACCCATATTTGAAATTCAAAAAAATAGGTGCCAAATTTTGAAAAAGTATTTTTTACATATAAAATGTATTTTAAATCCCAAAAGAAATAAAAAATTGAATTTTTTAAAAACGGGCACCCTTTTTTTTTAAAAATCAATTTTTTAGTTTTTAAAAAACAAGCACCCAATTTTTTAAAAAGGGGGTGCCCATCATTTGAAATTTGGATTGGGCATCTGAGCCTAATATGGTTGCCTTTTTCTAGAAGAGCATGATCTCAATCCATGAACTTCCACAGAAGTGAGACTCATCTTTGTGCACTTACATAGGGGTCTCCTCTATTAAAAGCTTTAGAGACTATTAGCTCTCACCTTGTTAAAGGATGTTACACTCACAATGAAGTAAGGACTATGTTAGGAGGTTTACATATGTATGTTAAAATCACTCTATTAAGAGATTTACCCTAACTCAATTAACAATAACTAATTTAGTACTTGACCCTCAATTTTCTTTGTAAGCTGGTATTGGTTTTCCTCTTTGCTATATCTTTGATCTAATCTCCTAATTTGATATCTCTATTTAGTCCATCACTACTTTGATTGGCCTCTATCTGATTTGCTTTCAAACTTAGTCTTCTCTTCTTCACACACACATACACCTAGTCATTCCTTCATTCATGAATTTTAATTCTAGGTTTAGAATCCTCCTTCAATATATGTTCTATGAAGGTTTTTGATCTTGATTGACAGTTTACAATTCATCATTTTTTCTGTTTCCATCTTATTTTCTAATTGGTTGAATTGCATATCTTGGGATCATTACCTTCTATAATGACATGTGATCACCTACTTGGCTAGCTCTATGAATATTAAATTTCATATAAAATTTGTCCAAAATGGTTTACATATGTGCTTGTGCCATTATAAACTCATATGACAAAACTGAACAGGTTGGTACTTGAGTGCTCTAACACTCAGTCATGTAGACTCCTTCATGTTGTCACTCGGCTTCTCTATACCTGCTTTCTCAGAAATTATTAACTTGTCAATGTACTTGGTTCCAACTATATTTCTTAGAACGTAGATGTCCTCAATCTCAACTGAATACTTGACAATCACTATCCTACTCAGTATAAGCTTTGTATGCTCGGCCTTTACTAGATAACTCGATTGCAATGATGACCGTGTAATCTTGCCTAATTAATGATTAAGTTTTTGGACACTAATAGAAAACATACACTTAGAGATCAACAATCTTCCCCTTTGACATTAGTGGCAAAACCACTCTCTCATGAATAATCATTTCTTTCAAAATGAGTACTCTGCCTAAGACCATAGTTTGAATCTATAAAATCTAATGTTTGATGTCTAATACTTAATCTTCTCATTGCTTAATTTTTCCATTTATTATCTTTCTTATCTTTTATATTTATATCCCCATTGTTTTTGTCATGGATGCCATGGGCTACTAGCGCTAACTTGTACTTCTCAAAGAATTCTTGATGACTTGCCACAATATTGGCATAGCCTTTATTCCATCTCTCCTTAACTTGATCCAAATTTTGATAGTAAATTTCTAGCTCAGTAGCTAGATTTGTAAATCCTACAATATGTGAAAAATGTGTATCTTTCTTGAAAATGTTCTTGGCAATATATATCTTCTTTTGGATAATCTCTATATGTGGGAGTAACTAAAATTGAATCAGTGTCAACTTATTCCTAATCTCTATATCTTAGCATTGAGCTCAGCTAACCTCTTTAAATGACTAAACATCAATTCAGTATATGAGGATGAGCTTGAATGTGCATTCTTCCCCAATATAACTACACTTGCTCTTATGTCTAAATGTAACAACTCTAATGAATGTGTAGTTTCAACTATAAAGAAATCAATATCACAAAATTTCAATTACAATGAATTAATGGTTTGTAAAATTGTGTCCAGTTGTGTGACTGATGTAGAAAGCTCATATTGTCCATGTACAAGCTCCTGTGAGACTTTCTCTAGCACTATATGTTTAGCTCTTCTTTCATACCATTCTAACAATTTATTAGTGGTCTCTATATCTTTTGTCTAAATCTTATTAACTAAATATACTAGTTGATCCAAAATTAGATTTTGGTTATTCAAATCCGTGATTTCAAATGCATCTACAAAAAGGTCTTTGACAAGATGTAATACATGCCTCCTCTTCTACTCTCTTCTTAGCTAGTCTTGCTTTTCCTTACGAATCAATAAGGTTTGTAGCTCTTGCACTTTCTCAAGTGTTAGATTGTTCAAATCATACATAGGTTATCTGATTACCTTATCAAGTCTCACTGAATCATCATCCTCACTTGATTGAGTCACGTCTTGATATCATGAGGGTGTATCACTCAATAGTGATAATTGCAATTGTTTCCCCTTATTACTTGATCTTGATCTTGTTTGTTGCACTTGTGTAGGAATTACTTGTTTTATAGATGTCTCAATTGTGTATTTGGAAACCTTTTCACTTGACAATTGAATAAGAGCTTGAGTGGCCACTTGCTTTGTCTGTGTTACTTATTCTGTTACCTATTCAGTTCATGTGTCCTTTTCAAAATTTGCTTCTATTTGCAAAATAGGCATACAAGTAAATGGTGTAAAAAAATTTAAAGCTTTACCAAGTTTCTTGGCACTTTTACCCTTTGTAATTGATGTCACATAATATCATCAGGTTTCTTATTGTTAATTTTTGGATAATTTACAATTTGTAACAAAATTGGGTTAGTGAAGAGCTTTCTTGAATCTGTTATTAAGCTTTGAATGTCCTCTTTAGATAGTAAATTTAGATTCGGTGGAGGGTTATCAATGCCATCTTCTATTATGAAAGTCTCTTTCTATTCATACTGATTAACTAGTTGTTTAATCTCCTCGGCCAGCTTGACAACTTCTTGCTTGTAGTCATCTTAGAATTCTATTGGATCACTACCTTCCCTCACTTCCATATATGGAGTAAAAATTCCAAATGTTATCATGGTCAACTTCATGATATTTCTTTTTTAAAATCTTATATACCCTATCTTTGGGCATAAATTTCTTTACAAAATCTTTAAGGACTATAGACATATGATTCTTCCCCATATCTGGCATAGCTTGTGCTAGTGTTGTCTCTCTTAATTGTTTCTCAGTGGCCAATGCCCACTTCCACTTTGCATCCACTCATTTGTACAAACTTGCTAGGAATCCATCTCCCTATTCCAAGGGTGTACACCTAAACTTAATCATCATGTTAACCATAGCTCCTTTAATCTTATCTTGATCAACATTATTCAAAGAATCATAATGAATATCTTTGAATCCTGTAAAATTTTCTGATTCTCTTAACTTTTTACATACTCAATCCACAATCATTAGAGGGTTTCTCTTCACTATTTGAGGTTTTTTGGGTTCATCAGACTCAATCTTTTCATCATCTGCCTCCTCCTCTTGTGCTAGAATTAGTTTTCTCCTTGGCTTTTCTTATGTTAACTATTTTCATATTTTAGTCGATTTCCTCTTCTTTGATGGACTTCTTGTGACTTGTTTGGTAGGGGGCTAAGATGTCTTTGATCTAGTGATAATCACCTTGCCCTTTGGCTTTCAAGATGTCAACATCCCTTGCACATCCTTCTTTAGGTTGGCCTCTACCTTAGGCTCAATCACAACAACCCTTCTCTACTTAGTTTCCTTAGGCTTTATAGTTCAACAAATTCTTTTCCTTTTCCTTCCAAGGCCTCTATAGTTTTTCTAGATCCTTCTCCTTATTCTTTATTTCCACCCTTGACATTCTTCATTTTTCTTTTCTTTCCTACTTTGGGTGTGCCAAATTTAGTAGTCAGCTCGACAATTAATGTTTCATATGTGCTAAATTGCTTGACACTTGCATCTATTTCTTCAGGAAAAAGTGCAGTGATTGTTGCAATGACCTCATCTACACTCATTTCATAAGGCATTTTCCTTAGCAATGGTATCCTCAAAAAAATTGTTTATGCATAAACAATTTTTTTATCTACAATAAAACATACTTCATCATAGTACTTATTTACAATAGACGTAGAAATTGTCATCATATTTCTTATCTTTACTTTGAACTCTTCAAAATAATTGTCCATTATTACTTCAAAATTATCTCCCAATCTACTAATTAAGTCACTTATTTGTTCCACAGCTAATTGATTTCTATCCCAAGAAAATTTTCCAATCATAGGAAAAGAGTTTTGTACATAGAAAAATATAGAAACTAATAAAGATCCAAACTTACAAGAGGTATTCTTCACTTTCCTTACTGCCTCTAAATTCTTTATAAGCTAGTGAAATTTTAGCTTGATCAGGTCATAGGAATGATCCTTCTTCACAATATTATAGCTCAAATCAACTGCTACACATGGTACATTGTTCAGCATGATAGATTGATAAAATTTGTGTACAATCACATGAACATAAAATTCAACTAATGGGTCCTCAATTTCATCAATTGACATTCCTCATCCATTCCACTTTTCCTTGGTTAGATTTTTAATTTTTTTCTTTGTTGCACTTCTTATACTTTTTGGATGATCCAAGGTAGGGTGCCCAATTACCTTATGAATGATGACCTTTTTCTATCTTGATCGGCCCACCTTCTAACCATATTTTCATGTCATGAATGTACCTAAGCACAATCTTTATCCATTCAACCTTAAAAACCTTTGGAAAACCTAGGGCACAAGTAAGCCCTTTCTTGACAATGATCTTGTGCTCATCCTTCAAAATTTCATCAACACATAGCTTATCATAAGCTATTATAATCTCAAAGTCTCCAATTTATCCTTCTTTGCATAGATAGTAGGTTCTTACATCCTAAATAGTCAATACTCTGGATGGAATTGACAATAAAGCTCCAATATCATCAACAATATTTTCAAGATTCACTAAATTTCTAAAATCAGGTGGAGGACTTTGGTCATTTCTTACAATTTGTGCACTACTATCCTTGAACATTTTTCTTCTTGATGCCATTATGAACTAGGGTTTAATAACAAAACCTTTTGCAATATTGCCACTAAATAATTAATTTGGCATTGAGAGTAATGCTTACTTAGTTTGACAAAGAAGAAGAAATTTGGCCATGGAAGAAGAAATTGAGAAGATAAAGAATAAAAAAACTTGGAGTCCCTAGACAAGAGTAATGCTTACTTGTTTGGTGCATGACAACTAGGTCAGTCTCCATTTCTTACTCGATCAAGGTTACCTCACTCAGCTAATACGAATTCATTTGGTCATTACATTAGCTTCCTTGATCACTCGGTCTATACTACAAATCTTGGTCAGTATAAACTATACCACTGATGTTCAATACTCTATGATTTCTTTTTATTTTTAGTTCTTAATGCATCTTTACTTATGAAAATATGAACCTTTAGCACTTCTATGCTAGGAACTGATGTAAAATATAACATTGAATATACAATTCCTACATACCTTCTTTCTTTAATGAGATGTGGTGTGATCATGATCCATTGGATTGGGTGATCTCATTTTTGTCTACTCCACTCCTTCTAGCTATTACTATCTCTATCCATGTTTTCTTTCTTTCAAGTTTGTCATTTCCATTACTTGGTGTTGGTGTTGGTGTTGGTGCTCTATGTCCATACTTCTGGAAGTTGTAACAATGACCTTGGAATGTAGATACATTTTTGGTTGAGTCATTGTTCTTTGATCTACATTCATATCTTTGATGTCCTACTTTCTTGTAATTAAAAAAATTACCACTAAATTTAGGTTTAGGAGTTTGCATACCACACCAATTTTCCCACAGTGATGACATGTAGGTTTTCCTTTGGATTTGGCATTCATTTATTCTCCACTCTTGGATGATTCTCTTTCTTCAATAGATGAAAAGTTGTTGTTGTATCCAAGTCCAAAGTTGTATTTTATTCTAGGTGAGTTAAACAATTCTTCAAAGAGTTTGATAGCTTCATTTCATTTGTTCATTCTTTCCATAAGTCCCTTCTTATGTCTTAAATCATTTTTTAAATATTCATTCTATAACCTCAGATTTTTGATCTCCAAGTCCTTTATGTTTGCTTCTTGACTTGCAACTACAAATTGATTTATCATATCCAACTGAATATTTGTAACCTTCCATGCTTCAAATGATCTCTCTTCAAGTCTAAAAACCATCTATCTTTTTTCTTCTTCGGCCATGAGCTTGTCTTCCATTTCTTTCCTCTTTTGTTCCATTTTTTCACATAGTGTAACTAATTGGATTCCTTGTTTTCTCTTGAAATCTTTTGCTTCTTTGGTTAGGGCACTATTCTTCTCAAGTAATTCTATCAATGGTTCATCATTACTACCAATATTTCCACTATTAAGAAGTCCTTCTGTGTCAAATTCTTTGTATTGTGTGTCATTTTTCTAAATAGCTATATCTTTCCTTCTTTTTAGGGTTTTCCTTAACTCTTCTTTTGTTGCTTCTAATTATTGCAATATTATATGGATTTCAATCATTTTTTTCTCAATGATTTTTCCCATATTATACACTTCCATATCCATGATCTAATGCTCTCAAGATATTAGGCATCCTAATAAGAGAACTAAGCTCTAATACCGATTGTTGGAAAGGGTTAATGGGAAACAAGATACTAATAAGGGGGTGAATCAGGATCTTAAACTTTTAACTTCAAAACCAAGTTACTAAATTCATAACTAATTCATCTCATACAATAGATCTACCTTTAAAATTTTAATGCTAAAACATAAATGAAATACATCACATCCATGAAAGATTCAACACATAACACAATGATTTGGTAACCCAAAAACACTTCAATCCAAAGATAAAATTGGGGTGGGGATGAAACCCATAAATATTTACTATTGTAACAATAAAGTTAACTTGTTAGGGTTACAATATTTAATCATAAGATATTATCTACCCTAGGAGGGGTTCGCCCTGCAAAAGCTTTAGAGACTATTAGGTCTCACATTGATAAAGGATTTTACACTCACAATGAAGTAAGGACTCTGTTAGGAGGTTTACATAGGTATGTTAAAACCACTTTTTTTAGAGATTTACCCTAACTCAATTAACAATAACTAATTTAGCACTTGGCCCTCGATTTACTCTTTAAGCTAATCTTAGGTCTCTTCATTGCTATATCTCTGACTTGATCTCCTAATCTGATATCTTTGTCCAATCCTTCACTACTTTGATTTCCCTCTATCTGATCTGCTTTCAAACTTAGACTTCTCTTCTTCACATGAGCATACACCTAGTCATTCCTTCATTCATGTATTTTTATTATAGGGTTAGAATCCTCCTTCAATAGATGTTTTGTGAAGGTTCTTGGTCTTGATTGATAGTTTACAATTCATCATCTTTTTTTGTTTCTATCTAATTTTCTAATTGGTTGAATTGCATATCTTGGGATCATTACTTTTTGTAGTGATGTATGATCACCTACTTAGCTATCTCTAAAAATCTTAAATTTCATATAAAATTTGGCCAAAATAGTTTACATATGTGTTTGTGTCATTACAAACTCATATGACAAAAATGAATTGCTCGGCACTTTAGTGCTCTAATGCTCAGTCATATAGACTCCTTCATGTTGTCACTCGACTTTTGTACACATTATTTCTCAACCAAAATTAACTTGTCAATGTGCTCAGTTCCAACTATATTTCTCAATGGGTAGATGTGCTTGATCTCAACTGAATACTTGGCAATCATTGTCTTGCTTGGTATAATCTTTGTATGCTCGACCTTTACTAGATAACTCGATCATAGTGATGACCATGTAATCTTGCCTAGTAAATGAATAAGTGTCTGAACACTAATAGAAAACATAGGCTTAGAGATCAACATTTATCTTATTGGAGGAAGCCACATCACCAGTTGTCAGGTCCTCTATTGGAATGACCTGGCCACTTTCCACACTTCTCTTCTTTCCATCATGTACTCCTCTAGATATACCTAAATACCACTAATGGTTTTGTTAGTCTTCTCTTGCATCCCCTTACTCTCATTTTCCAACTCCAACACCTTCTTCACCAACTGGGTCTAAGACTACTTCACGAAGGCAAGGGTGATGAGGATTTCCATCTTCTCCTCCTTTCAGGGCCACCTAGTTTTTGAGTTCCATAATATGCTCCTCCACAAACTCCTAATTGTTTAAAATTTGACAAAAATCCTCAACCACTTGTTACAAGGTATCATCATCATTTTCATTGTTCCAACCCTTAACTCTTCTTTTAACCTTACAAACCACCTCCAACTTATTGATTTTTCTTCTCATAATCTAGAGATGGAAAAGAAACCACTTAGTGACTTATTTAATCTTGTTGTGGTGGATACTCAATTCTTCAAATTTTCCATAAAAGTCCTCCCCATAAAGACTTTGACCAAAGTTAGGCAAAGTATTCAGAGAGGAATACCTTAGGATTAAGGGGGCCTAGGATAACAATGTTAGGTCTTAGGTGAAGATGAGAAAAAAGAGGTAGAGTGAGAATCTAGCATTGCATTGGAAATAGAATTATCATTGGTCTATCCAAATTCAGTGGACTATGAGGAAGCTAAGTCTTCTAATAGTTGAAGGGCCCTCAATGATAACATTTTTATTTTAGGCCTTTTTGGCTAGATTAACTTTTATGGAGCCTATGGCAAGAGAAGTATCCTCAATTTTAGACTAGAAAAAAGTTGGGTCTTGGAACCAAATGAAATAGGGATAAAAGTGGGATTGTTGAGCTTGATGAAAGAGTGAGGATGAGACCCAGCTATAGGTGAGACTCAAATGAAAACTATAAAGCCTAAAAATCAAACCTTGGTGAAGAGGGACCCCCCTATAACATTAACTTTATTTTTTCCCACTGACACAAACAAGGAATAAAAGATCAAAAATGGAAAAAAAATAAATGTCCCTCCAAAAATAGTTTAACATTAGGAAAAATGGGATTGAATATCTTATACCTTTTGTTAGAGTTTTAGGTGACTCTGCAACACCCCTAGGATCAAATGAAAGAGCAAGAAAACTTCCACAAGAGATTGGCAAGACAATTGCATGAAGATGCAAGAATGTTATTATTGATAATGGACTTGATTGACATCCAATGGGTTGATTTGAAATGTACATAATAGGCCTCCTTATATAGAAGAGGTGATAAGAGACACTGATAAGGAGCCACATAAGGTGGAATCACATGTCTGCCAAAGGTGGATCATCCTCCATTATACAATGAAGCATGTGCAATGATGAGGATGATAATGTGATAAGTGCACTAAATGTGGAATGAGATAACAACTATGACCACCTAGAGTGGAATTCTCCTACACCATGTTTTTAATTGAGGTGCAAACTCTTAAGTGTCTCAATCACAAACTATGTAATGGATTATCCTAAGTAAGCTTAAGTGTAATTAGTGAATATTTAATTACACCAACACCCCACTTTAAGTGCAACTTAGGGGAATGCACTTCAACTCACAATGCAAGATGAGTCTCGGCTACTAGGCCATTTTAGGTACCCATACAATATGCAATGCAATACATGAAATGTAATCTCTCATAAAGTGGAGAAAGAGGGAAAACCTCATAGGAAAAACCATGCTCCAAAAAGATATATTAAAACAAGATGCATGGAGGGATGGAGTACTCAAGACCCCCTAAAAATTCCATACACCATGTATATACAAAGAATGATCCCCCCATAGGAAGGAAATAAGGAGTCATGATATTCCCCTATAATGAAGAAGCTCTAATGTAGATGAAGAGTACCTGCAAGAAAAATATAATCCAATGCCTACAAGAAACATGTCTCTCCTTAGGAAGAGATAAATACATCAAAAGATGAAGAAGTCACTCCATGTAAAAAGTGAGGAAGGAGAAAGAAGGTCTCCATGTATGCATCTTTGAAGATTGAATAGGTGTCTCCAAGCTCAAAGATTTTGTCACACCAT
The DNA here is from genome assembly GCA_028749045.1 of Cupressus sempervirens. NCBI lineage: Eukaryota > Viridiplantae > Streptophyta > Pinopsida > Cupressales > Cupressaceae > Cupressus > Cupressus sempervirens. Next base: position 720,380,341 of record CM053787.1, read on the forward strand.
CAAGCTGACCTATGACATGTGAAAAAACAAGAGAACATGAAGAGTTGGGAAATCCAATCTCCAAAGAAGGTGAAGAAGTATCTCGAAGAGAAACCTCTTCAGATGTATTAACCAAATCTGCATTAGAGAAACCTCCTCAGATGTATTAACCAAATCTACATTATGAGACTCATCTGAAAGAGCATCCATGAATTCATCCCACACTGCAAGATCTGAAGCCTAAAGATCATCCCATTGAATAGTAGAACTCATGTCTGAAGAAGCAGGAGGTGGAGGAGTAGGAAGTTCAACACTTATCTCAAGAAAAAAAAATGATTCAAGTATCTAATGTTCTCCTCACATGAATTATTCACCCTTGATAAAGGGTTAGGTGCATCATGAATATCATCATCATTATCAACAAAATGTACAAAAGAATACAAGCATGATGTATGATCAATAACTTCCATAGGTATGACATCTCTAGTCTCCATGTCCCTAATATAGACATAATCAGGAGTGAATTCAACAACTTTACCTTGTGCCCCATGAGTAATTTGGTAAATGAAAAGGAGATTAGTAGTCAAAGATGGTACACAAAGAACATCATTAAATGTACCCTCTCCCATAGGAATAGAACCTTTCCCACAAACCTTCATGTATGTATTATTACCCATCAATATATGTGGAGAAGTACAAGGCTCAATAGAAGAAAACATATCCATAAAAGATGCCATATGATGTGATGCACAAAATCAAGAAGCCATTTACCTTGCTCAGGATGTGTGGAAGCAATGAGTTCTTGTCCTCTGCCTCTGGATGATGTAGATGTAGTAGCCACCTGATATTAAGAAGAAGGAGAAGACATTGATGAGGGAAACTAGATATTGTTCTTTTGAAGAATGTGAGTCAGCTCATCAATCTTCTTATGGAAACATTTATGCTCATCATGTCCTAACTTTTTGCAATAAGCACATTTATCTCTTTTTCTTCTAGATGATTCCTTTTTTGAAGAGGACTTGGATTCAATATTAAGTTGTGAAGGAGATTCATCACCTTTTTCATGTTGCTTAGGATCCTTGTGTTGTTTGTTTCCCTTTCCTATGGGAGCCTTTGGAGAGGAGTTATTTGCAACCAATGCTTGATACTTGGAAGGCTTTAATTGACTCATGTGTGCTAACTTTTCTTGTTCCCTTATGAGCTGAGCTACAAATTCATCAAAGAGAAGGCATTTTTTATGCAATACCAAGAGCATCCATAGTAGCATAGAACATGGAAACAAAGACTGACTATTCAGGACCTAGCTTGTAAAGAATAGATAATATCAATTGCTCATCATCTTTAGTAATACTACAATTAGAAAGCTTCAATCTCATAGAATTGAACTTAGAGAAAAAGTCTTGAATATTGTCAAAATCACATGGACTTAGACCTATAAGCTTATTCTCCAATTTGAATTTTCTTATTCTATCAGGTTTACCAAAGATTCCTTCCAATGTAGTCCAAGGATCATGAGGATGTGTGCAAGATGCAATATGATATAGAAAATCATTGGAGATCATTGATCTAAGAGAGCCAAGTGCTTTATCCCTTCTATCAAATCATTTCCTTCTTTCTGCAACACCTTCCTTGTAGTGTTATGAACTTAATGAGCATTATTGCAATCATCTTTCATTCCCCTGAGATCTACTCTCTATCAAACCAACTTTGCAATCTCCAAAAAAAAATCTCATAGGTTTAAGATGCAATTGAAAGTCCTCCTTGTAAGATTACTTATGATTTCTACGTAACTAGGTACCTTCCATACCCAATTTTGTACAACAAAAATGGTCCCTATTGTTACCATAAAGAAAACACTACAAATGTTTACCCTCTCACATGTCCACAACTCTATGAACTTTTGTGATAAACTAGGATGAAAACCCACCATACCTTGCACATACTTATCCATGCGACTATAATAGAAAAAATTTCAAATCTTTGCATTGTTTTTGTAGTCCTCTTCATTATAAGTTCAATTGATGTAGCTCTCCCCATCATGAGTCTACATAGTGTGAGAATAGCCAAATTGATTCCAGTTAACCTCCAAAACTAGAGCCAAAATTAAGAGGAGTTAGAAACCCTTAGGACAGGTTGTGAGGCAAGTAGTTATCACAATTAAACATTAATGACTTAGAAATCCACCCCATTATTAGTTTAGGTGGAAATATCCTACTCAATCACCGCATGAGCTGCCATAGGGATTAAGTTTTACTCTTCCTAGATTTTTAAGTTTTTCATGAAATGATGCTTTGTCGCTATCTTGTCAGGAACATGATTTCCTTCCGTCGAGATTTCATTGCCAAAAAAGGCTTCTATTATGGCAAGACGAATTTTCACCCTACGAATGGCATACTCCATCTTCACCTTATTATTAATTATGTTTATTACAATTTTTTTGGCATCTTCATCCCTTTTGACCTTTTTGAATTTTTTTTGTTGCCGATTCAACACTTACAAAGACAATATAAGCAAATAAGCAGTTTGGATACTTAGATTTACCACGTAGGAAAATAACATAATGCCTCGCATGTTCCTAATGAGATCACCCCCATGGTCCACCAACCTTACCTAGGTAACTAAGCAAGGACCCACGTAAATGAAGCCATTTGAATGTTAAGATATCACCTTGAATTTGCTATGAGTTGGATTTGTTTAGCTATAACACATTATGATTATTTGAATTTTCAAATAACTTTAATGCATTGATTTTACTTTGAGGGCTTCTTGGTGAATAGACATTTTTTTTTTCACCATCTTGTTACACACATCTTTCACAAAGCCTTGTGTTTTCTTGGCTTCTTGTTGAATCTATAGTGAAACTTTAGAGATTATTTCTTGTGGTAGGTATGTAAATAAATATTTATTATAGTAGGATTAAAGAAGATAAACAAATTCTAATTTGAAAAAATAAAATTTCTTTGAAGATAGTCTATCAAATTTGGGTGAACACAAGCCAATATTATGATAAGAAAAAGTCTTAACTCAAAAAAATATTTTTAAAATCAAAGAATTTAACTTCATAGATTGAGTTCTAAATAAAACTTAAATAAATATGTCTAAAGATGTCCAGTAATGTATACTAATTACTGATAATTAGAACAATCAAAATCAAATAATTCAACTTACAAATGCTAACAATTGACCTTTTCTAAAATAAATATTGATGAAATTTGTTTTTTAAATGATATATTATGTTCTATTTAGAAATAATATTAAAAGTAAATATTTATTAAACTAATTTTGAAAAATATCAATAATAAATTTTTGAGTACGTGAATTCCACATCAAATTTTAGGTGAACCAAACAAGAATAGAAATATGTAACCCCATTTTCTATTCAAGAACGAGTATAAGTATTCCTATTCCCATTTTTATATTCTGAAAAATAGCTTAAGAATTTTATTTATACTTTATAAAAATAAATAAAACTGAAAGCTAAGGAGCCTCCTGATTCGGCAGCTTGGTTCACCCAGGAATGACGCCACACGCAAGCCAACGTGCAAGATCGCCTTTTGCGAAATTTCAAGTGTTCTTTCAAAACTTCATCGGTGGCCCACTGTGCAAAATTTCATTTTCAGGTGCAAAACTTTATCTTGCAGTGTGGACGCAAGATCTCATTTTGACGTGCAAAACTTGATGTTGTACTGTGGGATGACAAGATTTCATTTTAGTTTTTATCGTTGATAATGAAATCTTGTCAGTCGACAGAGAAATATAAGGTTTTTTCTTGCAAATGAATTCTCGACAGAGGAAGATAAAAGTTTTCCCTTGAAAATGCGACGGCTCTTGAAAACGCGACGGGGCAAGATTAAGTTTTTCTTCTTCTCAAATTGGAATCTTGTCCGTCGACAGGGCAAGATAAAAATTTTGTACTTCAGTCCACGGCGCAAGATAAAGTTTTGCTCCTGAAAATGAAATCTTGTCGATCGACACTGGACAGGGCAAGATAAAGTTTTTTCACTTCAGTCCACAGTGCAAGATGAAGTTTTTTCCCTTCAGTCAACAGTGCAAGATAAAGTTTTGCTCGTCTAAATGAAATCTTGAAAATGAAATCTTGTCGATCAACACTAGACAGGACAAGATAAAGACTTTTCCCTTCAGTCCACAGTGCAAGATAAAGTTTTGCTCGTCTAAATGAAATCTTGAAAAGTCCACGGTGCAAGATAAAGTTTTCCTCATTCGCATGCTACAACGTCATATTGAAGACTATAAAGCCCGGGAGAGCCTTGGGCAATATTGGATCAGGAGGCACGGTGCTCTTGTAAGCTCTGTCATGGCTCTGCCGGAGAGGGTCGTAATGTGTCAGGGAATTCAGACCATCCTCATGGTTGCCATGGTCACGGGAGGGTTGAATGAAGACGCCCTTATCTGCCACTATTGCTGGGCCGTTTCTTCTGTTTCGGCCATTGCTGCTGCAGCAGCTTTCTTAGTCATTGCAGGAGAAATCATCAGTCAGCTCAGGGGTGTCATGAACCAGCAGCAACATCAACAGGCACGTTCTTTGCGTGAGAATATCACGCTATTTATTTCACTTTTGAGAGAGATGAATTGGAGTTGGAACGACATCATCACCGTCTTTCTCTGCACGCTCTTCTCTGTTGTGGTTTTGAGAATGAGTGCTAACCTTCCCCGACTCTGTAAGCCACAGTAAACTCCGACTCTGGGGGGATTCTGTTGCTATTTGGACTCTCAATTAACTCCGACTTCTTTCAACATCTCTTAAGTTGTGCTGTGGAGTATAGAATAACAGGATGGCATTGATGTATGGCAGAAGCCATTGGAAATTACTGATACACAGGTGGTGGTCAAAAAGTGTATCCCTCAAAAGGTGATGTCGGCATTGAATCAAGATGCCAGTTTCCCTGAATACTCTGTAAACTTTATAAGATGTTTATGAAGCAGAATTCTACTTTTACAGGTGCTGTGTACCTTTCCAGAGTGGCTGTGGGGTTTTGGTTTCTATTTGGACCCTCAATTAACTATGAAAGTAGCTGGTAAAGATGGAATGCCAATATAGAGAATCTCTTAACCAAGATGTGCTATAGACTATAGGATAAAAGCACTACATCACCTGTGGCGAAAGCCATTGGGAATGACTTCTTTTTGGCAATGGCAAAAACATGTATCCCTCAAAAGATGGTGTCAGCATTGAACCAAGATGCAGCATGATATGTTGTGTGGGGTTTGCATGGCAACAAGAAACCAAGAAACCAAAACTTCAAGCATTTATGTTTGGAAAATCTGAAAGAAACAACACTTCTTTCACTCAGATCATCTGATGCCAAGACCATTAACCCAATTCCCTTTGGAGTCCCTTGAATATTTGTTCCCCTGCTGCACAACTTTTGGGCATTGGTGAAAACATCTATGTCCTCCACTGTTTCATAGACATGGTCTTCAACCTTATTATATAAGGTAAATTCGACTTCCACATCAACCTATACACAAAGTGGGACATTTTTATAGTAGATTTTATGTCATTTTCGAGAATAAGATCATTTATTTATAGACATTCTTAGCTCTCTCATCCTAAGAGATCATTGAATATTATCCAGAATGTTGATACTAATAAACTCACAATGTTATCCAATCTTACCCAAAAAGGTGAATATAAGATCATTTGACTACGTTACTATAGAAGATTATTTTTTTAGTAAAAACAAACTCATTTTGAGATTTTTTTCCTAGAAGGAAAGGTATCCTCCTCCTACTATCAAAGTAATATAAATCTCTTTCAAAACTTTTGATTGCAGATCTCAATTTTTTTGACATTTTTAGATTTCATCCATAGATCCTATTGCGTTATAAAAGCAGACTTCAAGTCAAGAACATAGTATTCATAGTTATTAACTTATAAGAGTAGATTTCGAGTCAAGAACATAGTAGAATCCATTTAGTAAAAGAAAATACCAAAATCCTTTTCATGGTAACAAATTTCATTGGCAATGTTGGAATCATCAATTATTCAACATTTATTTTGAGAAACTCATTTTTACTACTTTTGGTCGATTTATGTGGATAAACTCTTTTTAACTACATTGTATAAGAAAGGTATATGGATCATAATAACTCTATTGAAATTTTATAGGGCATTCGATGGATCCTACTACTAAAGTACAAGTTTATGAAAGCATTGTTAGGAAGATCACACTCTTGCGTATATATTCCATTTTGCTTGCAGCCGAAGCGGTATTCATAGTAGCAGCATTAGAAGATGCTAAAAGACAAAGGCACAAGAGAAGAAGGGTTGCTTGTCCTTTTTATAAGCGTGTTATCTATTCCAATGAGATGGATTGCCATGACCAAATACGCATGTCTAGAGGAGCATTCTTCAAACTTGCCAATATTCTAAGCGAGAAAGGGAGCATTAAAGATATGATAAACATGAAATTGGAAGAACAACTAGTTATGTTCCTACGTACTCTTGGCCACAATCTAAGGAATCATAAGATTGGCCATAACTTTGGTCACTCGGGAGAGACAGTGAGTTGCCACTTCCACAAGGTCTTGAAGGTTATTATATCACTCACTCCATACTAGTTACTTTTTGCTCCCTTCTCCAAATACTCCTCCAGAAATTATTGGGAAGGACTGTTTTGATCCATACTTCAAGGTAAATCTCATATTGTCATGTATTTTGTTGCTTGAGTCTATTGATACATATTTGACAATAATATTTCTTACACTACGATTGTATTGGAGCAATCGATGGAACCCATATACCAGTTACCATTGATGTTGACAACCAAGCAAAATATCGTGATAGAAAAGGCCACCTATCACAAAATGTAATGGGTGTCTGTTCATTTGACTACAAGTTTCAGTATGTTCTTGCTGGTTGGGAATGCTCAGCTACAAATAGCCATGTTCTTACTTCGGCTCTCACAAGAGTAGATCCACTACTAGTCCCCTCGGGTATATTTAAATCATTATTTTAATGATTATATATTTATTATTGTCAACCATAGTTTTTATGTTTTTTCCAATGTATAATATTCTTTTTCCTTTTTATAGGGAAATTTTATTTGGTTGATCCCGGCTATCCAAATATTCATAGATTTCTTGCACCTTATCGGTGTACACGGTACCACCTCAAAGAGTTTTGTAGAACAAACCCAATCAATAGTGCTCATGAGCTATTTAACCACCGACACTCCTCTCTCAAGAAAGTGATTGAGTGCACATTTGGTATTTTGAAGTAACATTTTCCTATCTTGAGGCATGAGACATCCTACAGTATCACGAGTCAAACAAAAATCCTATTAGCATGTTGCATACTACACAATTTTATTGTGATAGAGGATAGTGTTCCGCATGATATGGAAATTGAAGAGGATGATGATCGTGATGGGATAAACGTGCCAATTCTTGAAACTTATGGGATGACTCAATGAGATAGAGATGATTGGGGAAATTTTCGAGATGAAATAGCATAAAGGATGTGGGAGGACTATAGATCTCAACATTAGCTGTGCTTTTTACTAGCATTTACACTTTTTTCCTCACTTTTGAACAGCGACAATACTTCAATTACAAATTAGAATTATTGTTACGCTTTCATATTGGTGATTGAGTGATTTAAATTTGTGATTTATGAATTACAAATCAGAATTATTGTTATGCACCGTGATTTATGAGTTGAAAATCAGAATTATTGTTATGCACTAAACTGTTGAGTGAGTGATTTAAAATTGTGATTTATGAGTTGCAAAACAGAATTGTTGTTATGCTTTCAAATAGCTAATTGAGTGATTTAAAACTGTGATTTATGAATTACAAATCACAATTATTGTTATGCTTTAATTTATGATTAAATTTATGCATTAATTTTGATTTCAAACTATGATTTATGAATTGTGAATCACATTTTTCATGGTCTATCTATGTATTATGTCAATGGCTCTCCACACACTCTAACAACTCATTATTACTAACAACTCGTAACTTATTGCAACTTTTGCAGCGATATAATAGCTTCTTTTCTCAAAGGTGAAAATGTCTTTCACTAATCTCTTGACAAGCATACATGAGGATGTTCGTATGCCCCCCATTGGCACCCCTATTTCTACCCCCATTGCTACCCCTGTTGGTAGTTGTTCTAGAAGTCCAAAAGTGGTATGGACGAGAGAGATGGAGAGGAAATTTCTTGACTTGCTCCTTGAGCAAGTTACTCTAGGAAGGAAAGGTGAAGGAGGATTCAAGAAAGAAGCATGGACAGTAATAGAGAGGAGATTTAATGAAGATTTAAAGTTGAATCTTGGAAGAGATAACTTTAAAAATAAGTTGAAAACATGGAAGTCAGTGTATAGAGTAATGAAAGAGCTAGGAAATACTAGTGGTTTTGGTTGGAATGAGACAACACAGTGCATGGATGCCGATGATAGTGTGTGGGATGAACTTTTGAAGGTAATGTCCTCTTCAAAGTCATGTCCTATTCTAATTAGAAAAAAAATCTAATTATTTAATTTTACCAGTGTGTAGAGAAATGAATTCAAGATTGCAAGGGTGTATAGGAGGCAACCATTCACCTATTTTAATGATCTAGTGATCATTGTGGTAAATGACATGGCAAAAGGAAATGTAGCTACAATGGCTCTAGATGTCGAAGAAGATAACCTCTTGGATGAGGCTATTGATCTGGGTGATGATGAGGATATTAATACACCTCTGAATATTGCTAATGATGAAGATTACCTTCAGTCAAATTAGTCCACTACATCCACTAGAAATAATCCTTCCACACCAATGACAAGGAGGCCAAAGAGGAAGAAGGCAAGCATGGCTGCTTCTTTGGATGCAATATCTGAAAACATTCATGAAGTACGAGAGGGAATCAATAGGTCACAAACCATCAAATTTGATAAAGAGGATATTAAGAAAGAGGCAGCAGTTTTGTTTGCTACCTTGAAAGCCATCACTAGAATCAATCGGAACACTATGACTGTTGCATTTGATGCTTTTATGCAAGAACCAACAAGAGCTATTTGGTTCTTAGAGATGGATGAATTAGCAAGGGAAGATTATATTGGATATAAATTTGGAGGATTGTAATGGTTTTATATTAGATATTAGCAAGAAACATTTAAACTGTCAATTTTTTCTCTTAAACATTTTAACTGTCATTTTTTTTCTTTCAAGCTGAAAAACGTTGTCATCTTTTGTATTGAACTAATGATCTATATAACTTTAGTTTATCATTACAAAATTTTATTATTGTTGTTTATAGAATGGTTTATTATTATTAATGATTATTGTTGTGTTGATGATATTCAGATATTCCTTTGAGGATTTCAATTTGAAGGTAATGCTGATGCTGGTCCTGTTATATTTATATGTTGATGCTGATCTTTTAATATTTATATGTTGATATTTAACTTTGTGCATAAGCAAAAGTATAGAACAGTAAGCTCTTTCTCCAATAGCCCTGGTATAGGAATTCACAACCACCAAGACAGAAACCCAAATGTGAAACTATCATTATTAATACTCCTATGCATCTTAGGTAATTTAATTAATGGTCAATTTATTTTGGTTTACATCTAATGTATTCAGAGGAGAGAAAGGAATAAATTAAGAAAAATTTTGTACCATATCTATTAGTAAAGCCACCCTCAAGATGTGCCCTCCCTGGCAAAAATCAGTGATCTAATATAAATTTGTATTGAAGGCATTTTTGGAGGCTCTGTTACCATTAAGGAAATCGTGGTGAATGATTTAGGATGGCATTTTAGAGGTTTTCAGCTTAACACTCTTCAGATTTTAGAAGAAAAAAAAAAGAGAAAATATCAGAAAAGAATGCTTCCAAAATCACATGTATTTTTCATTCAGATTCCAAACTAGGCAGAGTGGGCAGAGTAGTGGAACATAGAGATGGCTGCCCAGTTAAGTGCAATAGATTATATTACTTTCTATATTCACTAACTGAAACTAAACGGTACTACCACAAAGAAACTTTGATTCTTTAGGATGCTATTCCCAATACACTATACTTCAATGTTCAAGGGTCCCTAGAAGAATTCTAAGTGTCTCACCCTTAAAAAAATCTCTATGACCATCAACTCTACCAAAGAAAAATAGGCTCACAATTAACCAAGGTAAACTTGCTTACTGCCCACGAAACTTGCCTTATAAAACCACTGTGACAGACATACAAAACTGTGATTTTCAAAGGTTAACACAAGCCTTGAAGACTTCCCCCAAGTCATTGACAATCCTTGCACAATTAATACTCTATCCTTGTTACCTTTTTGAACACAAAACAACAACTTCTTACTGTCCTTATTTTAACCAAATAGTCACTGCTAGGATGTGACAGACTTTGCAACAACTATAACCCATTGGTCTACCAACACCCTTAGAACATATCTCAGCTTTATTATAACATAAGCCAAATTTTATGACTCCTCTAGGTTCAGTCTTGATTAACTCTAAACTCACAGACAGTAACAAAGCTCTTCTTATCACCAAACAGATGGTATTCTATATGACAGTTTTATCAATCAATGACCCCATTGATTTTTGCAAAACACATAGTCCTAATCCTTGAGCAGACAGCCAATGATGATTCAATGGACATTAGCATGGTTTGACTGGTTAATGTTAACTTGAATCTGGAACCCACTATAGTTACTATGAATATGAATGCAAGTAACGATTCAATGTGATTCTGGGTAGATCGTTGTTGCTTTCGTGATTATATTTACCATTAATGGTCTACTTCAAGTTTGTTGATATTGGTTTTGGGATTTCATTTTAAAGGTAATGATGATGTTGTTTCGGGATTTCCTTTCAAAGGTATATGGTATTGTTCATATTTATATGGTAATGTTTAGATTTATATTCATATATTGATGTTTTTTATACTTAGTCACATTTATATGGTAATGTTCAAATTTATATTTATATGTTGATGCTTAGTCATATTTATATGGTAATGTTCAGATTTATATTTATATGTTGATGATGTTTATACTTAGTCATATTTATATGGTAATGTTCAGATTGATATTTATTTGTTGATGCTATTTATACTTAGTCATATTTATATAGTAATGTTCAAATTTCTATTTATATGTTGATGTTGTTTATACTTAGTCATATTTATATGATAATGTTCAGATTTTGGTCTAAAGATACATTACTTGCAGCACTTCCTTGGCTTTGTATCAGTCATAGAACGCAGAATTTGCCCCCTTCAATGATTGTGAATAACAACATACGAGGTAATGTTTAGATTTTTATCTCTAGATGCCTTATTTGCAGCCCTTTCTTGACTTTGTATCAATCACAAAACTTGCAATTTGCCCCCTTCAGTGATTGTGAATGACAGCATGTAGGGTAATGTTCAAATTTTGGTCAAATTTGTGTCACTTTGATTCAGTAAACTGCCTAAGAAAATCTCAAGTATTTATCTATTTTGCAGGGTTATGTTTTTTTAATTTAGCTATAGCTTTCAGTGTCATCACAGAGGACTTTCATTGAGCAAGTAGTTAACCAAATCTTGTATGTATTTTCATTTGAAAGTTTAACTCGAGAGATTATTTTCTTATTAGATCTTTATAATTCTAGTGAATTTGTGATTTCAGTCAAGTTTGATGACGAAGAATGATTTATGCAACTTAGTTTGAAGGTTAAAATTAATACAATTAATCAATGGACATAATGTTTCTTAAATAATATATCTTGCTAATTGAATGTTTCATTTTATTTGTATTTGTTCATATTTTATATAGGATTGATGGATTTGAAGTTGCCAATGTGTGAGTGTGGTGCTGGCCACGTAGTGCTAAAGACCTCACACACAACAAATAATATAGAGTGTAAATTCCTCTGTTTATTGTGGAGACTACTAATTTAGATTTCGTATTGCAGGGGGATGGTGCATGTAGTTTCTTCCAGTGGGTCGATGATGTTTCACCCACATCTACCATAGCTAAATCTATAGCTCTTGAAAGTATTGATTGCAAGTTGTGCAAGGTCAGAGAGAGTGAAAAATGTTTCTTCGAGGCATGTTGGGAGTAATAATTGTTTCCATATTATTAGTTTTTTGGGACCATATGCATTAAAAAGTCTTGTAAAAGGGTTTCAAGGACCCTTCAAAACCTATTTTTCTTAGTAAAAAAATTGAACATTGTGAGGCATGTTTTATGGTTTTTAATAGAAATGGTGGACATATTTAATAATAATTTGACTTTTTTTGTTTTTTTGAACTTGTGTCTGATCGTATTGTGGTGACGAATTCTATTAAAACGACGAATAAATTATACTAGTTGAAAAAATAATCTTTAAAAAAACAAAAGTAATATTAGTTTCATTACTATTTCAATTGATTATTATTATTTTTTTAAATCATAATTAAAAATTTGTCTTTAAAAAAAAAAAGCAATAGTAGTTTCATTACTATTTCAATAGATTATCTCTTTTTTTTAAAAAAAAATCATAATTTAAAAATTGAAAAAAAAAATCTTTAAAATAAAAGTAATACTAGTTTTATTACTATTTAAATTGATTGATTGTAATTTTTTTTTTTTAAATCATAATTAAAAAATAATATTTAAAAAAAAAAAAAGCAATACTAGTTTCATTACTATTTTGATTGTCAATTCATAATTTAAAAATTGAAAAAGTTAATCCAAATCAATCAAATGTATAAATTAAAATATTAAATAACAATAAAAAATTATCTTATTTAAAAATAATTTAAAATTTGAAAAAACGTAATCTAAATCAATCAAATGGATAAATTAAATTATTAAATAACAATAAAAAATTATCTTATTTTAAAAAAATCTTTAAAAAAAGAAAGTAATCCAAATCAAAGAAATGTATAAATTAAATCATTAAATAATAATAAAAAACTATCTTATTCCAATTCTGCATTTGCACAACCAAACAGAAGTTATATGTATTCCCTATCAAATTCTAAGTGAACCAAACAGAAAATAAGAATACGTATTTTAATTTTGTATTCCTGGAATAACAAATCTGTGGGATGACAGGATTTCATTTAAGGTTTTATCGTTGATAATGAAATCTTGTCAGTCGACAGAGAAAGATAAAGTTTTTTCTTGCAAATGAAATCTCGACATAGGAAGATAAAAGTTTTCTCTGAAAATGCGACGGCTCTTGAAAACGCGACGGGGCAAGATTAAGTTTTTCTTCTTCTCAAATTGGAATCTTGTCCGTCGACAGGGCAAGGTCAAAAATTTGTCCTTCAGTCCACGGTACAAGATAAAGTTTTGCTCCTGAAAATGAAATCTTGTCGATCGACACTGGACAGGGCAAGATAAAGTCTTCTCCCTTCAGTCCACAGTGCAAGGTAAAGTTTTCCTTGTTCGCATGCTACAACGTCATATTGAAGACTATAAATCCCGGGAGAGCCTTGGGCAATGTTGGATCAGGAGGCACGGTGCTCTTGTAAGCTCTGTCATGGGTCTGCCGGAGAGGGTCGTAATGTGTCAGGGAATTCAAACCATCCTCATGGTTGCCATGGTCACGGGAGGGTTGAACGAAGACGCCCTTATCTGCCACTATTGCTGGGCCGTTTCTTCTGTTTCGGCCATTGCTGCTGCAGCAGCTTTCTTAGTCATTGCAGGAGAAATCATCAGTCAGCTCAGGGGTGTCATGAACCAGCAGCAACATCAACAGGCACGTTCTTTGCGTGAGAATATCACGCTATTTATTTCACTTTTGAGAGAGATGAATTGGAGTTGGAACGACATCATCACCGTCTTTCTCTGCACGCTCTTCTCTGTTGTGGTTTTGAGAATGAGTCATAACCTTCCCCGAGTCTGTAAGCCACGGTAAAATATGTTAACCTCTTCCCCCCTGCTCCGAGTTGTCATCTGCACTTTATAAATTTAAGGATTAAGCTCCATACAAAATGTATTCTTAGTTAAATGTTAAAAATCATTTTTGTCTAGAGTTTAGCCAGCCCTTAATTTTAATTTTAGTGTCAATACATTAGTGTAGTCTCCGTTATGCAGTTTGTAATCTGAACGTCCAAGCATATGTTTGTAGAGTGTTGGTATTCTATTATTATATTATTATTGTTGGCATTGCTCGACCTAAAGCACTCAAACTCTACCTTGTATTCTATTTTTTAATCAATTAATACTAATTTTTAATTGATAAAGAATTATACTAAATAGTAGAGTTTGGGTACTGAAGAGACGTCATCTATTGGGCATCAGATTAAATGTATTCCATTCTATCATTTGTTCACACAATGGCAATGTGCATCTTTCACATAGACCGTCCAAGGACTGTCTAATGTTTTGAATAGTTTGGTTTCTCTTATGTTAAAAAGGTTTTTTTATGGGTGTGGATTTAGAAAAGGGCTTTTAGTGTATTAGTAAAGTCGAAGAGCCCACCTGAAATCAGGTCTTCCTGAATGCAAGTCCTCTACATCTATAAGAAATAAGATCCAGATTTTAACCAAAGAAACTAGATGAAAGTTGAAGCTATAACTAAAAATGGTAAACTTTCAATTGTTAAAAAAATATTTATTTCAAAAAGAAATCAGATTTATGCAAAGTCTTACATTTCATATGGCAATTCCTTTTAGAAACTTAATTTTATATTAAGAGGGATAGTACGAAGCTCAGAGAATCATCAAATTTATTCTATTAGAACAAGTGTTGTTTACTTTTAAAAAATCAAAATTAGAATCATACTTTCTTAATTATTTATATCAAATAACCTCATAATTTATACATCTTCACTGCTTAAAACATCAAGTTCATGTTACCTAATCTTGCCTTCCCTAATTATGGAGCAAATATGTTACAAGTTTACTTTCCTCCACTTTGACTTGTTTTACTGTATATCTAAAATTATATGTAGATTTTACTAAATATATTTAAGTATATAAACTTATAAAGTTTAAGGCATTAATAATCTATATTTATTCCTTTAACAATAGCAAGTAATTTTATTTTATTTTCTCAAATCTAAAAAAAAGGTTTGAGCTAAGATTGTATTGTTAAAATTATAAAAGAAATATACATAAGATCTATATAAAAATTTATCGAAGTCTACTTTCTATTAAAGGAGAAAACTAATCTAATGGTTTAAGGATAGGAATCCTCGAAACATCTTAGTCAAAATACTTTCTAAAGATTTTGTTGATTTAGTATACATAAAACCATTCAAATAATTAAGATTAATAAAAGGGAAAGTATAAGAACACTTAACACTATAACATGATATAAAAAGAAACCCAAGATGATAGAAACCAAGAAAAAAAACAACCTCATGAAAGTGAAAAGGGGTCAAGATGACATCAATTTAGATAATTTTTACAGCAATTCACTATTGTTCAAATTCACTGCCCATTAATACATTTGATCTCAATTTTCAAGGAGGAAGGAATTTTGTATGAATTTACATTTTCTTTAAAAAAAATTAAGCATGCATTTATTGAAATTTTGGCGGCATACACATCATAATTTTGACAATCGTGAGCATCATTTAAAAATTAAAAAAAACACATCATTCATATCGTATAAACCATAATAGAGAGTAGGAGCGATTGACATTTAGATGGTTTTTACAATAGCTCACTATTGTTCAGATTCATTGCCCACTAATACATTTGGTCTCAATTTTCAAGGAGGAAGGC
Organism: Cupressus sempervirens; assembly: GCA_028749045.1. Classification (NCBI taxonomy): domain Eukaryota; kingdom Viridiplantae; phylum Streptophyta; class Pinopsida; order Cupressales; family Cupressaceae; genus Cupressus; species Cupressus sempervirens. The sequence continues at coordinate 720,395,984 of CM053787.1, forward strand.
ATTCTATATGAATTTACATTTTCTAAATAAAAAAGATTACACATGCATTTATTGAAATTTTGGCAGCATACGCTCATCATAATTCTAAAAATCACAAGCATCATTTAAAAATAAAACAAAACACATCATTCATATCTTATAAACCACAATAGAGAGGAGGAGTGATCGGCAACAAGAATACTTTCAACAGAGGTAAGTAATTTGAGAATTTCAAGAGAACAAGGTAATGCAGCTTGCAATATAATAAATGGAGCCATGGCGATAGAACATTAAAAAAAATTATGAGAATAATCAAATCGAGAGGCAAGACTATGGAGAAGCAAACTGTGCTCTGCTAGGGTTTGTATGGTTTGTGTCTAAGCCCTTTCTACCTCACTATTTGTCATTTCACATTTAGTGCAAGAATTTACTTTAGGATATAATGGCCTTGGCCCTCTCTGGCCCAGTAGTTGTTGCTAGTGCTAGAGTTGTTGCTACATGTGAAAATGGCCCTATCGAGCAAACACCTACACAAATTTGTACCCAAAGTATTTCATGAGGTAATTCCTCTCCTAACCTAGTTTTGAATATTTCTACTTTTGAATCTACTTGTCAATGGCTAGAAACCAAACCCTTATTGGGTATTTTGTGGATCGCACTACATCTAAAAGCACGCTGCATGAATGGGTCACCAAGGCCTGGACCCCCAAGGGGATTCACCTTGAAGGGATTCAAAGCCTCACTAATGGATTTTTTTGTTTTATTTTGGTAACCCCTCCTAGGCTGAGAGCATTTTCAGTCATGGGCCATGGACAATTCGCTCATCTCTACTTGTTTTTCAAAGATGGTCTCAAGACTTTGCGTCTCAGATGACCACAAACTTAGGGTTCTAGTTTAGGTAGAGTTCCCTAGGTTGCCCATCCCTTGCTGGTCTTTCCTCTCAAAAATCACCCAAACTCTGGGAAAAGTGATTTGTGTGGAACCAAACAAATTTTTCAATGCCCACCCTCAGCGAAGGGTCTATGTTGAGGTCGACCTCTCTAGGGACCTTAAAGAATCTATGGAAATTTAGATTCATGCTACCACCTTTACCCAAAAGGTGCTTTACCTGAATCTCCCAAATACTTACTTTCATTGTTAATGTGGTAGCCATAAGATAAAGGATTGTCCTCTCCTTGAGCGCAATCACTCTTCAGTTCAAGAGCCCAAGCCGGCTCTAGCCATTAAAAAAGATGAGTGGACAACAGTTGTCAAGAAAGGCAAGGGCACTACTAAGCCAAGCTCTGTTTCTCAAGAACATAGTCATCCCAACTCCAGTGTGGCTCCTCTAGTGCCCACGGCACCTAAGGTTCCCATGGTTATGTTTCTTCCTATTTCAAACCCTACGTTGCAAGGGATGGAACAACCAGAGGTCCAAGCTACTTGGGTTCATGCACCTCAAGTAGCTTCTATGATTTTCTCTCTGTCTCTCTGCCATTTTTGCAATCATGAAGGCCGAAATGTAGTTTCTATCACTACAAATAAACGAAGAGCCATCACCTTGGATGACCCCTCATTTGAATCCTCTGATTTCTTGCATAATAGCTTTTCTTCGATTAGGGATGAGGAGAATATGGAAGCTGGTTTATAATGAATTTTCTCTCTTGGAATGTGTGGGGGCTAATAGATCTCCCTAGAAAATATTTTGTTTGTGATACCAAGCGTAGGCTTGGCAATATTGATGTTTTGTGCTTGCAAGAAGTCAAAGTCTCTGGGTTTCTTCTCAACTCAGCCTGTTGTGTGATATAGTCGGATGGTGTTAGTTTTTCTTTTCAACATGAAGCTAGTCGAGGTAGTGTACTCACTCTCCTCTCTCCTTGGCTTTTTCCTTTTGTTATTTCCCATGATTTTGACCCCATGCAAAGAGTTTTTTGGATTTTGTTGTCTTTTCAAAATCATTCTTTTTGCATTGTCAATGTCTATGCCCCCCTAATGATGCAATTGAGCACTCACTCTTGTGGAGGTGGCTAGCTAATTCTTTTTCACCTACCACCTAGATATTTTATAAATATTTCAATATGGTTGAGCTGGCAATTGATAAAGTGAGCCTTCTGCCTTTTCGATGGTCAATTGGAGAGCGAGAAGCCTAGTTTCACATGAGGAACAAGTTGGGTCTTTTTGATCCCAATATTCATCACCATCAGACTAATGGCATCTAGTACACATGGTCCAACTTTCAAGAGGGATTTGATAGGGTTCTTGAAAGGTTGAACTATGCTATGATTTCTGCTCTGTCCTTTTTTTCCTTTTATCACATGAGTCTGCTACCTATCACTCCACTCCCTTATGTGACTCTTTCTAGCCATTTTCCCATCCACTTCTCCATTAGCTGGTATTTTGGCCCTCCTTGTAATTATAAAACTTAGTTTTACCTTAATACTTTAGTGTTGTCACATCCACCCACCACCACTCATATTTTACAAACTTGGAATCTTGAACCTAGGCCCCATTCCTCCTCTAGGTGGATTCAGTAGTGGAATGATGCCATCACCCTCACTGCGAGGTTTCTTCACATTTATTAGAGGCAGCTGGCCACTTACCACAAGAGATCTTATGAGGCCACTACCAAAGATCTTTATATGGCCATTTAAGCTCTAGCCATGAATTTGTTTGACATGAATCTCTAGGTTCAGATTGCCAACATTCACCACCATAAGTAGGTTGCAAAGAATTGTACTACCTGGGGAGCTCAACTCAAGATCTACCTTCATTCGTTGCAGGTTGGAGATCAAGCTTCCAAGGAATTTTTTAATGTGTTGAGAGCTCACCATTCTACGGTGGGGATCAAATGCATTCAGGAGGGTCAACACTCCTTCTGTGAGCTTCTTGACATTCTTCAAGCCTTTGTTTTCCACTATGAAAAAGTTTTCATGGCACAGGGTCCTTCAAAAGCCCATAATCAAGCCTTGTAGGCTTATTTAGATGTCACTCCTAAATGAATCGCTCTAGAACAAAATGTGTTCTATGAGTAGAAGCTCACTTCAGTGGACCTCAAGGAAGTTGTATTCTCCATGGTGAATGATAAGGCCTCTGGTTGTGATGGTTTCCCTTGTGAATTTTACAAAACCTTTTGGGATGAGATTGGACCAAACCTACATAAGGTTTACCTTGAAGCCTACAATTCCTCCTCTCTAGGTAATATTATTAATAAGGGGAATATCGAATTCATACCTAAGGTGGGTGATCCTGAAGATATATGCAATTGGAGGGCCATCACTTTGTTGAATGTCTCTTACAAGATCATTGCCAAGGATCTATCTCTTAAAATCTGTCATCTTCTTCCTTAGATTATTCACCCTAAACAAATGAGTTTTATCAAATCTCGTTATATCCTGGACAATATAATTGTTGTGTGGGAAGGGATGAAATGGGCTCAGAATTCCAAACAATAGGCCATCTTTCTCAAGATTTATTTCACCAAAACTTATGACCGGATTGAGTGGCCTTTCATCCTTGCAATGCTTCAGGGGCTTGGGTTTGGCCCTACTTTTCTGTAGTCAGCCCAGATGCTTTTTGGGGATGCCTTTACTTACATCTCCATTAATGACTACTAGTCTCAAGACTTTGGGCTTTATCATTCAATTCAAGAAGGCTTCCTGTTGGCACCCTCTTTATATGTGTTGGCAGCCAAAGGTTTTAGGTATTTGCTCGAAAATGCCATCTCACAAGTGAGGGTCCATGGTATTTCCCTCCCAGATTCCCCTAATCAGCTTGTGAATGCCCATTTCATAGATGAGTCCTTCTTCACTCTCATTTAGGATGAAGAGAATATTGCCTCCACTTTGCAATGTCTTGACACATTCTATCTTGCTTCAGGGTCTACTATTCAGTGGCACAAAACCCTGTGCTATAGGCAGTCTTCCCTCCCCCGTTTTGCTTGGCTTGGCCAATATCAATGGAAATGGGTTCAACATGGGAATTTTTTTCATTTTCTAGGCATCCCTTTTGCCTTCCAAGCATTAGCAGTTGAGCTCTAGAATGTGGTTCTTGCAAGAATAAAGAAGAAGCCGAAGTATTGGATCACCAAACCTCTCTCCCTTGTAGGAAAATTCTAGATTTGTTCCAAAGTGTTAGCAGTCACCCATGTGTACTATTCTTCTTGTTGGACTCCTTCAAAGGCCTCTTATCTCAAACTTGAGTGCCTATTACATGATTTCCTCTGGCCATTAAATGCTTCTCACTAGGGCTTTCCTAGAGTTGCCTAGGATTTTTTATGTCTTCCCAAAGAGTTTGGTGGCCTAGGTCTGTTTTCCACCTAGAAGCAAGGTACTGCTTTATGTGCCAAATGGGTGATTCAAGCTCCTTTCAACAATGAAGCTTGAAAGATTTTGTTAATACATTGCATTTCTTCGGGCTTTTCAATTCATCGACTAGCCTAGAAGGGGATTGGTTTTCAAACCCTTCTTGTCACCACTAAACCTATCTAGATTCAGGATACTTTTTTTGCCAAGAGTATTTGGAAAGCCTAGGAAGTAGTTAAGCCCTGGCTTCACTAGGTTGGTAATGGATTTAGAGATGGGCTCTACATGAACCAAAACAATCTCTAGTGGTCACCATTATTTTCTATCCAAGGTGTTCCCTTGGCTAAGGTGCATGGGGCTAGTGCTCTACATTTTTTTTAATGTGGCATAAGAACTCCTAAAGATCATTTCTCTAGAGTTACTATGAGCTTACAGTCATGGGAGGATATGAAAGTGCAATTTTGGCTCACTCGTCTAGATCGATAGACTTTTGATCTTCTAGTTTCTGTGGTGCCTCCACATTTGTTACATAAAGTTGGCATTCAGTCCTCTTACCCTTGGTGGAAAGACTAGAAGTGGTATCTAGACACCCTGATAACTAGCTATAAGCCTAGGCTGGGCTACCAATGGCTAGTTCCTCACCTGCCCATGGTTGAAGTTCTCAACCAATGATGTCATTTGCAATCTTCTCACCATACTTGGAGTCATAGGTTCTCCACTATGTGGCAAGCCATTACTGAGCCTAAAATTGCACATTTTTCCTAGTGTATTCTTTTCTAGGGCTTTCCTTTGGGCCCCCGGCTATGGCATCTGGGTGTTCCTTACCCTCATTGCCTTTCTCTAGTCAACCAAAGACTTTTTTGTACAGTTTTTGGTTCTGTAGATGGGCTCAGTGTTACTAGTGATGGATCCATGATCTCTTTTGCCCCTTCCACCTAGAACCTTTCTCTTGGCATATGGTTGTTTTGGGTGACAATACTCAAATTTCCTTCAAGTAATCCCAGATATGGCATGCTTTCAGATTGGATATCTTATTTACCATTTGGAAAAATTACAATGTAGTTATTAATGCTAACAACACACTTGACATTAATGTTGCTATGTATGCCAAAGCATGTATTTATAACAATGTCATGTTGCAAATTCAAGTACAAATAGATAAAGTGTCTCTAAAGGTGGCTCATTTATAGGATTTTTTCGCTCATTGGGGAAATGCCCCCTATACAGTAGCTCGTCTTCTATCAGATTTGGCCTCCAACAATCGTACTCCTCCTCACAATTATCGTCGAGGATGTAATAGTTCTGCTTGCCACTCTTACATGGCTCGCTCTCAACTGCACCACTCTCCCAGTGGGGGTGTTTTTAGTCAAGGTTTCTCTTTTAGAGGATTTCGTGGTCAACACTGCTATGCCTTGCCTCCTTGAAGATTTGGCTTAGGGTGGTCCCCAATGGCTCCTCCTACTACTACTGCTACTAGTTGGCCCTCTACGCACTCAGACCCCAAGTGGGTGTTTCCTTTGCTAGACTTAGCCATTTCTCCTCCCAAACCTGAGGGAGAGAAAAATGAAGATAATGCTACTACTGGTGATGACAAATGGGCTCCCCCTGAGCCATCTACTCACCCCTCCCTTGGGTGGGGCTATGATGATTAGATCCTCCTCCCTCAGCTAGCGCTGCACTGGTAGCTTGAGGATTTTATATGTTTTCTAAAGTTTTTTTTGATGAATAGTTGATTTCCAGCCTTTGGCCATATGATCTTGTGGGGTGATCCTACAGGCCCCTTTTTTGGTGAATATGTAACTTTATTGTATTTTTTTTAAAATAAGGAAGGGACAATTCATCAAAAAAAATAGAGAGGCAAAACACACATGCTTTCTTCACAAAGTGATATCAAAGGGAGCATTACCCGTGCAAAAGTTTCCATGCTGCTTCGAATTCTCTTGTCAAATCACCAATGAAAGCCTTGAAACAAAAAACAAGCCCCATTTCTTCTGCCTCAAACTGTTTGTCAACAACGTGCAACAAGAAGAAATGCAAAATGTTTAGTGAGAGTCAAATGTTTAATAATGATGTTTTGTTGGTCATATTAGGGAAACTATGGCCATTCTTGAAGGTGCAAGCTTCTTCTTTTTTTAAGTGCTAGATTTTTTTATAAATACGTAAAAAAATGTTTGAAAGATTTTAACTACAAAACATATACATCAATCATGTTTTGTTCCCTAAAAAAATTATAACCTTATATTGGAAAGCCCATAATACTTAAGGTCAAATTCATATGTTCACTTCCTCCTTATAATGCACATGAAATTTTGGGAAAATAAGTTCCACTAGGATTTTCTTATCATTGATGAATTGTAGACTTGGTTTAAATACAAATTACATTTCTACAACGATTTCTAAAATTTTCCCTTTGAGATAATAAGTTATTACTTATCTAGCATCATCTTAACAACGTTGAGATAATATTATTATATAATATTTTGACCTTTCTTTTGTGCTTTGCAACTCCTACTCATGTCTGCTACTTTAGAGGAGCTTCCTCATCCTAATTTGGTACAACTTTCCTCGAATCTCTTTTTTGTTTTATCTACTCAGTCAATCTCTACTTCAAATGGGGTCTTCTTTGGCCCTGCAAACCTTGGATCTTCTATTGGGGCCCTATTCAATTGGACAATTTAACATTTCTTGGCATCTCCACTCCCAAGGAGGTGCATGAGAATGTAAACTTGGAGAATGTGGGGGTCACCTAATCAAACTAAAAACTTCTCTGTCTGGCCCTACAATCTTTGTATTTCCAAGGAATCTATTAGAGGTCTATTTTGGTAAGGAAGAATCAAAGATTTGTCTACTAGATTTTGTGGTAGAGAATATATCTATGAGTCAATCGTTGTGCTTAGTAGGTCACTTTCTATCCATTATACCTACTCTTGAGATGTTCAAGAAATGGTGTGCCTTAAAATGGAAGCTTAAAAAGGTTTAGTTAGTGTCTCAACAATGTCGGGTTCTCATTTTTTGTTTAAATTTGTGATGAAGGAAGATAGTTGGCAAGCTCCTAGAGTTATGTTAATCACTCTTTAGTGCTTGTTAATTGGAAACCAGGATCTGATCCTAGAATATATCTAAATTGTATGGTTGAACTATCTTGGTAAGGATCCCTAGTCTTCCATTGGATTTTTGCGATGAAAATATTTTTAGGTGGATAAGGGATTCTTTTGGTCATTATGTTAGAGTTGATAATATATTATTGTAAGAATTTGCCTAAGGGCAAAATTCACCCAGGAACTAAGAACTCAAACACAAGCACACAGTAGACCAAAAATGGATATGATCAATTAATCAGAGTATGTCTGAATACATTGCTCTATTCAGAATGTGAAGTTCAACACACTAGGAGTGCATGTATATAAAGGCCTCTCAGGAAGCACCTAGAATGTCTCTAGAAACAACTAGAAGATAAGAAAACTAAGCACCTTATCCAACATTCTAGATGAATGGATAAGAATGGAAAAGTATCATATGTGTGTAGAAGATTCTTGTGTTGTAGACAACATGTGCTTAAAAGAGGTGTGGACCCCTGTGATGTCATCAAGACAACTCACAAGAGTGCACAAACTCCTAGGTGTCTCACAAATAAAATAATGCAAAATAAATAAATAATACATTAACCTAAGTAAACTTAAGTAAGTGTGATAAGTAAATACTTATTTACACTAGCACCCCCCCTTAAGTGCAACTTAGGGGAATGCCCTTAAGCTTATGAAACTAGGATGAAGATATGGGTCCTAGCTACCAAGCCATATTAGGTACCCATGTACATAATGAAAATGCAATCTCCCATAAAGTGGGGAAAGAGGGAAAACCTCATGGGAAAAACCCTCCCCCAAAAAGAGAGATAAAATGGATGCATGGATGGATGAAGTAATCAAGACCCCCCCATTATGACATACATCCATGTATGTACAAGAAATAATGGAGAAGGACAAAACCTCTTATGCGGAAAAAGTCCCCCCAAAAAAAGAGAAGAAGCAGACAAGGTAGCCCCCCCCCCTTAAAAGTAGTGTGCTGATCAGTGAGAAATGCTCTGATGTAGTAGCTAATCCATGACCTTTGTATGATGTTCCTCCCCTTTGGAAGAAACAAAGGCAAGGGCACCTGCGAGATATGTCCCCTGGATGGAGAAGGAATCTCTATGATGACTGGTATGTCTAAAACCTATTCAAAAGTCCCTGTGTCGATACTGATGATCGCTTCCTCCAAAACTGTTGAAGAGAAGAGTAGATTGAACAAGGAAGGAGGTAGAACCTGTCTTAGGAAACCAACAGTCTTCTCAACTAATGAAGAGACCTCCTACAGATGTTGTACATAAGAATCCACAATCATGCCAACCTGGAAGGATTGATCATGTAGAGAATGTGCAATAACTATAGAAGAATCTACCTCAGCAAAGAGAAGCAATAAATCATCATGAAAGTCTCACATATCTACTGTGTGTGACTCCAAGAATAGAATTGAAATGTCTGGCAAGAAATCATCACTTGGAAGACCATAAGTACCCTGTAGTGCTAAAGTACATGAATCTATCACTGCAGCAAAGGATGAAGTATCCACCTCAAATAAAAGACGAATGTCATCAAGAATATCTCCCACATCTTCAGTGTAAGACTCCATGAACAATTGTGCAATGTTTGAAAGGAATTCTTCACATGAAGGTAGAGTAGGAAGACATAAAGTATCCTGTTGCATTGATTCCAAAGTACCTATGGCTAAAATAGGATCAATAGGACCAACAGGAGCTAGAGGTGTGATCTCATCTGAAGATGAGTCAGCTACAACTGGAGGAAGAAGATCTTCTTGGAATGGAGGAATAATTGGATCTCCATAATGCTCCCAAAGATACACCCAAAAAAAATATGGATCAGATGACTTAATTTTGATCAGCTTTTTCAGAACTTTATATTCCATATGTAAATAGAGGGTATGCCAAATGATGTCACATTGATCAAAAGTAAACTCAAGATCTGGTGCATAGGGCAGTACATTATGCTGATAGAGATATCTGATAGCAAGTTGACTCCATTCATGATAGTTGTGTGGGGTCAATTCAATCAAATCTTCTTCTTCCATGATGGACCAATCAAAGAAACCTCCAAAAAAAAAATCAAAGAACCCCCCTTGAAAAAGATGTTGGCACTTGAAAGCCACTTGCCAATTTAGGGCCTATTTTTGAAAGTAGTATTTCTATCTAAAAAACCTATAATATGATTGTAGATCTGAAAAGTAGACAAAAAAATGCACTTTCAAAAAAAATGGAACCTGATTTGGAGTCCAGATGAGCCCGTACCAAGCATTTTAAGTGGCAAAATTTGAGATTTTGGAGTTGGAAAAAAATTCAAAAACAAAGATCTCAAACCACCTGCACCAATGTGTAGATCACGAAATCCTACCCCAAAACAAAAAAAATTGCTTGCAAAAAGGAGTCCGTATGAGGAAGATATTGCTATTTGAAAATCGTTGTTGTTGTTATTTTTCTGAATCACCGCCACGCCTCCAAAAAACAAATGGCTCTAGATTTTTCCTTAGATGTCCGATTTGGATGAAACAAAATTTGATCTGGGGGTTTTTGGACCTTTTGAATGTGATGCAAATATCATATTTGCACCAACAAGCTTTAATCTTCAGATGTGAAAGATCTCTCCTATGGCCCCATGGCCAAATTTTTTTTGAAAAATAATGCCGATCTAAAAAAAATAGTAGAGATGCAAATGAAAAAAATGTATATCTAAAAATTAAATGTACAGATCTGAAATGATCATAACAATGTTGCAAATTGGTCCTTCGAGTGCCAGTTTGCAAAAATAAAAAATTGCCTCACAAACAACTTTGGCCTATGGTAGGCAGCTTTGTAGTCGATTTTCACCGGTTCAACATTCTAAACGCAATGGCGAGGTCAAATCTAGCTCTAGACACTCCCAATTTCTTTAGCACTCTGAATTCAGGCTGAGGTGATGAAGCAAGAAAGATGTCTCAAACGAATTATGACGAGAAAATCTCCAAGTTGCTCTGATACCATGTAAGAATTTTCCTAAGGGAAAAATTCACCTAGGAACTAAGAACTCAAACACAAGCACACAGTAGACCAAAAATGGATATGATCAATTAATCAGAGTATGTTCGAATACATTGCTCTATTCAAAATGTCATGTTCAACACACTAGGAGTGCCTGTATATAAAGGCCTCTTAGGAAGCACCTAGACTGTCTCTAAAAACAACTAGAAGATAAGACAACTAAGCACCTTATCCAACATTCTAGATGAATGGATAAGAATGAAAAAGTGTCATATGTGTGTAGAAGATTCCTGTGTTGTAGACAACATGTGCTTAAAAGAGGTGCAGACCCCTATGATGTCATCAAGACAACTCACAAGAGTGCACAAACTCCTAAGTGTCTCACAAATAAAATAATGCAAAATAAATAAATAATGCATTAACCTAAGTAAACTTAAGTAAGTGTAATAAGTAAATACTTATTTACACCAACAAATATTAAATAAAGCTAGAATGATTTTTGCTAGATTTCATGTCAATGTTTCTATCAAATAAGGCCCTCCCTAACATGGTTGTCTTTAAATCTAAGGTGGGACAATGGACACATGCCATTAACTATGAGAATGATGCTATATACTACCAAAAGTGTTTCCAATATGGACATGATATTTCTAATTGAACTCCTACACTTTAGAAAGAAGCAGTGGATAAAGAAAAGGTGTTCTTGGCAAGAGTGGTTGATCTTGACTATTCTACTAAATAGAATTTGAAAGATTCCCCTCCCAGTTAGATTGTGGTGGTGACTAATTAGGAAACTACTATATTTACTTCATAAATTCTGTGGGGTTTGGGCCATGGCCGACATATGGCCGACATATTGTAACCCTAAAATGGCATAAAATACCTATATAAAAGGGCTTAGGGTTAGGTATTTTTTATTATGTTATGTTGTGATGTGAAATTGGTTCTTGTGGTGGTATTGAGCTATAAGGGATTATAGATTGTAATCACTAGATTGTAATAAGATCAGACTTGTTGTTTGGTGGATGTAGCCCAGGGGATTGGGTGAACCACGTTAAATCTTGGTGCCTTGTGTTTTCTTTTGTGTGATCTATTATTTTCTGTTAACTGGTTATATTTGCATGTAATTATTGTTTTTTGTCCATGGTTTCATCCTAACACTCCCAAAAACCCTCACATGCTCCTGTAGAGCATCTACAGTTGGAAGGCTTTTATTTTGTGGAAAGTATTGTGGACCTTGTTTTATCACCTTAGACAACTAAATGAAAAAGGTTGATTTGGAAGAGGGGGAGATCTCCTGAAATAAAGAAATGGGAAGGGGCAAACTAATGTCTCCACATAACCTAAAAGAGATAAAGCAAAACAATCCCTTGGGGTTTTTAGAATAGGACCCAAAAATAGACACTTTTATGATATAGAGTCTCATTATTATATACTGACCATCAAAGAAGTTGGAAATGAGAGGTGATGGTGCTATCACTACCTTAGGGGCTGGCTCTAAGGTTATTGACGGACCTATAGTGAAGAGAGTCAAGTGAGGAGAATCTTTTCCTAGTAGAAAAGAGATTGATTCATCATCCTTGGGTGACTATGCATCTCCTATTGGATCTCTGATGGTATATGTTTTGATCATTAAGGATGTGCACTCTTTTTGTTTCATCTCAAAAGTCTCAGATGGTTAGTTATTTGGCTCTGACTTCTCCTTTAGCACTTATGAGAGGTTGACAAGATACTAAGAGGAAATTCTGGCATGTGATGATGGCTGATGTTGGGTTGGAATCTAAAATGGGGAGACCTCATAGGAGAATTGCTAGGACTGAAGAGACAACATGTAAAATTGGTCAATGGAGGCACCTCACCTTGGAAGATAGTAAGAGACAAAGGAGATGAAATTTACATCATGGAATGTGATGGGATTCAATATCCTTATCAAAAAAATTTCCTTGAAGAGTTTTTTTTTTTAAAATATGGTGGATATTAATCTCATTCATGAGGTCAAGATGACCAAACTGAATTTTGAGCAAATGGTTGACTATATCTAGTTGGGGGTTATTTCTCTTATAATGAAGTTGAGGGAACTTATGGTGGAATTGCATAGATGTGGGAGCCTAGTAAATATTTTGGGTAAGGAAATATTTTTAAACTATAATTTCTTAATTATTATTATAGTTGGCCTCTCTTCATTTTTTATACTCCCAACACTCGGGTTGGTAGACTTCATGTATGCAAGGAATCCTCTTAGGATATCAACTTGCATGGAAAAGGAACATTATTTGTGTTGGGGATTTTAACACTTCTCTTTACCCTTAAAGTAACTAAGTGGTTTAGAGGACTACTAATGCAAGGAGGATGCAAGAAGAGAAAATTGGAAACATTTAGAATAAACTCAATTACAAGCTTCTACCCCTACTAATTGTTACTCATGGAAGCTATACTTAAACCAAAGGAATCCATAAATAACATGAGATTATATGCAACATCTTTTAGGTATAATTACTTAACTTCATAGAAAGGATAGCCACAACATGCCTAGCTATGAGGCCTTTTGGGTTGTGGCCTTAAAAAAAACAAGAAGTATACAAAATCAAAGTCTTAGTTTTCATCTCCCATCTCTATCTAATTCTTTCTCTCTCCCTTTCGTACATCTAACTAGGCTTCTTATCTAGCCAACTAAGCCACAAGTTGGCTAGTCAAACATTAATTATTATTTAGGACCATACTTGGAAGAGTAAACAAAACAACGTGTCAATAGTCATATGAAATCTCATGTGTTTGAAGGTAGGTCTACACATGTGTTAGGAATTGGATCCTAACACCATAAGATGCCACATAAAAAAATGAAACCATGCCAATTAGATCAACATGTTGTGCAAGGTGAAAACAACTAGGAAACAGGGTTGTAAGTTCAACACAAAACTCAAGAAATATCCTACATAAGAATTTATGTACTGAGGAAAATGATCAAGGAAGAATCATCAACATGGTGTTAAGTGTGCATAGTTCAAAACCAAAAGTAGCAATGGGTACTTTACAAACAATAGACTTGCAAAAAAAAAAAAGAAATATTTTTGGTTGATTCAAGATTATTCCAAGACCCAATATGCTCCTCAATCAATCACCTAGGGTTAATAACTGATGTCCACATCAAACATTCCTTATATTATGACCTAAATCATAGAGATCCAACTTTTGTTGTGTAATTCATAAACTATCTTCAACTAGCTTGTCCTTCCACTATGCACAAGATGTTCCATATAATATTTTCCTCTTGTACTCTTTCTTATTCTTCTATTCAAGAATCTCTCAATTATGTCTTTCATCTTCCTAGGATAAACTTGATTATCTTCCAACTTATATGGGTGAACTCTTCTAGAAAATCTATTTGTTAAGTGTTTCCACTATCAAAATTCTTTAGAATCTTACAAGGACCAAACTTCTCCCTTTTTAGCTTATTTTGGGTATCGATTGGAAACCTATTCTTTTTCAAATGATTCATAACATCAACTCCAACTAAAAAATATTTATGTATCTTCCTCACATCTACTCTCTATTTATATTTCAAATTATTGTCCTCCATATTCCCCTTTACTTCATCATGTAAAGCTCTCATGAAAATTACAAAGTCCTTAGCTTCAACGTGTCTTCTTGTCTCAATAGCCAAATCTCTCAATTTTGTAGTTACATTAGGATGAATTCTAGTACAACAATATCAAATGGTGTCTTCTTAGTGCTCCTATTAACAATATTATTGTATGCAAACTCTTCTTCTACCAACACTAAATCCTAGTTAGCAGGCTTATCTCCAACCAAGCATCTCAACAAATTACCCAATCTTCTATTCCCAACTTTAGTATGTCCATCGGTCTGAGTGTGAAATGTAGATCTAAACTTTAATTTTGTATTCAAGTTCTTCTAGAGTCTTTTTCAAAAATAATTAGTAAACTTAGTATCTATATTATAAACAATAGTCTTAGGAAAACCATGCAATATTACCACTTCCTTGAAGAATAACTTAGCTACATGTAATACATCAGATGTTTTCTTACAAGGTATGAAATGAGCCATTTTTGAAAATTCATCAACCATAACCATAATAGAATCATTACCTCTCTATGTTCTAGGTAATCGAAGAATAAAATCCATATTGAGATCTTCCCAAGGCTTATCAGGTACTTCTGCACCTGTCTAATGTTTTCAAGATTCCCTTTCTTACTCTTTCTAGTTATCAAAATATCATCAAAATATACAATAAAAATTTTACCTATGAATTTCTTCAAAACTTCATTCATCAACCTCATTAAAGTACTAGGTGCATTATTTAGACCAAAGGGACAAACTAACCACTCTTACAAACCGTCATTAGTCTTAAAAGTAGCTTTCCACTCATCTCCTTATCTGATTCTAATATGATGATAACCACTCTTCAAATCCATCATTGTAAAATACTTTTCTCCACTTAAACTACCCATTATGTCATTTATCCTAGGAAAAGGAAATATGTATTTTACTGTTGTCTTATTTATAGCTCTACAATTAGTGTGCATTCCCCATTCTCCATTCTTCTTAACTGGTAACACAAGAGGTACTACATAAGTACTCAAAATTTTTCTAATCAGACCCTTCTCAAGTAATTCTTGTACTTGTCAATTCAGCTTAATCATTTCATCAAGTGTTTACATATGTGGATATTTATTAGGTAAACTAGCTCCATCTATCAAATCCATACAATAACTTATACTTCTCATAGGAGGCAAAGCATTAGGTACATTATAAGAAATGATTTCATGAAATTTAGTCAACAAAGGTTCAGTCTTAGGTGCATGTTCTACTCATATTCTTTCTCAATTTTTCTAGGAATCAAAGCATAACAAACATTTTGTTATTTCATTTCTCTTGCAAATTTGTTACCCTTAAACAAGCATACTCTGACTGTGGTATAATGACTTTTATCAGACATTTCCATCAAAGGCAACTATATTTGTTTCTTCCCATTTATCCAAATACTGTATTGGTCCAATCTACCATCGTGCAAAGCTTGTCTATCATACTGCCAAGGTCTACCCAAAACAATATGACAACAATCCATAGGAATAATATCACACAAGACTTCATCATGATAATGTCCAATTTTAAAATTGACAAGGCATTGCTCACTTACAAGTAATTTATCCTCCTTATGGATCCAAGAAACATGATTAAGCTTAGGATGTCTCAACCTCTTCAACTGCAATTTCTTAACTAGATCCTCAGATGTCAAATTATAAAAAATTCCACTATCAATGATTACCTTGCAACATTTTCCAGCTACCTTACATCTAGTCTTGAACATAATTAACCTCCAAATAGGTTATCCATCAATTCCCTCACTCCACAAGATTCTTCTCAAAATTAAGTTCTCACCATTTTCCAGTTCATGAGGTGTTTCATCAACTTCTTCACAAGCTAAAGTATTTATGCTACTACCTCCAATCTTCTTTCCAGAGTTAGTACATTCAAATGCCCTATTTTCTTTGGCTCTGTGCACTTGTAACAAGTACCTTTAAACCAAGATCTCTCTTCTCTTTTTCCACCATTATTATTCCTAGTGTAACCAATACAGCTACCCCTAGTGTAGTTACCTCTTTTTCTAGAAATTTCTTCCTTTCATTCTAATTTTCATTTATCTTGCATTGAAATGTCAAATTTGATACCTTCTCTATATGTTCTACATGTGTTTTATTAAAATCTATCACATCTTCCTCTTTGTCTTTGAACATATTTATTTGCCAATATTTCTTCACCCTTCAAAGGAAATGTATATGCTTCATATGCATTGTCCATCTTAATATAGCTGATTTGATCTTGAATTAATGTCCTTGGGTCATTTAGGTATCTAGCCACTTTTTAAAATTCATCATCCATGTGTCTAGATTTGATATCTAATTTGTAGAATTCCCTAGTATATTCCTTGATATTCATGTCTTTTTGCCTTAAATTTTGCATCTTCCTCAACAAACTAATTTGGTAGTGTATTGGTATCAACTTCTTCTTCATTTTTCCAAGCTTCTTAATCCACATTTTGATATTTTCTTTTCCTCTTTTATGTCTTTTAGTTTGTAAATTATCCCACCAAAGAGAAGTATGAACTTTCAACTTTGTTGCTACTATTATTATTAGGGTTAACTTCATACTCAAATTATTTTTTCATAATAGCAAGAAACTTTAACATTAAGTTTAGCATTCACTCTAGAAAAACTTTCAAAAGCTCTTCTTCATCTTGTTCAACTTTAGGTTTAGGATTAGGATTAGGTGTTGTCTCTTCTTTATCACTAACATCTTCAAGATATGCACTTCTTCTCTGGGTATTTCCATAGCTTCAAGCCTAGTTGCAATCTACCTCAACATGTCCATTATAACATTGTCTACATTTCCTCTACCAAAAACCATCTTGACAGTAGTTCCTACAAGATCATGACCTTCTACAAATTGTTATAGGTCAGATTTCAAATCTTCCACCCTACAACCAATATAATAAGGTTCTCTATGACCCAATCCACAAGAAATAACTCTACTCTACTCCCACCTGATGCAAGGAGGATGCAAGAAGAGACAAACTAAAACAACATGTAGAATAAAGTCAACTACAACCTTTTGCACCTACTATGTGTTACACACGAAAGCTATGCATAAACCAAAGAAGTCCACTATGAACACAAGGCTAGATGCAACAACTTTTAGGTGTAATTATTTACCTTTGCATAAAGAATAACCACAACATGCTCACCTATGAGGCCTTTCAAGTTATGACCTTAAAAAAAATAAGAAGAACACAAAATCAGAGTCTTAGTTCACATCTTGCATCTATATCTAACTCTTTCCATCTCCCCTTCCTACATCTAACCAAGATTCTTATATAGCTAGTTAAGCCACAAGTTGGCTAGTCAAGCATTAATTACAATTTAGGACCATACTTAGAAGAGTAAACAAAAACTTGTGCCAACAATCATAAAAAATCCCACACACTTGGGAAATGGCTCCTAATACTAAAAGACACCACATTAAAAAACAAAATTATGCCAATCAGATCAAAATGTTACGCAAAGTGAAAACAATGAGGAAATAGGAATGTAAGTTTGGCACAAAACTCGACAAATATCCAACATAATAATTTGCACACTTGGGACAAGGATCAAGTATAAGTCCTCAACATGGTGTTATCTGCATATAACATGAAGCCAAAAGCAGCAATAACTACTTCATGAACAACAAACTTGTTTAGAAAATAAGAAATATTTTTGGTTGATGCAATATTGCTCCAAGACCCGATTTTCTCTTGCACCAACTACTCGAATAACATGGATGATCTTGTAGAATTATTAGAAGATATGCTCTCTTGGGCATTACTCTATTGGGTGATCCCTTTACTTGGTCCAATAATAGGTCAATTCCTAACCTAATCTAGGTGAGACTTGATAGAGAACTCATAATGGTGGGGTAGGACATCCTCCCTTTCACCAGAAATAGGGATGTAAGTTTGGCATAAAACTCGACAAATATACAACATAATAATTTGTGCACTTGGGACAAGGATCAAGGATAGGTCCTCAACATGGTGTTATTTGCATATAACATGAAGCCAAAAGCAGCAATAACTACTTCATGAACAAAAAACTTGTTTAGAAAATAAGAAATATTTTTGGTTGATGCAATATTGCTCCAAGACCCAATTTTCTCTTGCACCAACTATAGGACATCCTCCCTTTCACCAGAAATAGGGATGTAAGTTTGGCACAAAACTTGACAAATATCCAACATAATAATTTGTGCACTTGGGACAAGGATCAAGGATAGGTCCTCAACATGGTGTTAGTTGCATATAACATGAAGCCAAAAGCAGCAATAACTACTTCATGAACAACAAACTTGTTTAGAAAAGAAGAAATATTTTTGGTTGATGCAATATTGCTCCAAGACCCAATTTTCTCTTGCACCAACTACTTGAATAACATGGATGAACTTGTAGAATTATTAGAAGAAAGGCTCTCTTGGACATTAATCTATTGGGTGATCCCTTTACTTGGTCCAATAATAGGTCAATTCCTAACCTAATCTAGGTGAGACTTGATAGAGTGCTCATAATGGTGGCGTAGGAAAGCCTCCCTTTCACCATTCTCCAAGTGTTCCCTAGAATGATTTCTTATCACACCACACCTTTTTTTTACTTGGTCTTCTAATAGGTCTTTGAGGAGGATTCCCTTCAAATACAAGATAATGTGTCATTCGCATCCCCAATTCAGAGACTATGTAAGTATGTGGTGGAATCTAGAGGTTGAAGAGGTCACCATGTTTAAGACTATGAGAAAATTGGACCGCATAAAAAATGATGCTTTGGGATGGAGTAAATCATCTTTTGGAGATACTTTTAAACAAAAAAGGATATCAAAACTAAACTAGATAGCCTTCAAAGTGTTATGGCCAATGGGGATACCTCTGATATCACCCACGAAGAAGAACATGAATGACATGCTAAATGGAGGTTGATTGTTAGGAGGGAAGAAATTTACTCAATAGAGGAATGAAGGTGATAGGAATACAAGTCTTTCTAATTGATATTGTTCTAAACATAAGAAAATGAATACTATAACTAAATTACATAATGGCAATAATAGGGAGTTGGTAGAGGAAGTTGATTTATGAAATTAGGTGACTAGTTACTTTCAAGATATCTACAATTCCTAGCCTCGGATCCCTGATCTCAATAATAAGGACACGCTAAATCAAGACATCACCCTAGTTATTGGTGATGATATGAATCAAAATATGATCAAGCAGGTTAGTAAGGAAGAAGTTGAAAATGTTGTCTTTTATGTTGGAGTTTTGAAAGCTCTGAGACCAAATTTCTTCCCTTCAACTTTCTTTTAGGAGTTCTGGGACATCATTAAGCATGATTTGGTGCATGTTGCACAATATTTCATAAGGAGGGGGTGAATCCTTAGAGAACTAAGTCAAGCCTATATTTTTCTTGTACCCAAAGTTGGGGAACTCACTAGAATGAAAGCCCTTGGCTAAATAGTAGAAATTTGCACCCAATTTGACCATTTTTCTAATTAATTAATTAATTTAAAAGTCAATGATCCAATATATGATTTTTCAATTAATAATAAATTTTAAATATGGTCAAATTGGGTCCATTTATTCTTATGCATAGACGTGATCTACAAAAATGACATCAGGTAAAAATATAGTCATTGTTACAAATAGTGATATAAAGACACTAATATCATTCATAAGATAGAGGGCTTCAAGCACTATGCAATGTGCAACCAAAAAGGGGCCTTCAAGTACATTTGTATGAATAGAGCAATGTGTAGCAAACAAGATGATGTTTCACAATATCAAAGGTACACTATTTGATGAGTTTGAGAAGTATCTATGTACACAATCCAAGCATATATGTATGTTATATATTAAAATGATTGTAAAAGAGAATAATTTTATTATATGTATGAGAATATTTCTAATATCATGGCCACCTTTTTGGAAATTCATGTATTAGTATCTCTAAGGTATTTCCAATTTAGCACAATTAATTTTTTTAATCAAATGAGCTTGTAGATAGTTTTCAATCAAAACTATGTATTATATTTGCAATGTCCAATATGCCTAGAAGTGGCCATATTAATAAAATAAGAAAGATAAGTAGATTATTATTTTAACAATATAGTTTTTGTCATGCCCAAACTACGAGGGCAAAAATGCACAATCTCTCTTTTTTTAATTATTAAAATGCTCTAAGTTAATCCGATCACAATTTAAGAAAGGTTCACTACAACTCATCTTGAGTTACATATCTTGAGAAGGAATAAATCATTAAATTGAAGCTCTCGTTATTAAAATAATATCGACATTTATTTCATTTCATATAAATATTAAAACAAGAAATTTAAATTTCCTCTATAACATTAAAGATAGATTTAACATATATTACATAGCATCTTTTATCTCAAAGAAGGTTAACATAATAAAAAAGAAATTTTAATCAAGTTCAACTAGATCAAGTTCAATTACAAATCTCTTAGACAATTATCGATTGACAATTTAATCGATATTGAAAAGTTACTTAGGAAAAACAATTAACTAGAATTAAAGCATAACATATATATATATATATATATATATATATATATATAACTTTAAATTATTTCGACTACTTTAACATAATCATTAACTATCAAACCCTAAAAAAAATTAATTAACAACTAACTAAATTCTAACTAATTTAAAGCTTTTTAAATTAATTAAACAACTAAATTAATACTAAACTAAACTAACTACAAACTAACTTTATTACTTAAAATACTAGCTCACCTAAATTTGAAACTAAAACTTAATTCTAACATCACTAACTATCAATAACTTTTAAGAACATACTAATTCTTATAAAGAATTTTATTAAATCACTAATCGAATTAAAACTTAACAATTTAACATTTAACTATGTAACTATTTAATTACTAAGCATTAATTTCAACTAAATAATAAAGAAAAATTTATTAATTTTAAACTAACATTACATAAATTAACATAAACCTAAACTTAATTAAATTTAAGCTAATTATTCTTAAACCATTAACAAAATTTATAACTAATTTAAAACTATTTAAATCAACACTAACTATACAACTTTATAACATGCTAATTCAATTGCTTACTTAAATTAATACCAAATCTAAACTAATATCTAATCACATTTACTTATTACAAAAATCTAAAATAACAACTAAAAAAAAAATACATTATAATATTTAAAACATAAATCTATTTATAAACATAAACTAAAAAAAAACAAAACTTATCTAACATCTATCATTAACATACTTAAAACATTTAAAAGACACAAACAAAAGAAAATACAATAAATAACAATTTTAATAAACTAAATTAATTTCAAACTAAAAAACTTATTGCTAACTTACTCATAACATTACTTTATAAAACTAACACTAAAACTAAAAATGATAAAAATAACCTACCATTTAATAACATAAAAAAATTTAACTAACCTAACTACAACTAATAACTAAACCTAACCTACTAACCACAATCTACACCCAACACCCCTAACCAATGTGACCCATGTCACATCTCCCCAAAATACCTCTGTGCGCTGACCCAAATTACTGCACCGACGTCAGTCTTGTCCTTCCCCTTTCTTGTCATGTGGGAAAAGCCAAGTTGGCATGCAAGGGGAGAAGACTATGTTAAAACTTAAACATTTGTTTTTTTTTTTATTTAAAACAACATTCCATCCATGCAAAAAGGTGAGTGCCCAAGTTGAAGGGAAGAGGGGATGGGGTGATGTCATCCCCTCATAAAAGCATTAACTTTCTTTTTAATAAAAAATTGTTTTTTCAAGCCCATGTAAGAGTTGGGCCCAGAAAGAGAAAGGGGCAGTAATAAAGACATAAAGTTATATGCGTAAGCACAAAAGATATTTTAGGATATTTGTTAGGTTAGAATTCTTTTTTTTTTTGTTTATTTAATTACCATTTTTAATTTTTATACAATATTCAATAAAGCAAAGAGGAAAATAAGAGAATCTTTTAGATTCTTTGTTACCAAAAAGGTAACAATTATTTTCTAATACAAAAGACGGAGAGTTTACTCTCTTGAAACATACATTTTTTTTTATAACAAAATTTCTAAGTATAGATTTGAAAGCCATGTATATTTTTTTTTTCTCCAAGGTATATATTTTTGATAGATTTAACACATAGGTTTAAACATTGTGACTCAATAGTAAAAGATTAATTGATTTCTCAACAACTTGAATTGAACTATAAACCATAATTATTTTTCTTTCCTCAACATAGTTTTTTTTCATAATTACATATAAGGAAAACTTAAAAATTTTGCTTAATTAAATTGAATCTACATAAATGATATAATTTTCGTTTCCAACATAGAAGTAAACTTGAAATTTGCCTAATTAAATCAACATCATTTCCATCCTATTTAAAATTTACGATTAAAACACATGACAAACAATTATACTCAAACACCAATTTTATTGGCAAACCTGATTCAAGGGCTCAACCGGGAAAGAATCAGGAAGAAAACTTGGCTTCGTTGCCGATCCAACAAAGTTTGAAATACCAATTTACATAGGATATCAATCCCAAATTTCAACAATATAATTGAAATTTCTTCATGACCCTCATCAAGGGATTCATAACAATTTCTACAACACATTTCTAAAATCGAGGATGGAACAAAATTCTGATCAGGTGACAACAAGCATGATCAAGAACAATACAAACATGCATATTCATACAAGGCTTACACAATAGGATTCACAATGAATCAAAACTAGGGAAAGGTGGATTCTTCCAACTAGGAGAAGTCAAGCACAACATCAAACAGATGCCCAATCGGGGCTATATACCAAGAACTTTCGTTCTTCCATTTTGACATACCATAATCATACAAGGTTTGTGCTAACAGGTAGGGGCCCATAACACCCTACCCTTTCTCCCTCTTCTCATCCTGACAAGAGACTCTACACTGGTTGGAGTCTGACTAAACAGACCTTTCCCAAAATTGGTCACTTCTACCCTCTCCAAGGGTGAGTAATACCAAAATAGCCATGCAAAAAAAATCTTAAAATTGCAAACATAAACATGAAAGGAAATCATCCAAAAATAACATGGTTTTCAAAGCTTCCCAACATACCCACAAACATACAAACATTGAAACAACAACAAGGTAGCATAAGCATGAAACAAACATGGAAATTGAACAAGGGAGATGAGAATTTCCTACCTTCACAAGAGGTAATGGCAATGAACAAGTTTGAGTAGAGTTTTCCTTTCCTTGCTTCAATCTTCAAAACTCCTCTCTAAATGTAGAGATTGGGTAACAACCTCCACTAGTCCAAGAAAGGCCTCTAAATAAGCCTCAAACTCAACCACCCAAAAGGACCAATAACTACACCCACCCACCTAAAAATCTAGAAGCTCCTAACTCAACCCACACCATGGTTAAACACTAACTGGAGGTGAGGTGAGGTAACTCAAGATAACCACTTGCAATTTTCGCTCAAAGGTAAAATGAGACTTTTTGAGTGATCTCAAAAGTCAACAAAAGGGGCTTAGGGGTTGGAAAAGACCCCTAACCCATACCCATACCCCTTGGGTATAAAAATTACATGCTTTAAGCCTTAGGAAAAAGGTTTAGAGCCAAACAAATGCTAAGAAAAATAATAGGACCAACTAACAACTCTAAAAAGTAGATTAAGCACTAAATTGGATTAAGGGTGACTAAACTCGATTAAGAACCAAATTAGCAAAAGATACTAAATCTGACTTAGGTCCATGGGTTATACAGCTAACCCTAACTAGCATGCTATAGAGCACAAACAATTCACGAGTGTCAAGCGACACTAAAAGAACATAGTTACGAACATTAACATTTATTGATCACATAAGGATACATACATACATCTCAATTTAAAATACTTGAATTACGAACAACAAGATTTCCAAAAATTAGCACATAGAGGTCAGTTATGTTCTTCCGTCAATTTTCTTGGCTAAAATATCTGCACACTCATTGAACACATCAATAGTCCCGTAAAATAACATGTACATATATATATATATATATATATATATATATATATACGTATTAGAAAATCACATAAATTAAAACATACATCTATAAATTATTTAGGTTTTCTCTTAATTCTTAACCATTCAAATCTCTTAATCCAAGTGTTAATCCTACATTCTACTTAATTCATCAACATACATAAACATAAAACATTAAATGACAGACATCAAATATCTGAAAATAACATCACACAACATGAAATAATATGATATGTTCAAGTATCTGATAATGTCTCGACATCTCGAATCGTGAGTATCAAAATGATAAAGTAACAACTAAGGCTACGAAGAGTTGGGGCGAGGCCTCACATCCTCCCCCACTAGGCATGAACTTCCTCCTAGAGTTCATCAAAAGACAAGGGTATAGAGATCGCATCCGTGCTGCATCCTCCCAAGAAATCATGACCTCATCGCAACATTCCCCCTAGACCCTTACTTGGTCCAGCTCTTGACCTCAAGGAGCTAGGGTCTGTCGGGCAATAATATGGATAGTCTCTAGTGCTAACTAGCTGACCAACTCCACCTGTAGCCCCAATATCTATAGCCTGATGCTCAGCCTGGTGGTTGTCAACCGCTATAAAAACTCTGTGGGACTTGCCCATGTCTCCAACTTTTGGCTCTGAAAAAGCCCCTCTCTGACCACTGGATGATTGTCCCTGTGAACACTCTCTAGCTATGTGACCCATGCCACCACAAGTATTGCATGGTCCTCGGGTATAAGATCGTGTATCCTATGATCCAGACTATTGTGGGCCTCCTAACCTGCTAGACCCACTGTATCCACCCCTGGAAGACTATTGAGTCTGCACTAACTGTGGCTATGGGGTATGCACTTTTTGATCCTGCTATGACTGCTACTACCTGGGCTTGGAGCCCTAGTAACCCTGTGAGAGTACCTATTGTTGCTGAGACTGTTGGCCCTTAGAGGACCCTGGTGTATAGTTTTGATTCCCTTTCCAAGGGGGTTTCTATCGGGTAGAATTTTGGTTCTGAGACCGATCCCATGATTCCTATCTACCCCGAGTATCCTCTGCCACTAGTGCTATCTCCACTACCTGTCTGAAGGTGGTAGGGAAGGCCATCCGAACAGGACCCTGAATTGAGAAATTCAAACCCATGATAAAATGATGTACCTGTAGTTTCTCATCCTTCATGTAGTCCACATAAGGAAGGAGCTCGAGAAACCTGCTCTCATACTGAGGCACTGTAAGACCTTTCCAATAAAGAGAATGGAAATCCTCTATCTGTTTCTGTCGAAAATACTCTGACAAGTACCTCTCTCAAAATCTTTATAGGAATGATTCCCATGTGAGGGTATCCATCCTCACTCCACCTATGATCTCCTCGTGATGCCACCAATTGAAGGCATCCCCTCTCAACTGATGAACTGCTAGGTGTGCCTTTAGATTACTTCCATAGGGTTGTAATCCAAAGCACCACTATAGGCTCTACAACCATGCCTCTGCTACTGTCCCCTCAGTGGAACCCATAAATAATGGTGGCCCAAGTCGAATCAATTTCCTGATATCATCTCCTACATGTCTAGGAGGTCTGTCAAGTGGGGGTCTTCTCTGGTGTATTGACTCACCTTCATGCTCATCCTACCCCTCTAACTATCTCAGTGGGGGACTCCTAGTCCTCACTCTACCTCTGGGCCCGCCTCCTCCAGGTCGCTCTGCTTCCACTACTAGAATCTGCTAAACTAGTTGAACCACAGGTACTACTCTCTACTGAACTACACCGATCAAAGTCTGAAGTGCATTTATAATGTCCTGGTTCGGGTTCAGTGGTGGTGGAGGTGGAGGTGGAGATGGTCCATCCCCCTGTCTCGCTTTACCACCTCTCACCCTATGACCTCTGCCTCGTGGGTTGCTTCGAGTAACAGGAGGCATCCTACACAATTTAATATTTTTTTAAATGTTTTTAGAAGCGTAAGGGTTTAAGGTTCCTAGTGTTGAAACACAGGCTCTGATACCAAAATGTCATGCCCAAACTATGAGGGCAAAAATGCACAATCTTTTTTTTTTAAATTATTAAAATGCTCTAAGTTTTAATCCGATCATAGTTTAAGAAAGGTTCACTACAACTCATCTTGAGTTACATATCTTGAGAAGGAATAAATCATTAAATTGAAGCTCTCATTATTAAAATAATATCGACGTTTATTTTGTTTCATATAAATCTTAAAACAAGAAATTTAAATTTCCTCTATAACATTAAAGATAGATTTAACATATATTACATAGCATCTTTAATCTCAAAGAAGGTTAACATAATAAAAAAGAAATTTTAATCAAGTTCAACTAGATCAAGTTCAATTACAAATCTCTTAGACAATTATCGATTGACAATTTAATCGATATTGAAAAGTTACTTAGGAAAAATAATTAACTAGAATTAAAACATAACATATATATATAATTTATTAACTATAAATTATTTCGACTACTTTAACATAATCATTAACTATCAAACCCTACAAAAAATTAATTAACAACTAACTAAATTCTAACTAATTTAAAGCTTTTTAAATTAATTAAACAACTAAATTAATACTAAACTAAACTAACTACAAACTAACTTTATTACTTAAAATAATAGCTCACCTAAATTTGAAACTAAAACTTAATTCTAACATCACTAACTATCAATAACTTTTAAGAACATACTAATTCTTATAAAGAATTTTATTAAATCACTAATCGAATTAAAACTTAACAATTTAACATTTAACTATGTAACTATTTAATTACTAAGCATTAATTTCAACTAAATAATAAAGAAAACTTTATTAATTTTAAACTAACATTACATAAAATAACATAAACCTAAACTTAATTAAATTTAAGCTAATTATTCTTAAACCATTAACAAAATTTATAACTAATTTAAAACTATTTAAATCAACACTAACTATACAACTTTATAACATGCTAATTCAATTGCTTACTTAAATTAATACCAAATCTAAATTAATATCTAATCACATTTACTTATTACAAAAATCTAAAATAACAACTAAAAAAAAATACATTATAATATTTGAAACATAAATCTATTTATAAACATAAACTAAAAAAAAAAAAAAACTTATCTAACATCTATCATTAACATACTTAAAACATTTAAAAGACACAAACAAAAGAAAATATAATGAATAACAATCTTAATAAACTAAATTAATTTCAAACTAAAAAACTTATTGCTAACTTACTTGTAACATTACTTTATAAAACTAACACTAAAACTAAAAATGATAAAAATAACCTACCATTTAATAACATAAAAAAATTTAACTAACCTAACTACAACTAATAACTAAGCCTAACCTACTAACCACAATCTACACCGAACACCCCTGACCAATGTGACCAACGTCACATCTCCCCAAAATACCTCTGTGCGCTGACCCAAATTACTACACCCGCGTCTGTCGTGTCCTTCCCCTTTCTTGTCATGGGGGAAAAGCCAAGTTGGCATGCAAGGGGAGAAGACTATGTTAAAACTTAAACATTTTTTTTTTATTATTTAAAACAACATTCCATCCATGCAAAAAGGTGAGTGCCCAAGTTGAAGGGAAGAGGGGATGGGGTGATGTCATCCCCTCATAAAAGCATTAACATTCTTTTTAATAAAAAATTGTTTTTTCAAGCCCATGTAAGAGCTGCGCCCAGAAAGAGAAAGGGGCAGTAATAAAGACATAAAGTTATATGGGCAAGCATAAAAGATATTTTAAGATATTTGTTAGGTTAGAATTCTTTTTTTTGTTTATTTATTTACCATTTTTAATTTTAATACAATATTCAATAAAGCAAAGAGGAAAATAAGAGAATCTTTTAGATTCTCTGTTACCAAAAAGGTAACAATTATTTTCCAATACAAAAGACAGAGAGTTTACTCTCTTGAAGCATACATTTTTTTTTATAACAAAATTTCTAAGTATAGATTTCAAAGCCATGTATATTTTTTTTTCTCCAACGTATATATTTTTGATAGATTTAACACATAGGTTTAAACATTGTGACTCAATAATACAAGATTAATTGATTTCTCAACAACTTGAATTGAACTATAAACCATAATTATTTTTCTTTCCTCAACATAGTTTTTTTTTTCATAATTACATATAAGGAAAACTTAAAAATTTTGCTTAATTAAATTGAATCTACATCCATGATATAATTTTCATTTCCAACATAGAAGTAAACTTGAAATTTGCCTAATTAAATCAACATCATTTCCATCCTATTTAAAATTTATGATTAAAACACATGACAAACAATTATACTCAAACACCAATTTTATTGGCAAACTTGATTCAAGGGCTCAGCCAGGAAAGAATCAGGAAGAAAACTCGGCTTTGTTGCCGATCCAACAAAGTTTGAAATACCAATTTACATAGGATATCAATCCCAAATTTCAACAATATAATTGAATTTTCTTCATGACCCTCATCAAGGGATTCATAACAATTTCTGCAACACATTTCTAAAACCGAGGATGGAACAGAATTCTGATCAGGTGATAACAAGCATGACCAAGAACAATACAAACATGCATATTCATACAAGGCTTACACAATAGGATTCAAAATGAATCAAAACTAGGGAAAGGTGGATTCTTCCAACCAGGACAAATCAAGCACAACACCAAACAGATGCCCAATCAGGGCTATATACCAAGAACTTTCGTTCTTCCATTTCGACATACCGTAATCATACAAGGTTTGTGCTAACAGGTAGGGGCCCATAACACCCTACCCTTTCTCCCTCTTCTCATCCTGAGAAGAGACTCTACATTGGTTGGAGTCCGACTAAACAGACCTTTCCCAAAATTGGTCAATTCTGCCCTCTCCAAGGGTGAGTAATACCAAAACACCCATGCAAGAAAAATTTCAAAATTGCAAACATAAACATGAAAGGAAATCATCCAAAAATAACATGGTTTTCAAAGCTTCCCAACATACCCACAAACATACAAACATTGAAACAACAACAAGGTAGCATAAGCATGAAACAAACATGGAAACTGAACAAGGGAGATGAGAATTTCCTACCTTCACAAGAGGTAATGGCAATGAACAAGTTTGAGTAGAGTTTCCCTTTCCTTGCTTCAATCTTCAAAACTCTTCTCTAAATGTAGAGATTGGGTAACAACCTCCACTAGTCCAAGAAAGGCCTCTAAATAAGCCTCAAACTCAACCACCCAAAAGGACCAATAACTACACCCACCCACCTACAAATCTAGAAGCTCCTAACTCAACCCACACCATGGTTAAACACTAGGTGGAGGTGAGGTGAGGTAACTCAAGATAACCACTTGCAATTTTCGCTCAAAGGTAAAATGAGACTTTTTGAGTGGTCTCAAAAGTCAACAAAAGGGGCTTAGGGGTTGGAAAAGACCCCTAACCCATACCCATACCCCTTGGGTATAAAAATTACATACTTTAAGCCTTAGGAAAAAGGTTTAGAGCCAAACAAATGCTAGGAAAAATAATAGGACCAACTAACAGCTCTAAAAAGTAGATTAAGCACTAAACTGGATTAAGGGTGACTAAACTCGATTAAGAACCAAATTAGCAAAAGATACTAACTTAATCCGACTTAGGTCCATGGGTTTACAACTAACCCTAACTAGCACGCTACAGAGCACAAACAATTCACGAGTGTCAAGCGACACTAAAAGAACATAGTTATGAACATTAACATTTACTAATCACATAAGGATACATACATACATCTCAATTTAAAATACTTGAATTATGAACAACAAGGTTTCCAAAAATTAGCACATAGAGATCAGTTATGTTCCTCCTTCGATTTTCTCAGCTAAAATATCTGCACACTCATTGAACACATCAGTAGTCCCGTAAAATCACATGTACATATATATATATATATATATGTATGTATGTATGTATGTATGTATGTATGTATGTATGTATGTATGTATGTATGTATGTATGTATGTATGTATGTATGTATGTATGTATGTATGTATACGTATTAGAAAATCACATAAATTAAAACATACATCTATAAATCAGTCAGGTTTTCTCTCAATTCTTAACCATTAAAATCTCTTAATCCAAGTGTTAATCCTACATTCTACTTAATTCATCAACATACATAAACATAAAACATTAAATGACGGACATCAAATATCTGAAAATAACATCACACAACATGAAATAATATGATATGTTCAAGTATCTGATAATGTCTCGACATCTCAAATCGTGAGTATCAAAATGATAAAGTAACAACTAAGGCTACAAAGAGTTGGGGCGAGGCCTCACAGTTTTATAAATTTATCTATTTAAGCCAATAGGCTTATATAGGGGAGCTTTGCTCTTGACTTTTATAATTTCTTGCCGGAAAATTGTCAACCTTAGATGTCAAAAATTATTTCAAACCAACTATTTTAGATTTTTTTAGTTTTCTTTTATTTCTTTTTATTCCCTTTCATTTTCTTTCTATATTTTAGTCTAGAGTCTAATGTTTCTATATATTTTGCCTCATCCATATAGAAACATCTCCCTTCATCTTGTTTTTTCCTTCTTTGTGCACAATCTTCTTTTGTCTACTATGCATTTCTTCTTTTGCCTACTATGCATTTATTTATAGCTCCTTTTGGGATTTATTGGGTGTGTATTTAAATTAGGTTTGGAGCATTTACATTTTTGGTAAGTGTTTTTAGATCAAGTTACTATTATTTTCAGTAAAATTTCAATATGCTCTCACTTATTTTGGTTTGATTTATATTTTGTTGTGGGTATTTGTGTAGGTTCAACATTTTATTGAAAAGTATTTGAAATTTAACATGGATCAATTAGAATGTGTTGATGCACTTTGTCAGTTTGCTAATATTCAACCCATAATAGCTACTATAGATATTTAGATAATTAATTGATAGCTCACCCTTTTTTCATAAACATAATTTGTTTTTCCTTTTTGAAATCTTTACTAAATTTTTAATTTTAAAAAATCCCATTTAAATTAGTAGAATCTAAGAACATTTTCTAATATCTTGTTGGGGATTTTTTCAGCCTCATAGATCTCATTTGTCTTCCATTTACTCTCTTCTTTTTTTAATGAAATAGGGAAGGAATATCATATTAGAGAAAGAAAACATGTGAATCCAGGGTGTGAAGATATCTCCTTTCATTATGCATGGAAGAAAGTTTTAGAGCTCTAAATGGAGAATGCTAAAATGTTCTAAATAAGTCATACATAGAAATGCAATTTAGGAATGTTCTTTTAGGATTTGAATTAGGTTTTTTTAATTTTTAAGAGCATATTTAATGATTTGTTATTATTGAAGAATGAAGAGAAAAGAATAATAAGAGTTTGCATATTTTTACAATATATAAGTTTATTTTAGTGTAACTTTTGGATTTAATTTTGTTTGTATATTTTGTTACATTAAGATTAAAGTAATAAAAGTTTATATTGTTTATCTTATTTGTGATATATTCTATTACATTAAGATTAAAATAGTACTAGTTCATAATATTTATCTTATTTATTTTAGAATATTTCACTGTAGAATGATGGTTACAATAAATTAGTAAAATTTATATAATGAGAGCATTTATTATTTCAAGAAAAAATAACTAATATTTAATGAACTTTAAACTTTGATAATAAAAATCTATAACCAATATTTAATAAATTTTAAATTTACATAATAAAAGTCTATCTTGAATCTAAATTTAAAATTAGTTTTATTATTATTTTACAATAAAATACATATAAATGTTAATTTTAAAGAGTATATATAAATTTTATGTAAATTAAATTTATTGGTATGTAAAATCTTAACCTTGTAAATGGGAGGAATCATAGCTTTATTAACTTTCTTAAAATAAACAGAATTAAAAAATATTATACACATTTTTCTCTATTTCTTATTTCTATTCTCATTTCAATGGTTATTGCAAGTTTCTAATTTTTGTGCTTTCAAGAAATTTAAAAAGATTAAGAGTCATTAAGTAAATTCTTTTTTTTTTTTAAAAAATTAGATGTGCGTAAATAAATAAATAAAATTATTTTGATAATAGATCACAAAATGAAATTCAAAGCTTTTACTTTTATATGTGACTATCTATCTATTAGTTCTTTTTAATGATTTAATTGTAAATTGGTAGGATTATTATTATTATTATTTTATTTTATTTTTTTTAAGATAGGTAATCAGTCGAAGCCTAGATTATTTATAATTCATTTTTATCATTATTATTAGATTATTTATTTTTATGTGTTAATCTCGAGTAAATTTGAACTCAAGACCTCCCTGATGAGAGGCTCGCAAGTAAATTAGTAGGATTATTGATCTATTAGATTTTTATGTAGTAATTGTGATTATCAAGTCTAATTTTATTATACATTGGAGTTAAAACTAAATAATTCATTTGTTTAATTACAGATTAATATACAAAAAAAAGAAATTATTACATGAAGAGAACCTTCACTTAACTTGATACAATTGTAATATCGTTTTCTAGATTACTTTAAATGAGTTCTATTTTGACTTCATGTCCTCTTTAATAGTCATACACTACAAATAATTTTGCAATATGCATAACTACAATATTAAAGAAATTCACCACATTTACTTTTAGCTAAATTGAAAGTGTTTTTGTCTCAACTCTCATTACATTTGTCTACTTTTAATCTTTTTTTAATATGTCATATCAATATTTAATATCATATTTACATGAGTGCACTCAATATTTAATATTACTTTTCTACCTTTTGCTATCAAACTGACTTGAAAGATCTTCATCTATTAGCATGTGTAACCTCTAACAAATATAATACAAAATTTCTATGAGCAACTTTGTTCATACAAAATGGTGGAGCAAAGTGGGGGGGAAATTTTTTGAATGGGATTTCAAGTGGGAATATTGTAATGCTAGGGCAAGGGAACCAGTCTATGGGCCTCGAGTAGGAGAAGGACAAGGGAAAGGGGAATGCAACTAAAGATGGGGACCCAAGTGCCCTATAGCCACTCCCACAAGAAAAGGGAATCTCTATGCCAAAACCAAGGACACTATGAGGAGGGGTCCCAGGGGCCTGGGGGCGATGGCCCAATCTGTTTGGAGTCAAACCATTAGGTAAATCCTCCTTCCCTAAGATCATTGATAAATCTGATAAGGCAAAGGGGATTTTTGCCTTAGAAGTGCCCGTAGAGATCATATATCATAGTATTCTGGGCATGGCTGCCACCTTGGTGGGTAACTTCATTGGCCTCCAACCAAATATTGATTTAGTGCAAATTTTTGCAAGAAACAAGTGGGAGTTGAAAGGTCAGGTGGAAGTAAAGGCCATGGCAAAAGGCCTTATGTATTTTGAGTTCTCCTGCCCAAAAGATTATTCCAAGATTTTGTGTGCAGCCAACTGGTCAATGGGGAAGACTACCTTTATACTCCAAAAGCGGACATCCAACCTTGACCTCAATACTGATTTCCTAACCTAGGCCCCAATCTAGATTAGACTGCTAGAGCTTCCCTTAGAATACTAGCATGAAGATTTTTTTGATAGCATCGCCAATTCTTTTGGGGAACTACTCTCTATCGATCATATCACTGTAGCCAAAAAAAGACTCACGTACACTAGAATCTATGTTTGAGTGGTAGAAGGCTCGTATATGCCTCAAGTGATTGAGTTTCAATCTCGTCTAGGAAGATGGGTGTAGCAGATGAGAATGTTCCTTTTGCCTGCTTCCATTGTAAAAAGGTAGGAAATAAAGCAAAGGCTTGCCCAATACTCAGAAAGAAGGAAAAGGTTTGAAAAGCTCAAAATAAACAAACAAAGAGAAAGGATAACTAACACAAACCCTTGAACCAAGCTAAAGCACCCAAAAAGGTGTGAATGAAGAAAGATATAGAAGGAAAGGTCCCAAGGGGGAAGCTCTTGGAGAAAGTAACAAGGAAGAATCCCCACTAGAACATAACACTCTGGAAGGAAACAAAGAGGTCTCACTCACTAATAGCAACAAGATCTTGATAGATGTTGATTCGAGTCCCAAAAACAACTCGTAGGTGGGAGGAGTGGATAATATGGTTGGTAATATAGATGCAATGATCATATGGAAGAATACCAATGAGATAACCACAATGGTGGAAAGCAATGAAACATCAAGTATTCCTAAAACTCAGGATGGGGGACTTGTGGAGGTGCTGAGATAACCTCTTTCATAAGAATCCAACTCTAGTAGAGGTAATGTGGTTTCCCCTTCAACTATTAATTGATCCCTTAAGAGGGTTTTAGCGACCACCCCTAGCCACCTTTCACAGATGGAGGCCCTCTTTGATAGCTGTAAGGCAGCAAATGAAGGACCATGCATGTTCGTCAAGCATAAGAAAAAGAGAAATAGCAGGGACCCCTTACTGGTCTTGTCTACAGCCATGAGGAGCAGGGTAAAAGTTGATACTAGAAGAAAATCCAAAAGGAAGAACAAGAATCAAATCAAAAATGAAGAAACAAGGAGGAATACTCTATATGGAACCCAAAGAACCATCTAGGAAACACGTAACCAAAATAAAGCATGAAGATCATTTCCTGGAACATTTTTGGACTCAATGGAATCCACAAATAATAAATTGTTAGGAATATGATTAGGGATCATAGGCTAGATTTATTTTTAGTTCAATATACTGAAATGAAGAAGAAGGAAGTTGAAAAGATTATTTTTAGTAAAGGAATAAAGAACATGGCTACTGACTCTGATGGGGCTTTGGGGGGCCTTTTAATAATCTGGAAGGATGCCTTTGAAGTTGACATCATCTTTGATGAAGGTAATATATTTCTCATGCAATTATTTAATCCTAAGGCTCAGGTTAGCTATTTTCTTATGAACATCTATGCCCCTAATACTAAGAATAGTAGAAGAATTTTTGGAAAAGCATTTATGATTTGGTGGCCCAAATGGGTGAACCAAAGGGCATTGCTATGGGAGACTTCAATACCCCTCTCATGGCCTTAGAGAAATTAGGTGGGCTCCTGCCTTATGTGGATAGTAACCAACATTTGGCTGACATGATAAGGGACTTGGCCATTTTGGATGTTGATCTTGAGGGATGTAAATTTACCTTGTCCAACAAGAAAATTAATGCAGAATGCATCCAAGAGAGATTGGATAGGGTCCTCATAACTTTGGAATGGATGAGACACTTTTAGTGTAAGCTCTTATCTATTGTGCATCTTGGATCAAACCATTCCCCAATCTCTCTTACCCTTGATAGAGCTAATAGAAAGAAGTCCTTCCCCTTTAGATTTGAAAAGATGTGGTCAACGCACCTTGACCTGTTTGACAAAATTAAGGAGTGGTGGGATATAGAGGTTGAAGTAATTTCCATGTATAAGGTAGCCAAGAAACTTAGATTCATTAAGTTAGAGATCCAAAAATGGAACAAAATGGACTTTGGAAACATTTTTCAAGCTAAAGAATGGATTTTGGAGGACCTTGCTAAGGTACAAGAAGAGATTCAGACCTAGGATGGTGATGATATTAAGATGAATTCTAACAAGGTTATCCTTGTTGAGCTTCACAACATTGTGGGGAAAGAGGAAATTTTTTAGAGGCAGAGGTCTAGGTCGGTATGGCTCAAGTAAGGGGACAAAAACTCAAGATTCTTCCACCTCTCCACTATGAAACATAGGGCTGCCAATAGAATTTATGAGACAAAAAAAAGGGAATGAAACTATCAAAGGAAGATAATGAGATAGTTGAGGAAGCTATGAGGTACTTTTCATCTATCCTTATGAAAGACCTTAACTTGGAAGAAGAGGACCTGAATGTAATTCCTAACATCATTCTCGATGTTACCAGTGATGCTCAGAATCAAGCCTTAGTGGCCATCCCAAAGCTCAAAGAAATTAAGGAGGTAGTTTTTTCCCTACCAACTGAGAAGGCCCCTAGTCTTGATGGTTAACCACTTTTTCCTTGCAATTGTATTGGGATATTATTCAATTTGATCTTTTCAAAAAAAAATTGGTGCCAGGAACCTGCTTAAAGAAATCAAAGCTACTTTTTTGATATTGATCCCTAAAGTCACTGCTGCAAATTCTTTTGAAACTTTTAGACCAATTAGCCTTTACAATTATTTTTATAAGATTTTTGTAAAGATCCTAACTAACAAAGTTATCAAATTACTTCCAGAGATTATTGTGCCTCAGCAATTGGGTTTTGTCCCTGGTAGACAAATCCTAAACTCCATCATTGAGGTTCATGAAGTGATCCATTCCCTTGAAGTGGGAAAACAAGAGAGCTTTCTTCTAAAAGTTGATCTTTCTATGGCCTATGATAGGGTGGATTGGGGTTCTTGGACAATATTCTTGAAGCATTTCGCTTCAATGTTAGAGTGAGATTATTTCTCAATTGGTTTCTACCCCTTCCTTTGTAGTCATGGTTAATGGGATCCCCTTTGACTTCTACAATCCGTTGAGAGGTCTTTAGTAGGGAGATCCTCTCTCTCCTATCATTTTCATCATCTTGGTTGAAGGCTTCGACAAGCTCATTCATTTTTAAAAGAGCAAAAGGGACTTAGTGGGCCGAAAACCCTCCTCTAGTCCCTTTGTCATCACCTACTAGAAATTCAGGGATGACACCATTTTGAGGGTTGAGGCCTTGGTGAGAGAACCTAGGATGGTGAAAAGCATCCTCAATACTTATTCCAAGGCTTCTAGACAACTTATCAACAAAGAAAAGAGTTCAGTGTTCTTTTTGAACACCCCACTGGGTAGATAGAGGAAAATTGTTGGCATTTTGGGTTGCAATGTTGGTGTCCTCCCTTCCATTTATTTGGGACTCCCCTTGGGGACCAAACCTCCTAACAGCTTTTGGAAGAATCTCATTGATAGATTCAAAATGAAGTTGGCAGGATGGAAAGGCATCACTCTAAGTCAGGCTAGTAAAGTGATGCTAATTAAATCCACCTTGTAGAACTTACCTACTTATGCTCTCAACCTCTTGTCTATCCCTTCTAATGTGGCTGATCATTTGGAAGCTATTAAAAGGATTTTTATGTGGACTAGCACAAATGACAACAAGAAATACCCTTTGGTGGCTTGGGAGAACATCTGCATATCCAAGAAGTAGGGGGATTGGGGTTTAGAAAGTTGAAATAGTTCAACTATTCCCTTCAACCAAAATAGATTTGGAGTCTTTTCAAAAAAATGGGGAATGGAGAGATATTTTGAAGCTTAATTATGTTGCTAACCTCAATTTTAGATATTTCATTAGTAGGGATCCTGGCCCTAGGAGCTCTTACATTTGGAATGGCTTTTCGAGAACAAAGAGCTTAGCTTTTAAGAAAGAAAAATGGAAACTAGGTAATAGTGAAGATATCAATGATTAACATGATGACTAGCTAAGATCTGGACCTCTATGGTACATACAGCCTTTTAACAGATGGGCTAATGTATGTAAGGAAAGATATGGAAACAGGGTGAGTGACTACAGAATCCATAATGAGTGGATTGATCTGGCTAAGATGTCCCTAGAGCTCAAGCCTTTTATGGACATGGTCAAGCATATTCCTTTGTCCCATAATAAAGATTCCATAGTCTGGGGGGAGACTATGAATGGCAATTAAACTATGGCCTCTAGCTATGAGACTTTGCAGAACTTTGGCCTTGCCGCTGTTTGGGCCAAAGCCTAGTTTCTAAGGCTTACCCAAAAAATTAATATTTTATTTTGGATTATGCTCCAAAACCACATTCTTATGTTGGAAAAACTCACCAAGAGGGGGAATATGATACCCAATAGATGCATTCTATGCAAAATCACTGTGAGAGTGTTGAGCATATTTTTATCCATTGTCATTTCATCAAAACTATCTAGTCTCCTTTCCTATCTTTTTTCAACATGTCCTGGTGCTTTCCATCCAAAATTTTGGGGGCTTTTTGAGCAATGACACCATGGGATGTCAAGGAGTGATACTAGGGTTATGTGGAATTAGACCTTACCCCATGTGTGTTGGGGGGTTTGGAAAGAGTGAAACAACAAAAATTTTACGGAGAAGGAAAAAAAGGTAGACATTATCTTCCACAAATGTCTTAATGATTTGATTGAAAACTACACCAAAATCAAAGGTCCATTCCCTCTCTATGCATAAAGGATAGGGACAAAAACAAGAGGGAAGATTGCAGATGGAATCTTCCACTTGAGGGATGGCATAAAGATAATTTTGATGGGGCAGCCAAAGGAAACTTGAGTAAGGTTGGCGTGGGAGGAGTCATCAGAAATGATTTTGGTAAAAGGATTGTTCTTGTTTCTTCCCCCCTTGGAATGCAAACTAATCATTATGTGGAGGCTATTGCAGCTCATCAAACTATAAAACTTGCAAGAGAAATGGGAGTCAAATGCCTCTGGCTAGAAGGAGATTCAAAAAATATTATAGATTTCCTTAATGAGAAGAACAAGCCTACATGGACGACTAAAAATATCATAGATGAATGCATTCAACATCTCAAGACCTCCAAAAAAACCCATTTGGCTCATGAGTATCGAGAAGTCAATCAAGTGGTAGACAACTTGGCTCATTTGGTAGTCAAGTACAATGAAGTGGCTAAGTGGATGAATGGGTATAATTTCCTATCAAACATTAATGAGTTGATCAATAGGGAAAGGATCCTAGGTAGATCGGGAATAATAAAAAAGTCCATTATCAATGTTTATTAGTTATAGGGAATGGTTAGAAATATGATGTGTAGATTAATTATGATTGTTAATAAGTTATGGGGAATGTATAGACTTGTGAAGTGTAAGTATAATTTCACTTGTACTTATCACATCAACAATATCCATCAACTCACTTCAAGGAAAGATTTTGGGAAAAAAGTTCACAAGGTGAAAAGAAGGTCCAAGAAAAAGAGAAGTGCCACTGATAATATGGCTTCGAAGGGCATCTATACTAGATATAGAGCTTGCACAAGGGAGACATCATGGTGGGGGAAAGACATGGGAGGGAACCAAAGGAAAAAGCTCAGAAGTGGCATAAATGGTCCAACGTGTGGAACATTCTGAAAAAAGGGGAAAACATGAATTTTATAGAATAGCTCCATGGTTGGAAACCCTCCATTACTAGGAGTATGGTAAATAGCTAGAATGAGGGAATTTTTAAAATTGATGGGGTGGATTTCATGGTGACAGAGGATTTCATCTCTCCTGTGATCGGCATTGCCATTATGGGGAAGAAACTCTATAGAGACAAAAATATTTCAGGGCAGGCAGTGGGGGAACTCACCAAAGATTTAGAGGAAAAGAAAGCATTGGTGAAGAAAGGAACTTACTATCTCTCGAGCTCCATTAAGCCACTATGGAGGTTCATGTTGCGAGTTGTTATCAAGTACATCTCCCTTGACACAAGATTTGACCACCTTTGCACCCATAATTTTGTCCTTCTCAAACATTTCAGGTATGGGGTAAAGATTTCTATTCCCTTCTACCTCTACTCTTCTATGAATGAGAACATCAATGATTATAAGAAGCATACTAGTAACCTAGTGCTCCATGAGGGGTTTTTTGGTTATTCTTTGAATTTTTTAAGTCTAGGTCTTTGGGGAAACATATTAAGAGTACGAATGAGGGAAAGAAGGGCAAAGGGGAACCCAAAGAGTCAAAAGAGGACTATTCACCTTTTGATACTGATGATAGTCTTCAAATGTACACAGAATTAGAGGAGGAGGATTCCTCATAGCATGGATCTAGTAAAAGAATCATCAAAATGGATAGGAAGGAAAATAAATCTTTCATTGAACCTAAATAGGACCTTGAAACTTCTTCAAATAGGGAATATAATGAAAGGGCTAAAGGCATAGATACAAGGGATGACAGTGCTGAAGATGAGGAGGTTCTCAAAGAAGGGCAGGGAATGAAGAGGAAGAGGAGCAAGAGAAATATTAACATCAAAATGCCAACTAGCAAAGAGGACAATGTCACAACCTCCAAGGTCCAGAAAAAGAGGGAAAGTCTATGATTCCAAGTAGAAAAAATAGGGGATGGGGAAGGAGGGGGAAGAAGGAGACATCAATCAGAGTGAAAGGGAGGAGGAGGAGTAGGGCTATGAGGAATTCAGAACCAACAAATATATATGCTCAATTACGGGCAAGGATAAGAATGTGGTGTGGTGAAATTTTAACACCACTTCTGCCAAAATGGGGATCAATAGAGAATAGATTACAACCCTAGTCAAAGAGAATGAAGAGGGAAAAATGTGAATGGAAGAGTTGATTGCTCCAACCCTTGTTATTTTTAGCAACACCACTAAGGAAAATCCTCAAATGGATGTCTTCAACAATGCCAAAAATAGTGCGGCGGATAGCTTTTGCACCACCAAATGGATTTTTCATGAAATCCAAGAGCTCAAATATAGAGTGAGCAACATGGAGAGGGAGAACTACAGGTTGAAGAATAGGATAACGAAGCAAGAAAAGAGCATGGGCAATAAAGTGGAGGATGTGAGGAATAGGGTCCATACGATGGAGAGCTCAATGCATATCATAGTGGAACAAAGCTATAATATTCTCAAAGAGGCTAATGAGAATATTAAGATACTCATTAACAAAATGGAGGAGAATAGAACCAGCAAGGAGGAGGACCCTACTTCCCATGGTGCCAAGGACAAGATACCTAATTATAGCTTGAGGAAGCACACTCGATCCAACATGAAGAAGATGGACATCCTGGAACCTGACCAAAATCTCTCAGACATGAATGAGGTAGCTAGTAGATTATCAAAGCTAGAAATCACTGAAGCTGAAATTTTGAGAGAAATCACTTGAGTGTCCTGGCTTTTTCTTGTCCAGCCCTCATTTTTATCTTGCCCCCCTAGCTTTTTACATGTTTTTTTCTCTTTGTGTGGGAGGTTGTTTCAGTTGATTTCTTTTAGTTTACTTTGCTACTTTAAGCATTCCTTTTTTATAGTTCTTTGTTATGGTAGGGTTTCAAGGCCCCGTTAAAACCTATTTTTCTTAATAAAAAACTTTTTTTATACTATAATACAAATCAATCTTATTGGCTACTTGTTGTACCTACATAAAACATGCAATTGCTAGTTTAATTTTATATTTTCAAAATATTCTTAAATTTTTTATTTATAATATTTATATATTATTTTGTTACTAATATAGATTTCTTAGATGAGTTTGTCTTTACAAATACTTTTTTTTTTAAAACATTGTTAATAAATATTATTTCTATTTTAATAAATGGTTGGGAAGGGAGGTTGTATAGAACAACTTAAATTGGAAATCTAGAAGACACAATTGAGTAAAGTTCTTTCTTTTTTAAAATATGACATCAGCATATATAAAATTCAATTTTATATAAAGAGTTGAGAAGCAAATTTGTTTTTAAGATCTCAAGATGGTAGCTAGGAATGCATGTTACTATTGACGGAGGTTGTTTAGAATAGTCTAGATTGTAAGGTAGGAGTCATTGGATCATCTCTGCGCATATCCAAGGAGAGTTTTTTTCTTTTTGAAAAGCTAACATGAGTAGACATAAATTAATTTGATATAAAGAGTTGGAAAAAAATTGTTTTCTACATTTCAAGATGGTATTCAAGAATATGTGTTATGATTAAATTAAATTATGTGATATAACTCTATTTTAGATTGTAATAAGCTACAACAAAATTGAAGTACTTTTTTAAAGATTTTTTAACACCCCTATATTAAAATACCATAAGTAAATGGTTAGCTGCAGCGCATGGGTGAAGCTTACATACTTTTTTTCTGGGACTTCTATGGTTATAATAGTTAGCTTTTATGTTAGTAGTTATAAGTATGTGGTAGTCTAGACTCTTGTCATGTTTTGATAGCTTGGGGTTGTTTTTTATTATGTTGGTGAACTGATTTGTTTTATAGTTTTATTTTATCAATCTTAATATTTGAAAAAGTGTACAAAATATTTGTTTTTCCCTTAGGAAACAAAAAAAAATGTTAGACATGAAACAAATTGCTCTACAATGGGAAACAAAGCTCCAAACAATCAACATAGAAATACTTAATATAGAAGGTCTAACAAACTCACCTCCACCAAAACCACTACTATGTGATAGGCTGAGATTCATAATATCATCTCAGCAATAGTTTTTATTTTGCTCTCTATTGGTAATGTTTAGTTTGTGGTTCAAAGTTTGAAATTTATATTTTAATATTGTCTTTTATTAATTAATGATGTAATTGATGCTCATGAAGGTCGTTAAGGCATGAATGACCAACTTCTTAGAGGAATAAAAAGTTATCCTACTCAATTTAGTAGGTTAGCATACTACAAAGATCTCCCAATCATGTATTTGTTTGATGTTATGCATATTAGAAAGAATTTAATAGAGACACTATGAAAAATATTGGATGGAAGGCATGATAGAGAATAAATTGCCAAAATTTGTAATGGCATTCGTGAATCCAATCATGAATTGAAAGATTTCATTGAATTAAATAGCAATGGAGACTGCATAAATATGAGTTCCCTTCCTTGGTTATTAATAGAGCAACAAAGAAATGTATTAAAAGAAGTCATAAAATTTTTTTTAAAAATCTCACAGGTTTTTCTACAAATATAAGCAGTCTTGTATTAAAGAAAGGTGGTTTTAGGCTAGGGTTGAAAACACATGATTGGCATACCTTCATCAAAGTAAGTCATGTTCTCTATTTATAATATATTTGTAAAATTGCATGTACTACCTAATGTATTATTTCATGATATATTGAAAAGATCATTTTTTAACAATTGTAGTATGTCCTACCTCTATCCATCCCACACCAGTTTGACAACAGTATTTAACAATTTATATATGATCTTGGAAAATACATTAGGTTAGAAGTGTTATTTCTTAGATTTGTTGTACATATATTATATTTATGACTTGCTTTTCTTTTTATGCAATTTATTGTATATTTTATCTGAAATCTTGTTTATATGTTCTTGCACATTGAATCTATTTTAGGTGGTTATCATCTAAAGAAATTGATAAAAAAAATATGAAATATTAGAAGAGAAAAACTCCACAACTTATGTGTCAAATGCAAAAGTGTCTACCTTCAACTTTTTTCAATACTCAAGAACACTACCTCATACATCAAGTTGAGGAGATTAAATTGTGTGGACCTGTACAAACTATGTCAGTGTGGATGGTTGAGAGGCACTTGAAATTTATGAAGGGTTTGATTCGACAAAGAGCACATCTTAAGGGTTCTATGGTAGAGGGATATATAGTGTACTAGACCATGATGTACATTAGTGAATATCTTTCCAAGTTTGCATTAAAGCTCCATGTAGATCACATTTGGGATCTCAACTCTATTAACAAATTTGAAGGGGAGTACTTGATGGGAAAAGATAGATTGAGGAAAGTGAGAGTAATTATAAGATGTTATTGTAGTTAATTAATTCTTATCCATCATCAATATAAGTTGTTTCTAACTAGTCTAGTTGTTTTCTGTATAATTAGTCATGAGTGGGATGCACTACATTTGTATATTGCAAACAATCTTGATTGGATGATAGTATGGATTCAATAGTCTCAAGAAAATGGTCACTCATTAACATGGGATGGTATTGCATCATTGGTTAAAGAAGCTCATCATAATGGAGATCCCAATGTTACGCCAATGGTACTTGATCTAGCATATGGCTTAGGTGATAGAACCCATAAGTTTAATATTAGCTCACAAATCGATGTAAACAATCTTGACATGTTTGAATAATTGCATATCAAATACCACAAAGCTCTGTACTATAATGTTTATAAATTTTGCATACTAAAGTTAGACGAAACAAAGAAAACTTACGATTCTAGAGTAAGTGGAGTCTTTGAGGTCACTAACATTTCATCCAGAAATGACATACATCCTCAACAATATAAAAATTGATACTCTGGCATTTTGGATGATATACTTGAGTGTGACTTTAATTCATTCAAATTAGTTCTATTTCTCATCAAATGGTACAAGCTACAATCAAATCAAAATGATCCTAATAGGA
Source organism: Cupressus sempervirens (assembly GCA_028749045.1). Lineage (NCBI taxonomy): Eukaryota > Viridiplantae > Streptophyta > Pinopsida > Cupressales > Cupressaceae > Cupressus > Cupressus sempervirens. The sequence goes on from CM053787.1 coordinate 720,439,957, forward strand.
CTATTATTGAACATGGTATGGATTTACAATGATTAATACAAGGTCATTTAAGCCAGTTGGAGATGACCCCTATGTTCTTTCAAGAAAATGTAAGCAATTTTTTTACTTTGGTGTTTAGCATAAATTAGATTGGTCATTTTTTGTTAGACATGATCCAAGAGGAAGACCGGTAAAGTATAATGTGATAGCAGAAGAAGATACTAAAGAATCAAACGATGAAGTAAATGATGATCACAAACAACTGTCACACAATGATGATGAAGAAGAAGAAGATGATGATGATGATGATTCTGGTGATGCTGACAATGATGGTGATGATAAAGATGATGATAGCAATCATGATCATGTTGATGAATATGATGATGATCAAGGTGATGATGGTGGTCATGATGATGATGATGATGATCATGCTGATGAAGATGGTGATGATCAAGGTGATGATGGTCATGATAATGGTGATGAAGATGATGATGATGACGATGAAGATGGTGGTGGTGATAGCTATTAGAGAAAAAGGTTGATTTAATTAATTTAATTAATTATATTACCTTTTCTCCCTTCTTAAGATTTTACTTTATGCACTTTTGCATTCTCTATTTAATAATTAAATAGTAATTATTAAATAGCTTTTACCTTTTAGGTTACCCTTTGTAACTTTTTAAGTTACCCTTCTGGGTTTCAATTTCCTTTTATATGGATTGATCTTTTGTAATAATCTACATCTTTTCTTTTTCTGAGAATACAATTTACATATTTTCAGAGCAAACCCTTGCCTCTTCTTGTCTTTTTCTTCTCTATGATAGATTTTCTACATGCAAGTATTCAAGGGCTTCATGGATTTGTTTTGTGTATTTCTCAAATCTTTCATGGTATTAGAGCTAGATCTATTGTAGCTTGTTCAATATTTAAAGAAAAAGGAGAACGAGGGTTTGACGAATCAGATCTAGAATTTTTTTGAGTATTTCTCTAGAAAATAGGGGGTTGTTGATTTTCAAAGAAAATTGAGGCCAAATGGACTTCACAGATGAATTCAGAAGGTGTCAAAACCCTTGTTTCCATATTGAATTTGTCCATTTTGGACAATGTTGATCTGGGATGGAAAAATATTTTTCCCAAAAGGTCATATGACCTCCTACACGTACTCCAAGGCAATTTTTTTAATGAAAGCATTGAAAAAATAGACCACAAGCTAGAGACCCATTTTCTAGAATAGCAACCCTATTTTCTGGCCCCCGATAATGTTTTCCAACCCCTGGTGTTGTTTTTCGGTGCATGCAGGCTTTCCCGGAACCCAATGCCATTTTTTTAGTGGCATTTTTTGGTAACTGGTGCTCCATCTATTTTTTCCCACCATTGCTACAACCACCTCCATCCACCACTACTCCTCCACTACTAACTTTGCCACCCACTATTTTCTTGGGCTCAACTGCCCACATGGAAAATTTGGCACCTACCACATATCAAGTGCCATGTCAACATCTACCATGTGTCAGGTGCCATGTCATCTTTTTTGGGCCCATTTTTGTGTGACAATCTTTTTTTGTTGTGATGGTCCCTTGGTCATCAATTTTAATGCAATGAAATGTTGATGTCAACATGACATCAACACTACATCATAGCCCCTACATGTCCTTTAGGTCCCTTTTTAGACCAGTTGTTTCTTTTTTGGTCGTATCTTTGAGCATACGGAGGTCTTTTCTTAATCTAAAATAAACGCTAGAAAGTTGGTTCCAAGATGAAGAGAATGGTGTAGGAATTTTTTAGTTTTGAAGTAGTTTGGTTGCCTATTTAGGCAGTCAAATTTGGGTGTTCTATTTTTCACTCTAGAGGACATATCTGGAGCATCCCAACTCTATTTATCAACAATGTTATATTTTTGGAAAGCTTGTGCAATACTTTTTCTAGAAATGTTGGTTTGTCTTCTAGATTCTACTCCAAACTTTTTCTATTATGGTTTTTACTTTATTGTACTATTATAGATATCTTGGGTGTTTCAAGTTTGGGGATCATTTTCGTGGCATGAGATCTCTTCTTTTGGGTTGTACTATCTATTGTAATAGCTCTTTTCTCTTATTTATCATTGTTGATACCATTCATATGCATTCTTGCAAACACATTGAGATAAAGTGTCATTTTGCATCTCTATTTTTGTTTCAATAGTTTTGTCTTGTTTTGCCTTCTAATTTGAGCAATGTTATCTACGGAAACTCGTGTAGATTATTGTATTCTTTGGATTCACCATATCTTGTGCCTTATTGTACATGCAATATGCATCATTAAAGTGCCATGTGGGGTTGATGTGTTGCCTTTGTTGTCCATCATCCTTTGTCCAGTGAGCTTTCATTCTGAGATATTAGTTTCATGACATGTCTAAGATTTATCACCTCGATACACACATATGTACTCTTTTGTGCATCTTGATCATGGTTCCTTGACTTGTAGTTCTTCTATCCCACTTTTCTAGTTGTCTATCACATCACCTTGTCTACATTAGGGGGGTTCTTTTGTTGTTTCTCATGCTTCCTTGGTTCGATGGAGTGAGCTATGTATTTAGTTTTTGTTCCTATGTACTAGGCAGATGCAGTGGCTAGGCACTTATGCATTTTGGTGAGATGGATCGCTTACCATATAGACACTCTATTTTTCATTCCTATTTTGGTTACATTCTTCCATGTTTGATTGATTAGCTCTTCAAGCTTTACTGTTACATGCCATCTATATCTTTGAGTTTAGTTGTGTGTCTTTCTGTGTCTCCAAATTTGATACAGATTGTAGTCTTCTCTACCTAGTCAAGTTCTATTTTAGGGGAGGTTCTTCATATCAATAGTTACTTTTGAGAAAGCTTTACAACTTCTACATGCTTCAATGGTTTTCTTCATGATTGCTCTGTGTTCCTATTTTCTAGAACAATCCTCTAGTTGGAGGTTGTTGGAAATAATCAAGACTAGCTAGGTTACTAAGAGGGGAGGGGTGAATCAGTAACCTCAAAAATTTTAAAAATTTTAGTACTTAATAACATAATCCAATTATCATCAATAGATCTAATCTACTACATGCATGAGAAACTGAAAGCATAAAACACTTTGAACACAATATTTGGTGACCTAGAAACCTTCCAATTAGAAAGTAAAACTGGGGTGAGGATGATACCCATAAAACTTAAATACTATAGTATAAATTTGGCTTGTTAAGGCTTACAATGATCACTTATGATGATCTGTCCTATTAGGAGCAATTAGGACTACTAGGTCCACCTTGTTAGAGGTTTTACAAACATACAATGAAGTATGCACTCGGTAAAGAGATTTAAAGAAAAGATAGTGAAGTCTACCCTATTAAAAGATTCGAAGTTGATTCACTTGTTAGGATGAAATAGTAGATCTAAATTACAACTAAATTGTTGATTAAGATCCTTGAAGTACTGATCACCTCTATGTGATAGATGTAACTTGACTGCTCCTAATATGACCTTGCACTACACTTAGCTCTACTACGATTTCACATTTGCATGATTTTCATTATATTTGCATTCTCTGATATAAAAATTACTATACTTGGGTATGATACAATACTCTACATATATACCCATCCATTTCACATAATTACAAGGTCATCCAATACACAAGTTAACACCAATATAACAAAGTCAGCCCAAATGTAGATACTCAAGTTCATAAATTGACTTGGTGCATTTTTGATACACATCATCCACTATCATTACTTAGCATAATCATGCATTTGATAGAAGTAGAGGCTTAGTCCATACTGATCACTTTGACATAGTTTTAACTCAGTGTACATTGGTGACTCGGTAGATACTGTGTCACTTGGTAGAAACAATAAACATGCCTACACTCAGTAAACAATAATCATCTCATCACTCTGTTAACATTAACTTCTCTTCACAAGAACTAATGACTTGGTAGACACTACAAATCTTGGTAACTACTGAACTATTCGTTAAGAACTGTTGGACTTCACACTACCTAAATTCACTTAGTAACCACTAGAATGCTCAATAGAAAGTGTGAAGCTTGGTAACCACTGAATTACATTGCTAATACTGGAGACTGATTGAAGAGCTTGATAACCATACAGAATCTAAATAATTTTTGTCACTAATAAAAAACTTGACTTAATGCCAACAATCTCCCCCTTTTGTATTAGTGACAAAAACACTTATTAGCCAAAACTTATGTACAACATAGTGTGATACCGACTTGGTATGGCATGCTGATTTTTATTTTTATTTTTAAAATTTGTCTTTGTTACTGTGGTGTATATACATTTTCATATATCTCCCCCATACAATATACATATTGTGTCATACTAGGTGTATCTCCTAGTATAGAATCAGTTTCTCATTATATATACAAATATTTTTCCTCCTTAAATATATACATGTCTCTCCCCTTTTTGAAAAAAAATGCCAAAGATTTATAGACAACATACTTGTATAGAGACACCAAAATGTGAAAGAAATTTAGAATGTACCTTAAGAATAAGTGTTAAGGTCCTATCCCAGTTTTCTTGCAAAATTTTTTGGGTTTGAAGAGTAGCTTGTACTTTTGTAGAGAGCTCAATCATATGATCTGCAATTGAAAAATTATTGTCATGGGTCAATGTTTTAGAATAGAAAATGTGCTTCTGCATTGTATCCATGATGGCAAGGATCATATTCTAGATGTCTATGAGTGTAGACCAGATCCTTGCTTTCTCTCTCAATAATTCTACCTACATATCTGATAAGAATTTGATCTTCATATGGTGTGCAGAGCTTGAACTGGGGTCAAGCTGCAACTTTTGTGCACTAGCCTTCAGATCTTCATCTATCTTATTCAATTTTCTCTTAATTTCCTTTGTATGCTTGGTAACATCACATAACTTTGCAAAAAGAGATGTCACATTTGAGTAAGAATTTTCAAGATTTGTCAAAATTGAAGAAAGTTCTACCTTCTAGATGGCTATTTGCTGAGCAATGTGCTCAAGCACTTTATTATCAAACTTCTTCTCTACTTTCTCTATTATCTTATCTTGGCCACTAAAATCTTCATTGAATTTGTTGACTGCCTCTTCTAATTGCAACAAAATATGTTGAGAATAATCAACATCAACACTTATAGCCTCTATCAAAATATTTTTAGCACTTTCAATAATTTTGAATTCTCTATCTCTCTCTTCTCTTAATTGCTTTCACTTGGCTATAGTAGCATTGTCAAAATCTAATTTGGGAATCTCAATATCCTTATCTAGATCTATTGCTTCCTCTATTTCGTTTCTACTAATTAAAAGTCTTGGTTGAATCTTTGGTTCAACTTTTTAAATTAATGCTTTAGAATTTGGAATAGAAACAATAGTGGAAACAGTAGGGCTAGCAGTGAAAACTTGTAGAGTGCCTACTGGTGGAATACTTACTAGAATACTTGAAGAATCCAAAATTGATGTATCTGCCAAACTTCCCAAAATTGAAGTATTTATAGGTGAAATACTGACAGAAGTATGCATAATTGAAGCACTTACTGGAGCATGTACAACTAACATAGCCAAAACTAAAGAATCCAAAATTGTACTTACTACTAAAGAAGTCAAAATTGTGGAACACTCTATATCTATTGCTAAGACTAGCTCAGTGACTAAAGGATTATGTAGCTTAGAGGATGAAGTGGTAGACACTTCTATCTATGATGTGCTGAGCTGAGAGGTAGCAAGGAGTGATTGGACATTTGATGTGTCAATGATTGTCACAATCAAAGCTATTGAAGCTATCTCCGCGCTTTATGATGTTGTCATTTTTGCTAGAGAGTGAGGAAGGGAGGCTATGACAACTACAACTATCTTAACTAGATCACTATCTTCTTCTTCTCACTTGACTTCCTCTTTAGCTTCTTCTTCTTTTTCTTCTTCATCATCCTTCATCAATAGTGACAAAAGGAGTATTTTCTTTTTTATTTTCTTCATCCTTGTCACTATCATCATCATCATCTTTGATCTCAATAGGATATTCACTTGGTTTATGCAGCTGATAAATATTCTTCCACATAGTTGTTGCATCCTTGACTAGATGTTCTATGTCTTTTACCAAAATTAAACAAGTATGAAATCTAATAGTCATCTTATCTTCATTTTTTTTCATAGCTTCTTTTACCTTAGCATTGGTAATGCTCAATAACAACTATCTTAGAGTTTGTTCATATATGTCTTTTGTTGTTTGCATGGTTGAGTCCCATCTTGGCTTCAATATTTCTAATAGCTCATTAGAGATTTAAGGTGCCATCTAATCAAGGGAATACTTCCATTTTCCCATCTTGGTTAGTACCAACTCCTTAATCTGCATTTTCTCAGCCTCTGACCTAGTTTGATACTTTAATGCTTTGAAATTGGTTATACCAACACCTTCTTCCAATTGATTTATTCTTTCCTAGAAGGTGAGAGAGGGTTTACTAAACACAACTTCACTGCCACCCTTTCCTTCTTTCTTCTAGGATCTTCTTGTGACTACTACAGTGGAGGGCTTGGATGGCTTGGTGATAATCACCTTACCTTTCTTCCTTGTAGGCTCTTCTTTCTTTTCAGGTTCTTCTTCATTCTCAAATTCCTCCACATCTTCACCTTTTCCCTCAGTAATCATAAGAGGGGCACTTGTTGTTTTCAATTTCGATATCCTTTTCTTTTCTTTGTTCACTGCCTGTGGAAGCTTGATCTCAAGCTCAATTATTTCTTTAGCTTCATCATAGGTTCCAAAGAGAGGTTTCTTTGGATCTACAAGCTCATTTACTAGGGCTTCAGTTATTTCTTTTGCCTCATCAATATTAACCTCATAAGGAAGAGGTTTTACCCATACTATTCTAGACCTTACGACCTCGATGTATACTCTGCCACTATCAACCATAAAACAAACATCATCCTTATAGTCTTCAACCAACTTATTTGGTATCTGGAACCTTTTATTCATCTTTTCTTTGAAAGTTTCAAAATAATTGTCCACGATGCTATCAAAATTTTTACCCATTTCAACTATAAACTCATTGATCTGATGTAAGACTGGCATGTCTTTTCTGCATACAATTGTGCCTTTAGAGGGGAAAAACTTTTGAACATAGAAGAAAAAACATGCCAATAGTGAACCAAACTTGCATGGGTTATTCTTTGAAGTTCTAATGCTTTCCATATTCTTGTTTAGCTACTTCAACATCAAATCTGCTAGGTCATATGACAAATTCTTCTTAACAACCTTATAAGCTAGGTCAACTACTTCATACAACACACTATTGAGTTGACTTGAGCTATAAATCTTATGTGCTATCACATGAATGTAAAATTTGAGTTCTATGTTAGATACACAACTAATTTGCATTCCTCTATTGTCCCACTCGACTAGGGTTTTCTTTTGTAGCTCATCCTGGCCTAGGGTTTTTGTGACTTTTGCTTTGGTAAGCATAGGGAGACCAATAATGTGATGAATCATTTTATTTGTAATTAAAACTGGCTACTCTAACCATAATTAACCATTATGAACTCGGCTTAAGATATACCTAATCCATTTGATTTGAAAGTTTCATGGCAGGTGAGGAATATGGGTTAAGCCTTTTTCTTCCAAGTGTTTATGCTCGGGTTTAAGAATTCCATCCACAGAGTTCACTTAGGGCATTGTCCATTTCTAGGGTTCCTATCTCCTAAACTACACATTTAAAATGAGTTCTAATGTCATTTATGAGAAGTACCTTGGGTGGTATCTGCGACTGAGCTCCATTCAAGTCGAGGGTTTCTGTGATCGTTGGCACCAATTTCAAATTTGGAGCTTTCCACTCAACACCTCACACCAACATTTTAGATCCTTTCTTCACCTTGTTGCTACTTCTGCTAGATGTCATCATCACTCAGTAAACTAAGAAAATTCTTCAGAAAAAAAATTCTTGGAATTCTACTCAAGATCATTGGTATGCTCTAAAAATCATTCTATTCTCAATATGTTGAATTCACAATGGAAATGAAGTCAATTTCCTCCCTTTTGATAAAAAATTCCCATTAATGCTTGGTATGGTAAGAGCCATAATGACATAATATGTGGCAACTTGTCATCCACTATCTATATAGATTGCTTGGTGAAATCTTGTAACTCAGCAACCAAACATAACCTTTTTACTCCCAACTTCACTCGATAGAGTCCATGACCCAACCTTGTTGATGATTCTCTCATATATTGAATACCAATATGAATCTTTAGATCCTTTCAATTTGAATTGTTTAAGATGTGACCTTGATAACACAGTTCTAGTTCTTCCTTAAGAACTTAATTGGAAATAGTGGAGTCACCCACTTCTTAAGTGACATGACTATCATTTCTTGCACTGGTTTGCTCAATAGATTTAGGAATCCACTATTGTCTCATTTTCTTCCTAATACTATCAGCTTTCACTTTCTTTCCATCTTCAACTCTACCTGTATTCATGCAATTCTTAGCTATATGACCAAGTTCAGTACATGTGTAACATCTTATGGTAGTATCGTTTCTTCTCATGTGATGTCTAACACAATTTATGTCAATGTGTCCATATTCTCCATAGTAATGACACCTACACCAAGTGTTGTAGTCCCAACCAAATATTGCTTTTACAAATTGTTCAACTGGATTGAATGGTTTAGATCTACATTTAGATGCCTTGTGACCTTGTTTCTTTCATTTGTGGCACTTGCCCTCAAACTTTGGTTTCTCCTTGTATTCATTACTTTTGTGACCATGTTGACTACAATTATAGCATTTTGCATTGAATTTTTCCTTTCCATTACTCCAACATTTATTTGATGTATGACCTATCTTACCACAATAATCACAAGTAGGTATTTGATTCCTTTGAGCACCTTGTTTGGAGGATTCACCTTCTTCTTTGTATCCAATTCCTAGTTTTCCCTTTTGCCTATAAAGATTCTGTTCATTTTGCCGATTCAATTGATAAATGACTACTTGGGATTTCATTATTCTTTAATTGAGTTGATTTTCAGAATTTATATCAACTTTTATCCTTTCATTGATTTGCTTTTTAGTGCTTAAATCATTCCTTAACCTTTCATTTTCAGATCTCAGACTCAGGATTTCTTCATTTGCATTGGAGAGTTGATTGATAAGATTTTCTTGCTGAAGGGAATTTCATTGTTCCTTACCTCCAAGTCTTCTTTTTCCTTATTTCTCTGTTCTAAGATTTCACACAATCTTATTGACTGAATTTCTTGTTCTCTTTTAATTTTCATACTTCTTTTTGTAAGGAGCCATTCTTTTCTAGGAGTTCTTTGATTGCATCATTTGCTTCATCTGAACTACTTGAGGGGAGAAAATCTTCAATCTTCTCTTCAACATACTGGTGATCATTCATCTATTTTGCAAGTTCCTTCCTTCTTTTTAGGGGTTGAGAAAGATGCTCTTTTTCTTTCTTGAGTTGAGTTATGGCCATCTCTAGATCTAGCTTTTCATTTTCTATTACCATGTTTTTTTTTTCTCATGTCCTAGAGTGGTTCAGTCATGAGTCTTTTCTTAATCATAAAGTTGAACTTGAAGTTTCAATTAACTTCAAGTTCAATTTTGAGCTCCCATCTATCTCCCATATGTTGAAGTCCACTTTCTTTCCTCGAGTCAGACTTGGTGAAGTCAAAGTTGAAGTTGAAGCCCGATCAACCCAAACTTCAACTTCAACTTCTATGTCGATTTTGTATACTAACGCTATGTTTTCATGCAAGCTTTCAATCTTTGAATTAAAAGAGCACATTGGGTCCCAATAAAGACACTTCCCAAGGTATGTGATATATTGAATAAGAACATTAAGGTGGCACATGTTTTGATATATCAAGATTTGGTGAAAAGGAAAATTTGTCATTTCATGATGACATGGAGTGTTAATAGGCATGTAGATTTGATGGGAATTTATAACAAATTACTCAGAGGGTCTTTTATGATGCGCAACACACAAATAGTAATTACCACATTCACTTGCCAAATTTGTACTACGATTTCCTTTGTAAGCCATTCCTTAAATGCATTCATTTTTCCATTTGCAAAAGAAATTTTAGCATCATCTGATAGGGAGAACGAGTTGCAGGCTATAGCTCTGAGAAACTATAAGAGCATTGCCATTACCCTCTGCAATTTTATGTGTGCTTTCTTTTGTTTTGTAATATTTCCATTTGTATCTTTTAGACCCTATTACTCCATAGCAAGCCATGACATTATTTTCTCCCAAGATGCCCAAATTTGAAAAGCCATATTTGCTTAGCTCTTTTCTTAAAATTCATCACACATTTCTAGTTAATAAAAATTTAACCGATGTCATTGAAAGAGCTAGAAACACCAAGTCTAGCCCCAATTACCAAACACTAGCTAATAGTGGGTTTCTTGAAGCCGCCACCTTTCCTACAGTAATCACATGCCCAGAGCTAGTTATTGAGTGTGCAAACCATTATGATCCTAACACAAGGTGTACCAAGAAAATTTTAGGGGAAGTTCTAGTTAAGATTAGTAGAACCAGTGTTTATTCAGCCCTTAGGATTCCTCACAAAGAACCCTATGAACCATGGATGTTTGAGGAAGTAGAACACCTATATGTCAAAATAAAAAGTAGTTATGATACTAAGATATCGCAGTCTTGGCTTCTAAAACTGGTAGAGGGCGGTTCAAGGTTGCCAAAACCTTTAACCATTGAGAATTTCATAAAGGAAATTGTAGACATTCTACTTCTATTGAATATAAATAAGGGAAATGAACATACATTTCATTGGGAATCTTGGATGTATTTCTTCATCCAAAAGATTGTTGAAGGAAATAATTTCATTGATTGGGCTGACCTGATTGCTGAGAATTTGCACAAGGGTTTAGTAGTTGTCAACAACTTTGGTCCATTTTTCTTGTCCTCCTATTTGATTTATATCCTAGCAGTGTCTAAAGAATGGGAAAACCTCCCACATTCACCTTGGACTGATGAAATGCCTATTTTCCAATATTACAGTGATCTTCTGGGAGCTGCTTTGTATAAGGTGTACAAAAGGGTAAATGATGTATTACTAGAAAGGCTAGTCTTTGAACTTCAAGGTCATGAAAATGATAGGCTATCTGAAGAATCCATGCAAGCTATACAAGTCTATGGCTTCTTTTACATTCAATTTCCTAGGTTCACATATCTCACGATGGGTGATTTTTCTAGTGAACCATTTAAGTTGCCTCGTTACTGCTTAGAATCTATAGTTTTATCTAAAATGTGTAGACATTTTGTCTCTATGGTAGAGTCTTTTGAGATATTTAAGAGGTCTTCTTCTTTATTCTTTTCTATTGAAATTGGACATTGTAGATCTTCTAGCCGAAAGCAAGCTATGTTAACAAAAGCATCATTGACTTATCAATTCTTTAAACCCTTCTCTCCTTGGGAAGATTTTGATTATATAGGTTTTTTCATGAATAATGTTAAGAATGTAGTCTCTCTTGTTCATATTCCATAGTTAGAAGACTACTAGGAAAATTGCGCTAATGAATTTGAAGTAAGGAAAATACTGTGGTCGTGAATAACTGTTAAACAAATCAATATGTTTAATGTGGATCTTGATACATGTGGGCTAAAAGAGGAGGATTCTAAAGAGGTGCTTGACGCATTTTACATTGACCAGATTGAGTGCATACCTATTCCTGAAATTGATTAGGGAAGGAGAGAAGAAGATGATGTATTCTCTCGCACTAAGGATGTGTTGGCTAGGACTGCAAGTTGGATAAAATCAAAAACTATTGCCACCCCTAACCCTACTAGGAAGTTTTCAAAAAATAAAAGTAAAAGGGCTCCCCAAAAGAAAAGAGTGATCACTAATCAAGATATTCATGATTCTATTACAAGTCCAATTGAAGTTCAAGCTAAAGCAATTCCAAAACCACTTCAACTTCAAGTTCAAGAAGGGACTCCTAAAACTAAAAGGGTGACCCATTCAAGCACAAGGAAGGCATCAACAACCAAAAGCAAGGGAATAGTAACAATTAATCTCAAAGTTGTAAAAGAACTACCTATGGTAGACAATGTACCTGAACATCAAAAGTTGCTAGTAAATACTGAAGGCCAAGAGAGTAATCTCACCTTGGCCAAATTCTCCCCTACCACTGACAAAGAACTAGTCACACCTAAATGGTTGGAGACTTTTGTTGAGAAGAAGCAGAGGAAGGTTTGTCTTTCCATGTCAATTGATGATTTAGATAGTAAATGTTTGGGAAAAACACCTAAGGTGAAGAAAGCAAGGATTGAATCAAGGATCAAGTTTGATAAGAATTCAAGACATTGGTTAGCTGAAATAGCCATACTACTAGATGGAAGTTCATGTGAATCTTTGGCTCCTCAGGACTACCAGATAACAAAAGTTGATCTGGAAAAAGGAAACTATGAGGTAGATATGGAATTCTTTGAAGCCTCTAATAAGAAAATTAAACCTAGGGTATGGAAGGATGAACAAGACAAACAAGAGATGAAGGAGACAATAAAGAGTATGGTGCAATATATTAATGTCATCCTTCATCCTGAGGCAAAACCTATCAGTGAGATGTCAATGATCATTGATATGTCCTCAGCAACCAACCAGTAATCTCTTAAGAACCTGCACAAATGCAAAGAAGTTGCAAAAATAGTAGGGGAATGGGTGCAAGGTATCTTGGATGATAGCGTGAAACATATAGGTCTCCTAGATAAGGCTTTGAAAGAAATAGCAACCATTACTAAAAAGGTGGAAATGAGTAATGAAGGATATGAGAAGGAGAGAAACTTTAAGAATTTGGCTTAGGCTAGAATTCACCCAAGAACTAAAGAACTCAACACAAGCACACAATAGACCAAAATAGATAGAGTATGATCAGAATGACAATATTCATTCAATAATTGAATTCAAGAGTACACTAGGAGTGCCTAAATATAAAGGCCTCAGGAGAGCTTCTAGAATGCATAGAAGTTAGCATTATGATATGTCATACAACCAAGAACATGTCCACCAGATATGGATTATCCTCCATTTAGCATGGGATTAAGTGTGATGATGTGAAGACAAGCCTACAATGGTGAAGCACGCAAATCAATGGTGTAGAAAACATGTGCTAAATGAGGAGTGTGGATAACTGTATTGTCATCATGACAACTCAGTGAATGATGCATACTCATGTGTTGTAGACACCATGTGCATAATTAGAGTTGCATAACTCAATGAGAGTTCACAAACTCCTAAGTGTCTCACCTAAAATATTAATAAAATAATGCAAAATAATTAAATAATGCATTAACCTAAGTAAAACTTAAGTAAGTGTAATAAGTAAATACTTATTTACACCAACACCCCCCCTTAAGTGTAACTTAGGGGAATTCCCTTAAGCTTACACAATCTAGGATGAAATGCAATATGGGTCTCAGCTACTAGGCCATGTTAGGTACCCTTTTATATAATGATATGCAATCTCCCATAAAGTGGGGAAAGAGGGAAACCCCATGGGAAAAACCCTCCCCCAAAAAGAGAGATAAAGAAGGATGCATCAATGGATGGAGTAATCAAGACCCCCCCATTATGACATACATCCAGTATATACATAAGAGAATGAGAGAAGGAAGAGAGACAGGATAGGCTACCCCCCCCCCCCCCCCACAAGAAGAATATCGAACAGTGACTGCTCTAATGAAGAAGCCGATCCAAGACTACAGAATGGTGTTCCTCCCCTTAGGAAGAAACAATGCCAAGGATACAAATGAGACACTTTTGCTGTGTGTGAAAAGAATCCCATGAATAAGTGATGTCTCTGAAACTTGCTCAACTAGCTGAAGAACTTGTCCCAAAGAACTGTCTATCTCTACAATTGATGAAGAACCCTGCTGCAACTGCTAATCATAAGTATCCACAATCACTTCAACCTATGAGGATCGATCATGTAGAGAATGAAAAAGAGGGTCCGATGGATGCCTTGTGACAATTGAAGAAGGTACTTTTGCATCAAGAAGAAGAGGTAGATCATCAATAATGTCCCCCAAATCTATCACTGAACCTGTATCTGGAAGACTAGATGTACCTTGCTGTTCTAGACCTATCATTGTGGTGATGTATGCATGTGGACTGAACTAATGAAGTGACCTCTTACTGTATCTATCAACAGAACTCCACGTGTCTGAATCTATTGAAGCACTATCGCTAGAATCACTTTCAGTGTCCACACTGTATGATGTGTGAAGTGGAGTAGAGGACAAGCTCAGAGAACTTTCCTCAAAGTATACATCCCTCTCCACAAATATCTAATGTGTCTCAGGATCTAGAAGTTTGTATTCCTTCACACTGTCTTCATAACCAATGAAGGTAAAAGGCTGAGATGTATGTGCCTTGCATCCCCTAGAAGATCTCTTTGCCCATGCATGACAACCAAAGACTCTAAAGTGTATCAAAATAGGTTTTCTACTGCACCATGCCTCAAAGGGAGTTTTTCCATCTAAGGTTGGATGAGGAGAATGATTAAGAATGTGACTGGCATTGGAGATTGCTTTGACTTCTAATGATGGATCTAGAGACTTGGCATGAATCATGCAACTTGCCATAGACTTAAGAGTTCTAATCCTCAAAGCTGTAGCATCTGTCTTATGTGGATTGAATGCTAGTGGAGTCTAAAGATCAATTCTCTCATGTTTGCAAAAGTCCTTAAGTCTTCTATTCACATCCATGCTTCCATTTTCCATTCAAAGTACTTTGATGGCTTTCCTAGATTTTCATTCTACATGAGTCTTGAAGTCTAAAAACTTGTCCAACACTTCACCCTTACTATGCATAAAGTAGACCCAAGTGAACCTTGAAAAGTCATCAACTAAGGTAAATATGTAGCGACCCTGTCTTAATGCAAAAGGACCTGCTAATACCATGTGAACCATTTGTAGAACACTTGTTGCTCTAGAAGACTTCCCTCTTTGTAACTTCCCCTCTAGATGCATATCCACTAAATCTATTGAACATTCACCCTTAGAAAAGTTTATTTGAGGTAGACCTTTCACCATGTGGTACGTGCAAAGTTGTTGAAGGTAGCGGTAGTCAAGATGACCATACTGCTCATGCCATAATTGCATGTTTGAATTTGATTGAGTTAACAAGGCCTTTGAAGGAGACTTGGGTACAAAATGAGAGAAAGAGTACAACATCTTGTGAGCATTCACTTTCCCCACTGGAACCAAGGAATTGTCTTTAAGACTATGCACTTTTACTGAGTCTAGAAGGAACTCAACTCTATGTCCATCTCCAAAGTAAGTGACTTGGTAGATTGATAGGAGATTTGAATTTAGGATTGGAACATAGAGAACCTCTTGAAACTCTCCATTTTCTATTTCCACATTTCCTTTCCCTTAAACTTTCATTTTGCTGTCATTTCCCATGAAGATGTGTGGTACCTTTGCGTGATTCAATGAAGAAAATTACTCTTTTGAAGAACCCATGTGATATGAGGCACCTAAGTCAAATATCCATTCCTTTGAAGAGTTTGAATTTTCCATGAGTGCTTTCCCTTTGCCCTTGGAATATGAAGATGATCCTTTCTCCTTGTAAGCATTAGGCAATGGAACATTATGTTTCTTCATGATGTTGGTTAATTCATCAATCTTTTTAAGCTAACACTCATGCTCTTCATGACCTGATTTCTTGCAATAAGCACACTTCTTCTTCTCCTTATTGTTGTTGTCCTCCTTCTCGTTGGAATTCGAGGACTTGCCTTGTTGATTGGATTGTGGTGTTGCCTTTTTTGCATCCTTAGATCTATCTTTCTTTCACTTCTTCTTACCCTTTCCTTTATTTGAAGACTATCTAGCTGAATGTTGAGAACCCTCATTGGCCACCAATGCTTTGGACTGAGGTGATTTGAGAATCCCCATTGATTTCAACTTATTTTCTTCATCATCCAACAGCTTTGCATATTCATCAAAAGTGACTTTCTTGTAGGCAGACCCTAAGGTAGTCTTTGAGGTGTTAAAAGAAGATACAAATGTGGAATATTCTGATGACAGCTTGTTATGGATGAGATAGATTAGTCTGTCATCTTTTATAGAACTCCCACAATCAGTAAGCTTCATCCTTAGTTCATTCACCTTAATGATGAAGTTCTGTATTAAGTCATACGACTTAGGATCTAAGGAAACAAGCTCATCTTCAATTTTGAATACGTTCTCTTCGGACACTTTACCATAAAGGCTTTCGAGGGTATCCCAAGCTTTCTTGGATGTAGTACATTTCTTGATTTGATACATGATTTTATCACCTACCCCCAAACATATATCACCTAGGGCTTTCCTATCCATGGCTACCCAATTTGAAATATCACTTGCAAAAATATTATCACCTGTTGGTTTAGGAAGAGTACCATCTACATATTGTGAAACTTCATTATGCATTAAGTGATACAACATTTTGATTGACTATGAAGCATAGTTATGAGGAGTTAATTTAGGACACTTAAAGTTGCTCATAATGCAAAAAATAAAAGAAATGTGTAGAAAAGAGAGAACACAACACCAAGAACACCCCCCCTTTTCACTAAATCAAGAAACCCCCCCAAAATAGATGCTTTGGGCACTTTATCAGTAGTGTGATTACAATGGGCCACTTACCAATTTCAGCCTTTTTGGACTTTTGATTTTGCTTGTTATAACCTCTTAATGGAGTACAAATCTAAAACTTTACAATGTGCTACAATTCTGAAGCATTACAAAGCAAAGAAAGGTCATATTGTTGAAAGTGACAATTTTTTCCACACAACACTATAATCTGATGCTAGATCTAGAAAGTAGACAAAAAAATATGCACTTTCAAAAAAATGAAACCTTTTTTCGACTCCAGATGTGCCCGTACGGAGCATTTGAAGTTGCAAAATGCAAGATTATCTAGGTACAGTCACCAAAAAATGAAATTTCTAAACAGTCCTTGCACCAAAACCAAAAAATAGCTGCACCACTAAAAACTTTACAAAATTCTACCCAATTTTTAAAAAAATTGCACCTGATTTGGAGTCTGGATGTGCGAGTTATGGCCTCTTGAAGTTGGACTACAAAATTGAAAATCAATTTGGCGAGGGGTTGCACCAGCAAAAGATGAGCTTAAATTTGACGGTTATATGACCATTGCAATAGTTCTAATTTGACCTATTTTGATGTCTAGACGGGCGTCAATTTTAGGCATGTATACTGGATGACATCAGCAAAAGTCAAGCCCACGGGATGACGTGGTAGCTGATTGCATGTCTGTATTGTACGAAATTGTACAAAATTTCCTAGTGGTAGGATGATGTGGTTTTTCCAATCGGATGCTAACTATGTAGTCCAGTCACTACTAACTAGGTGACTGATTCGGATTACATCGTGGCACTGACTGGACAGTACGATTGTTGTCGTGGATTAGTGAGTTGGAGTCATGTATGCAGCTCAGGCACTGGATGACGTGGCCAAGCAAGCCAATTGATGATTGCTGCATGGCAATGTGGATTTGTCTACGTGGACCATTGACTGTGTAGGGTTGCGATCCAGAATGCATCGTGTGGACATGTCTGCTTCCAATGCATCTCTACAGATTAGTCATAGGAGGGAAGAGCCGATGTCAAATTTTAGATTTTGATGCCAGATTTGTGGGAATAATCCCACATTGGTGGGGTGATTGATCTGTGCACTATTTTAAAATACAACAATGACAGCGTTAAACCAAAGCAGTGCTGCCAGATGTTGGGTCACCAGTGAGGGAATGGTCGGCGCAGGTGAAGTGAATATGCCCACCGAATATGTGTGACCATCGGTGGTTGGTTGCTTGGCTTCGCCTGGATGTGGTTGCCGGTCGAAAGGGCCATTAGATTAGTGGGCTTGCCAAATTTGGTAGAGTCACACAGAATTATAGTATGGCCCATGCAGGGCAATTAAATCAGCCCTCCCCACAAAAATGGCTAAATATGCTTGCTGATTAATAATAATACCATGCACAAATTAAAATGTATCTACCAAAATTGCAGAGCTGGGAATTGACAACTCGATTTTGCAAAAATATTTTCTCTGCCTAGGCAAATAATAAATTCAAAAAAAATCCAGAAATGACAGAGATGAAACGATCATACCCAATTGCAAATTGGGGCCTTCGGGTGCTAGTTTGCAAAAAAAAAATTGCCTCACGATCAACTTTCACCTAATATAGGCAAATTTATAGTCAATCTTCACTGAATCGATGCTTTGAATGTAATGATGAGGTCAAATTTGGCTCTAGATGCTCCCAATTTCTACAAATCCTCCAAATTCGTGTTGAGGTGCTAAAGCATGAACGGTCTTGATCGGCTATGTGATGAGAATCTCCCTTAGCTTTGATACCATGTAAGAATTTGGCTTAGGCCAAAATTCACCCAAGAACTAAAGAACTCAACACAAGCACACAGTAGACCAAAATAGACAGAGTATGATTAGAATGATGATATTCATTCAATAACTAAATTCAAGAGTACACTAGGAGTGCCTAAATATAAAGGCCTCGGGAGAGCTTCTAGAATGCATAGAAGTTAGCATCATGATATGTCATACAACTAGGCACATGTCCACCATATATGGATTATCCTCCATTAAGCATGGGATTAAGTGTGATGATGTAAGCATATGCCTACAATGGTGTAGCACGCAAATCAGTGGTGTAGACAACATGTGCTAAATGAGGAGTGCGGATAACTATGTTGTCATCATGACAACTCAGTGAATGATGCATACTCCTGTGTTGTAGACACCATGTGCATAATTAGAGTTGCATAACTCAATGAGATTTCACAAACTCCTAAGTGTCTCACCTAAAATAATAATTAAATAATGCAAAATAATTAAATAATACATTAACCTAAGTAAAACTTAAGTAAGTGTAATAAGTAAATACTTATTTACACTAACAGAAACAATTGGATGAAGGTAGTGATATGGGTAGAAGATATCCAAGAGTTTGGATTATAGAAATTCCAGGCCAAAGTTCCTATGGCAAGTTTAGATTAGAAAATCCTTGTGTGTCATCAAAGACTGTATTGAATGAATGAATGAAGCATGTGAGGCCCACACTAACACCCTAGTCTAGATCCTAATGAAATGAATATGGTTGGAAGATAATTGAGTTATGATTGACATTTTGTTTTACTAATAATGATTTAAGGGATCTTATAGGAGGCTAATTTAGATTTTGATACTCTATCCAATAACATTAGGTCGACAAGATAAGACCACATGGAAATGATATTTGAAATGTTATGGATGATCTACTAGGCTGTTAGGAAGGATAAAATAAAATTCAACCTACTAAGAACAATTATGAGCATAGGTTATTATGATAAACAAATATATGGATATGTTTGAAATTGGTTCTAAATTATTATGACATAATGACTGAAACATTCTGATAGTCTGTGGAGTTAAACCTGGAAAATCACACAAACCCCTCATAATGTGATAAAGGGATATTTCTAGGAACATCACTATGTTTAACTCAACCTAAAGTTACTAGTTAACTGGTCTACACATTAGCAATTTTCACTTAGGACATATATGTTAAGATCCATTTTATATTGCTTTTACGACTCACTAAAGATGACTTAGAGTTTCATTGTTATGTGAGAAAGAGTTGTGATGATACTCTGATTGAAAATGATTTATAGTAAGAAGGATTACTATTGATACACATATTCGATATTTCAATGTTTTAAATATTTTATGAGAGTGATAATGCAATGTTTTGAATATGCACTTAGATGAAAGTTAAATGGAATATGATATTGCAATGTTTTATTGATAGTACTTATAACATAAATGATTAGATGATAATTAATTGTATATGTTAATGAGAAGTATGAGGTATTGGATCAACGTTGTACGTGTTTGTATGTATCCTATATTATTGTATTGGGCTATTGATGTTTAAGTTGAGTGTGCAAGAAAGTTGAACCATGGAAAATTAATGGGGAAACAAGGTATAGACACATGTTTAATGACTCTACCAAGGTGAATCTTTGTAAGATTTGTAAACCTCGTTGTGATGTGCTTATGTCATGAACATGTGATGTATGTGTGTTTCACTTGACACTTGTGCTTGTTATGTGAAATGACATGTTATTCATCAATCGATCATGTGGCCACCTTGCTCCGTGTTATATGCTTTGATTGAGAAATTTGTTTATTGCCTAAGTTAGAAAAGGATAAGGTTATCACCTTTGGAAAGAAAATTTGAAATTTGAATTACCTAGTTTTAGAAGGGTCATAAAGTAACTTTAAGGTAAATTGTAATTAAAATTAACCTTACCCATGTTAGTACTATAGGTTAGGGGGTTATTAATGACCTCCATGGTGTCTAGTGGACTTAGGAGACCCCATGAAAATGACATTCTTCATTGAATCCGAAAATAAGAGGGTTATAAATAGAGACATGGCTAAACATTAAAACTCACTTGGCAACTCTCTACTTTTAGAGACTAATAGGGTTGAAGAAAGAGGAGGGAGCTCTACTGCAAGTATTCATTGTCTTACTTGGAGGAAGGTTGGTAACATGATCCATGAAGTCTCTTCATTTTTTCATATAGTTTAGAAATGGTGGTTTCATTTCATGATGGAATTGTGGTGTCTTGTGGTGTATTGTGGTTAAATCTTGTTGTATGTTGCATGTGGGTAGTGTTGTGGGAGCCTTTCTTGAATTTGTTGTTTCATGTTATATGTCTTATGAATTTGGGTGTCAGGCATCGCTCACCCTTGGGAGGGAAGAGATGCCTGGGGTGAAAGGGTTAGTTGGGATCACATATGGAGTTGAGGAGTTCTCCCTTATGTGCAGATGGTTGAATATGTTTTTATGGCATGCAAATTATCTTGCTTACTATCATCTTGGGAGGTATAAGGTGGTATGAAGAAGGGAAGATGTTGATTGCCCCGAAAGGGCATTTTGATATTGAAATTGTGAATGAAGGTTAAGCAATCCTCCTCATGATGAGATCCCACCTTCACCCATTTCTTGATTCATTTGTTGAATCTGTGTGCATAACCTTGGATGGGATGTGTTGTGATGTCTTGTGTTAAATTTGGTTTTATTGTGGTGTTTTTGCATGGCATCAAAATGTGAGGAATGCAACCGTTTATGTCTTGTTTCCCCAAGCTCGGTGGGTGACCTACTTGAGGCCTAGGTTGGGAGGTGAGCCTCCATGGTTCATCTTTTTGTTTATCATTTATTTGCAGGTCCTCATTGGATGGTCTTGGAAACTTGGAGCTCTTACTGCTTTTCTATGTGCATAGGAGATGAAGGCTTTCATTATGGCATTGGGATGAGATAGAGAGTCATCTCCATCTTGCTATGTGAATCCAAAAGTGTTGTAAGAGTAATGTTATTGTCCCATTTCAATTGTCAATTGTCAGGGTTATGAGTATATCCACATTGTGGAAGGTGTTTCTTTGTGAATTTTGTTGTGACACATTCTTCTCACCATCCTTTGAGTATTTTGAATATGATGGTCTCACCACCTTTTTGTGTATCTTAAGAGTTATTAAAGAAAGCATGTAATTGATGCAGGTGGATAAGCTATCTTGGTTCTTAAGATTATGGTACTCCTTCATTCCTATGTAGATTGATAGATTGGATTTAATTTGCATGGAGAAAAAAAATTGTGATTCATAGAAGTTATTACCATTTTAGCTCTAATGTATCATAGTAGAATCTTGCATGAGAATACATTATTAGTTTTCTATAAATTGTTCCAAATTCCATTATTCAGAGGTAAAGTGAGATCAACAGTTTCATGCATGTTCTGTAGTGAACAATACATATGCTTTTTTTTTTGAGAGAATGTTTATATGTTAGAAGAATTCACTTAGACTAGACATAACATGCTTGTATTCAAATTTAATAGAAGGAATTTACTTTAATTGATGGATTATTAAATGTGTATGAATATTATATTCATGCTCCTCATAGTTCCTAGGATAAATCCCACCATCACAAATTGTAATACTTTTCAATTCTATGGCAAGACTAAAGAGAATTTGATCGAAAGATATATAGTTTCAAATATAAGAGAAAATCATGTAGGTGGATAATTGGGCCTCTAGAAAATGTATGGGAAAGGAAATAAATCCTTCGCTAGATTACAGGCCAATATTTAATTCAAGGAATGTGCTTGGAATTTGGTGTTTGAAAAATTAATAAAATAATACATGGGATAAAACTTAATTAATAACTATGTTCAAGTATCTTACCTTATCCATGAGACATGACCCTCTTAGAACTCATAATTGTTTAGAAAATAATATGAAAACATTTATTTCAGACTAGGCCCTTAAAACAAGACTAGACACCTACATGCCCATTTACTAAACTAGGATGTACCTTAGGGCCTACGCACCAACCATGGAGCAAGTGACAAATTACATGAAGGAAAAATAACATATATTCATCCATCCAAACATCAGCAAACTTGGAACTCCAAAAACAAATGGGACAAAACTGACATTGAGTCAAATCACCATTTCCCCAAACCTTTCCATCTTAAGCCAAGTAAAGCACACCATCTAGGATCTAGGCACTATCTTAGATGAAGCAGATTTCAAAGGTAATAAATAGTTTGCAAGATGAAAAAGTCAAGCATGAATTTTTTGTTCTACTGTAGCCTTGTTAGAGACTTTTTCTTTGACCCACCCCTCATCTCCATGTTTACTTGGTGCCTCAAAAAGATTTCGGACTTGTGAAATTTTCTTGGGAGAGCGAACACGTGGGGTGCGGTTGTTTAGATAATAGGATATAATAGATATGAATGGGTAGTAGTATAGCTTAGGTTAGAATAAGTGTAGGCATAGGTTTAAATGTGACAAGGACTTAGTTTAGTTTAGATTTGACTAGAACTAAGAATAAAGTTTTGGTGTTTTTTTTAGGGTATATAATATATAAAAATTTATGCTTTATTTAAATGTTATGTAAGTAAAAGATATATAGATTTACAGTAATTATTTGCCACATGGATAATAGTCATAATAATAATAAGAATAACACTAATAATAATAAATGTATATCTATATAATAAAATAATAAATGTGGCATGTTAATCAAATATGCATTCTTCATGGTTGAGAGATAAAGGGTTAAATTTGTGAGTGGTAGCAATAGTGACCATGAGAGATATGAGGATCTAGTTAAAAAAAAAATTAAGGTAAGATTCAATAAGATCGTTGATCAGGTTAAGAATATATATAGATGCTAGTATAGTTATTATATCATAGTATATATTTAGCAAGGAATAAATATTGATAAGGTGTAACTGAGTTTAGGGTCATGTTAACCCTTCAAAAGTTTGGAGTTCAACTGTTAAGATAGTCAGCATTTATTGTGAATGTTAGTAGAATTAGTAAAACTATTGGCTCTTGGATTAGAGCATCTAGAATTTAACCACATTTAAGTTAACAAACCTTGATAAGGTATTGACTCCTAATTAAGCTTTGAATTGTTTTGATTTTAATATTTAATTAGTGGTACATAAGAAATTAATTTCAATACAAGGACTATGTATTGCATGGCAAACATCTATTTCATTTATTTTCATCACTTTACAGAAATAGGATAATGATATACGTGTTTCAAGTAAGATGGGATGATTGTTAGAAGAGGAAGCTATAAGATTTGATGATAGTATTATCAAATAATTAAGCATTATAAATAAGTATAGTAATTTGAATCTATTAATAAATAATCATAATGTTCAATGATTAAAAGTAAAAGTTATGTAACAAGGATGATAGGTACAAGAAATGCAACTGTGATAAATAAAAGAAATAGTGATATTCATAACATAATAATAATAATAGTAGTATTAACATAGAAATTTTTATCATGTTAGGATGGGACATGTAGAAGAAGGATTTAACATTTGTGCCATTCGATAACAGGTTAAGTACGTGTTGAGTATAATATTAGAGTCATCAGTGAGTAGCACAAAAAAAAATACAAAAAATAAAAAAAACATAAGCTTAAAAGTTATCAGTGATCATCAGTAATATGGAAGGCTTAACCAAAGGACATCGAATTGGTTAAAGTTATTAAAGGTTAATCCTAATAATAATGATAATAATTACCATATGATTGTAAAAAAAAAAAAAAAAATTAGTAGTGTGTTTTGTCTTTTTCCTTGGATAAAATTAGGGCATGACAAAGCATTAATATAGGGTGTGATTGAAATCAAGGAAACAGTACAAGAACTTAAGGTCATACACTAGATAATTCAAGGATACCTTAATTGGTTTGTCAAGCAGTTCACAGGTAAAGAACAAGACTCCACTGCCCAATCTGAGGAACTAATCAAGGAAGTTCAGAAGTTCTAGGAACTTCAAGACAATAAAGCACCAACTAAGCAAGATTTTTCAAATGTAGCACACACCGAAGCCATGCTAATAATTAATCTGAAACACTTGGAAATGCATGAAGAAAAAATAATGGAATTGAAGAAAGAAAAAGAAATTTGGAAGCAGAGGCTTTCCTACATTGGTCTACCACATCAGTCCATTATTTTAGCATTCTCAACTACCTACGAAGCATGGAAAGTAGCAAGAAACATGGCTAGTGGGGATGGTGCTACCTGATTAAAATAAATAGTTACACATAGTCGCTTAGTGGTTCTTTTTTATTATTTTACTTTTCTTGCATTTCAATTGTGCTAACCAAAAGACTATTTTACTCTTGGTGGGGTAATTTTGGCAACTATCTAGCCCCATGCCTTATAAATATGTAATAATTAGTATGGCATAGGGTTAATCTCCAGCAAACAAATAGACAAAACTATTTTTGTTTTAGGTATAATCTTAAGTTTTAGAAGTAGCATTTCAGAATTTTACAAATATAAAGAAAACTCTGCAGTTTGATTTTGTTAAGAGTTTTGGAAGTAGATATTGTTATCTACTTGTTTGAATTAGTATTTCTGAAGATACTATTTATATAAAAACTCTTTGTTGTGTTTGTTATCGATTATGAAGTTGTCAATTCAAAATTTGGGAAGCTGTGAGAAGTGAGTTTTATTGAATCTGCCTACTCGATTTCTTAATTTTCAATTATGTGGATAATATTGATAGTTAAAATCAAGTGGTTCTTTAGCATAAAAATTTATTTTATATTAATGAGCTAGAATGATTTGGTTCAACATTGTCAACAGATTGTATTTTGAAAAGATCTTTCTATTAAGTTAAAAGATCAAAAATCTTTATTTGCAATAAAGGTAGCTACACCTGTTTTATTGAAGAAACTTTAAGCAGGGAATTCCTTAATCCTGTATAGGAATTCATTTGTTGGTATACATTTTTCTCTGTTTTGCATATAAAATCATTTGAGAAAAACTATTTACTAATAGTTTTTGGTGACTCTGTTGGGGAAGACTAGAAATTATTTTACCTCATCATGAAATTTTCCTAGTACTTCAACCAGGCTTAGGGTTTGACAATACTCAATAGGACATTATTTCAAATCTAAGTGCACAAGCTTGGAAACTCAAAACAAGCCTAGAACAGTTTACACAAGTTAACCAAATGCTCAAAAAAGAAGAAGAAGAAGAAGTAGTCAACAGACTAATCCTAAGGCCATTTTAAATGTTGAATGTTAGTTTAATTGTGATAAACTAGCTAGTAAGAAGTACACTTGAAGTGAAGAAAGGAAGGGGTTTATTGATTAGTCTTACGAATTTGTAAAGAGTCTTAATTTTTCTCTTGATCTCTCTAATAAATGCAAGAAATTGGTTAAAAGAAAAAGTAGGCCAACATCTCCTCAAAAACCTACCCCTATAACCCAATTTCAGTGGAGATGGGAAGAAATCTACTAATGAACATCTCAATGCCTTTAAAACTACGTGTGCAATTCTTGTCATTACTCATGAAGATGTAGCTGTAAGGCTATTTATACAAACCTTGATTGATGATGTTATTGATTGGTTCCACCATCTCCCACAAGGGCCCATCATCACTTGTGCTGAGATGCGAAATGCTTTTGAGAATAGGTTTAAATCTATTGATGATGAACATACCCTACTCCTCCAATTGACCCAGCTAAAGAAGGAAGTACATGAGCCCATGAGGGATTTTGTAGCAAAATTTAATAAAATAATACCTAAAATCCTTGCTCCTAAGAGACCTAATCCAGAGAACTGCAAAGGTTTCTTTGTTAATGCAATGCCTCTAGATATCAATTTTTATTTAAGGAGAGATAGGATGGTAGATGTTGATGTTGCTCAAAGATTAGCTGTTGAATTAGAGGATGACCTTTTAGCTGTAGGAAAATGGAAATAGGAAATGTAGACTTCAAAGTCACAACCATCTACTTCTGAAAAGTTAGATCCATTAGTTCAAAAACTCATGAATGATGTGATGACTATTAAGAAGCAAATTCTTAAGATGAAGACTCAATACTAGGATATTCTAAGAGAATATCCAAGTCAAAGCAATTTTTAAGGAAAACAAATTAATTTTCCCCCAAATCAAAAAAGATTTCAAATTGAAGCCCCACTTAATAAAAATAACATGTGTGTTTTTCATCTTAAAAATGATCATGAGGGAAGTTCTTGTCCTCATAATATAAGATATCAACAACTTGAAGCAGAAAAAGTGGCCTCAACTAATGTGAAAATAGAGGAAGAACCTTCTAAAGAACTTGGTGACTCTATAAACTATTATCTTGAATATGAACCTGATTCTGACAGAAGTGGTGATATCCTTTTAACCTTAGAAGAAGCTACATGTTTAGTCTTAACCCATGGGTAGAAGGCCGCTAAAGCTAATGATTTTAAAAATAATACAACCCCTGCTCAGGCAAAGGAATTAAACACAAAGGGGGAAAATGAAAATAAGTCATCACCTATGTAGTCAAAAACACCCCAAATCCTGAAAAGGTCTTATCCTGATTCCTCATTTGACATTGTTGAGTTTTGTAAAGCATCTAAAATATAGATTTCCCCTACTGAATACCTAAGGATGAACCCTGGAGAGCTCAATAAATTTATTGAATATGTTCATCAATTTTTCCCTGATTTAGCAACTAAACAAATAAATGAAACCAAGGTCTCAGAGAACAATGAAATGTCTGCTAAGAAAACAAGTGAAATTCTTCAAGCAAAGAAATAGAGACCCAAGCATTTGATAACTAGGAAGGGATACTTCAACTAGAAAAAAATCAGCCCCGAAGCTCCTTTTTCTCCAAACCCTAATCCATTTTATGCATCCCTCTTCCTGCATGTTTTTAAGCTAAATAATTGCATCATAGATTCAGGTGCTTCTAACAACATAATGCCAGCTATAGTAGCCAAGGCTCTTGACCTTCCTTTAACCAAAACCCTTGGCAAGTGTTATTCCATGGATTCCAAACAAGTTCCTTTAATAGGTCAAATTAAAGATGCCCAAATTTCCTTAGCAGCCTATCCTCATAAAATAATTAAGCTTACTATTTTAGTGGCAGACATTCCTACCAGTTATGGTATGCTTCTTAGCCGAACTTTCTATCAAGACTTGGGAGGGGAAGTTAAAATGGATTGGTCTCGAGCTATTATACCTATGGGGAAAGAAAAAATAACCTTGTTATCTGAAGCCAAATCCAAATATATAGTCTTTCCATCTAATGATCCCAAATCCCAGATCCTTTATCAAGAAACTAATTCTGCTAACTATTTGATTTTGTTTGAAAATGAGAAAACAAGTGAGAAAGCACAACTTGAAGACTCACTATGGACTTTAGAATTTGATGGGAGTTGTTGCTCTAATGGATCTGGGGCTGACATAGTGCTAATATCTCCTGATGGTTAGAATTTTCCTTCCTCTTACAAACTTGCTTTTGAAAACACCAATAATATAGAAAAGTATGAAACCTTGCTTCTAGGAATAGAAGAAGCCAAAAGAAGAAACATTAAGCTACTGAAGGCAAGGGGAAATGTTGAATTAATAATAAAGCAAGTTAAAAACATGTTCTCAGTAAAGAACCAAAGACTGAAACATTATAGGAATCGTGTCCCATGATCATTTAAAAGGAAAGGATTGAAGGAGTCTTCAACTTAGAGCAGCCAAATTTGTGATTATTGATGATATGTTGTACAAAAAGGGCTTAGATGGTATGTTTTTGAGATGTGTTGATATTGACCAGCAGTAGAAAATACTGAAAAACTTCCATAACGAGGCTTGTGGAGGACATTTTTCATCAACAATGATAGCCTTCAAAATCCTAAGAATCGGATACTACTGGCCACGTATGTTCAGGGCTGCCTACCATTGGGTGAGAAATTGTAAGAAATGTATATTGTTTACTAGGAAACCATAATTAGCTACTCTTCCTCTAAAACTCGTGATTATAGAAGAACCCTTTCAATAGTGGGGATTCAATTTTATAGGGCCTATTAATCCAAATTCAAGTGCAGGACATACACACATACTTACTGCTATTGATTACTTTACTAAATGGGTTGAGGCAATTCTTATTAAAGAAACAACATCACGAGTAGTGTGTAAATTCTTGACAAAAAATATTTTGACCTAGTTTGGTACACCTAAAAAAATAGTGTATGATAATGCACAAAAATTTCCATCCTGAGAAATATAATTGTATTGTTATGATCATGGTATCCAGTTGTCTCATGCTTCATATTATTTCCTTGAAGGCAACAGACAGGCAAAGTCCATGACTAAAAATTTGGTGAATATTATGAAAAACCTAGTAGATGAGAAGGGGAAAGACTAGCATAAGAAGTTATATGAAGCAATTTGGGCTGACAGAACTTCTCCTAAAAGAGCCATGATGCCTTTTGAAGTAGTGTATGGAGTTGAAGCATAATTGTTCTTGCCTTTGGAACTAGCTACCTTAAATTTACAAAAATTAATTGAAGATGACATATTTTATTCCTCCATTGAAAAGAGAATACTCTATCTCCAAAAACTAGAAGAAGAAAGAAGGGAATTAGTAGATCATATCACCAACCATCAAGCAAGGGTTAAAAGAATTTTTGATTGAAAAGAAAGGTGAAGAAGATTCATAAAAGGAGATCAGGTACTGCTATGGGACAAGAGGAAGGAACCTAAAGGATCTCACACCAAATTTGAAAGCTTATGGAAAGGCCCATTTGTAATATCTAAGGAATTGGGTTTAAATGCCTTCAAGCTACAATATCTTAATGGAGATGATCTTCCCCTATCCTATAATGGTCAGGACCTCAAGTTGTACCAATTTTAAGTATGTTCTCTGTCTCCTTGTAAATACCATCATTTTGGGTTTTTTTCTTTCCTTATTCTATTCTTTTGTTTTTTATCTTTTTGAGTCAGTCTACAAAGCCAAAGATGTCGAGTTCATCTATGATCCTTCCAGGCTCATTCCCCAGCAAGCTATGTTAACAAAAGCATAATTGACTTGTCTGTGCTTTAAACCCTTATCCCCTTGGGAAGATTTTGATTATATAGATTTTTTTAGGAATAATATTAAGAATGCAGTCTCTCTTGTTAATATTCCATAGTTAGAAGACTACTGGGCAAATTGCCCTAATGAATTTGAAGTAAGGAAAAGACTATGGTCATGGCTAACTATTATACAAATCAATATGTTTAATGTGGATCTTGATACATGTGGGCTAAAAGAGGAGGATTCTAAAGAGGTTCTTGACCCATTTTACATTGACCAGATTGAGTGCATGCCTATTCCCGAAACTGATTGCGGAAGGAGAGAAGAAGATGATGTATTCTCTTGCACTAAGGATGTGCTAGCTAGGACTGCAAGTTGGATAAAATCAAAAACTATTGCCACCCCTAACCCAACTGGGAAGTTTTCAAAAAATAAAATTAAAAGGGCTCCCCAAAAGAAAAGAGTCATCACTAATCAAGATATTCATGATCCTATTACAGGTTTGGTTGAAATTGAAGCTGAAATAGTTCCAGAACCACTTCAACTTCAAGTTCAAGAAGGGACTCCTAAAACTAAAAGGGTGACCCATTCAAGCACAAGGAAGGCATCAAAAACCAAAAGAAAGGGAATAGTAATAGTTGATCTCAAAGTTGCAGAAGAACTACCTATGGTGGATAGTGTACCTAAACCTCAAAAGTCACCAGTAAATATTGAAGGCCAAGAGAATAATCTTTCCTTGGCCAAATTCTCCCCTACCACTGAAAAAGAACCACCCATGCCTAAATGGTTGGAGACTTCCATTGAGAATAAATGGAGCATAGTTCCTCTTTCCATGTTGATTGATGATTTAGTTAGTAAATGTTTGGGAAAAACACCTAAGGTGAAGAAAGCAATGACTGAATCAAGGATCAAGTTTGATAAGAATTCATGGCATTGGTTGGATGAAATAGCCATGCCACCAGATGGAATTTCACATGAATCTCTAGCTCCTTAGGACTACCAGATAAGAAAAGTTGATCTGGGAAAAGGAAAACATGAGGTAGATATGGAATTCTTTGAAGCCTCTAATAAGAAGATTACACACAAGGTATGGAAGGATGGATAGGACAAACAAGAGATGAAGGAGATAATAAAGATTATGGTGCAATATATCAATGCCATCCTTCATCCTAAGGCAAAACCTATTAGTGAGATGTCAAATATCAGTGATGTGTCCTCTGCAACCAACTAGCAATCTCTTGAGAAACTACACAAATGCAAAGCAGTTGCAAAAATAGCAGGGGAATGTGTGCAAGGCATCCTAGATGACACTGTGAAACATATAGGTCTCCTAGATAAGGCTTCGAAATAAATATCAACCATTACTAAAAAGGTGGAAATGAGTAATGAAGGATATGAGAAGGAGAGAAACAATTGGGTGAAGGTAGTGATATGGCTAGAAGATATCCAAGAGTTTGGATTATAGAAATTCTAGGTCGAATGTCCTGTGGAAGGTTTAGATGAAAATGCCCAGTATGTGATCAAAGATAGTATTGAATGGAGGAATGAAGCATTAATACAGGGCATGACTAAAATCAAGGAAACACTACAAGAACTTAAGGTCATACACCAGATAATTCAAGGAGACCTTAAGTGGTTTGTCAAGCAGTTCATAGGTAAAGAAGAAAACTCTGTTGCCCAATCTGAGGAAGTGATCAAGGAAGTTTAGAAGAAGTTACAAGAACTTCAAGACAAGAAAGCACCAACTAAGCAAGATTTTTCAAATGTAGCACACACCGAAGCTATGCTAATAATTAATCTAAAACACTTGGAAATGGATGAAGAAAAAATAATGGAATTGAAGAAAGAAAAAGAAATCTGAAAGCAATGACTTGCCTACATTGGTCTACCACATCAGTCTATTATTTCAGCATTCTCAACTACCTACGAAGCATGGAAAGTTACAAGAAACAGGGCTAGTGGGGATGGTGCTACCTGATTAAAAGAAATAGTTACACATAGTCGCTTAGTGGTTCTTTTTTGCTATTTTACTTTTCTTATATTTTGAAAAAAGAGTATTTTACTCCTAGCAGGGTAATTTTTGAAACTATCCAACCCCATGCCTTATAAATATGTAATAATTAGTTGGCATAGGGTTAATCTCCAACAGACCGATAGACAAAACTATTTTTTTTTAGGTATAATCTTAAGTTTTAAAAGTAGCATTTTAGAATTCTACAAATACAAAGAAAACTCTATAGTTTGATTTTGTTAAGAGTTTTGGAAGTAGATACTGTTGGGTGATGCGACGCGCTCCCCTGCCCACAGGTGGTTAATTATGTGGTGTTCCATGTTCACTAACAGTCATGGCTTTTGGTACAATGGCAAATGGGCCCTACAATTGGTATCAGAGCCTGGTTTTGGCCTGGTCATGGATTCAAATCTCCCCGGTGCCTTCTCGACTCACGTAAGCACCTGGTATGCACATCGAGGGGGAGACTTTTGGGTGATGCGACACGCTCCCCTGCCCACAGGTGGTTAATTATGTGGTGTTCCATGTTCACTAACAGTCATGGCTTTTGGTGCAACGGCAAATGGGCCCTACAGATACTATTATTTTCTTGTTTGAATTAGTATTTCTAAAGATACTATTTATATAAAAACTCTTTGTTGTGTTTGATATTAATTTTGAAGTTGTCAATTCAAAATTTGGGAAGCTATGAGAAGTGAGTTTTATTGAATCTGCCTTCTTGATTTCTTAAGTTTCAATTGTCTAGATAATATTGATAGTTAAAATTGAGTGGTTCTTTAGCATAAAAATTTATTTATATTGATGAGATAGAATAAGTTGATTCAACATTGTTTGTAGATTGTATTTTGAAAAGATCTTTCTATTGAGTTAAAAGATCAAAAATCTTTATTTGCAATAAAGGTAGCTACACCTATTTTATTGAAGAAACTTTAAGCAAAGAATTTCTTAGTCCTGTATAGGAATTCATTTGTTGGTATACATTTTTCTCTATTTCACATATAAAATCATTTGAGAAAAATTATTTACTAACATTGTCAATAGCTTTGTCAAGTCTGAATATCTCCATTGTCCTTGATCTTTTCTGAAGCTGTCAACATTTATCCTAAGAACCACAATGCTCTAATATCAATTGTTGGAAATAATCAAAACTAGCTAGGTTACCTAGAGGGGAGGGGTGAATTAGTAACCTCAAAACTTTTAACAATTTTAGCACTTAATAACATAATCCAATTATCATCAATAGATCTAATCTATTGAATGCATGAGAAACTAAAAGCATAAAACACTTTGAACACAATATTTGGTGACCTAGAAACCTTCCAAATAGAAAGTAAAATTGGGGTGGGGATGATACCCACAAAACTTCAATACTGCTATATAAAGTTGGCCTATTAGTGCTTACAATGATCACTTCTGATGATCTACCTTGTTAGGAGCAATTGGGACTACTATGTCCACCTTGTTAGAGATTTTACAGACATACAATGAAGTATGCACTCAATAAAGAGATTTAAAGAAAAGACTATTAAGTCTATCTTGTTAAAGAATTTGAAGCTAATTTGCTGGTTAGGATGAAATAGTAGATTTGGCTTACAATTGAATTGTTGATTAAGATCCTTGAAGTACTGATCACCTCTATGTGATAGATGTAACTTGACTACTCCTGATATGACCTTGCAATACACTTAGCTCTGTTGTTGTTTCACACTTGCATACTTTTCATTATATTCAAATTCTCTGATATCAAAATTACTACACTTGGGTATGATACAATACTCTACATATATACCCATCCATTTCACATAATTACAAGGTTGACCAATACACAAGTTAACACCAATATAAAAAATTTAGCCCAAATGTAGATACTCAAGTTTTGAAACTAACTTGGTGAATTTTTGATACATGGCATCCACTGTAATTACTCGACATTGTCAATATTTGGTAGGTGTAGAGGCTCGGTCCATACTAATTACTTCAACATAGTTTCAAACTCGATGTACATTGGTGACTCAATAGATAATATGTCACTCGTTAGAAACTGAATTACATGTTTACCATGCCTACACTTTGTAAACACTAATCATCTCATCACTTGGTTAAGATTAACTTCACTTCACAAGAACTGATGACTCAATAGACACTATGAAGCTTGGTAACCACTAAACTACTTGGTAAGAACTGATGGACTTCACACTACCTAAATTCACTTGGTAACCACTAGAATGCTTGGTAGAAACTATGAAGCTTGGTAACCATTGAATTACATGGAAAACACTGGAGACTAATTGAAGATCTTGGTAACCATAGAGAATCAGAATAAGTGTTGTCATGAATAACAAACTTGACTTAATGCCAACAGAGGCTTCTACAATGCTTCACTAGGTTTTCAGCTATCTCTTTTTGAGTAGAATTTTTTCCACTGGGTTTCCTCTATTTATCCATTTCATAAAGATTTTGTTGTGATTGGATACCTCATCAAGCCTTGTTGTCAGGACCCAAGTTTACTTTCAGCATTGCATTATAGTTTCCTAGCTCTTTCTACATTGTTTGTAACTACATTGTTGCTCATCTTAAGGGGGGGTGTTAGAGAAAAAGGTTAATTTCACTAATTTCATTAATTAAATTACCTTTTATCCCTTCTTAAGATTTCACTTTATGCACTTTTGCATTCTCTATTTAATAATTAATTAGTAATTATTAAATAGCTTTTACCTTTTAGGTTACCCTTTCGGATTTCGATCTCCTTTTATATATTTTTAGAGCAAACCCTTGCCTCTTCTTTTCTTTTTCTTCTCTTTGACATGTTTTCTACATGTAGGTATTTGAGGGAATCATGGGTTTTTTTTGTGTATTACTCAAATCCTTGAACAACGATGATCAAAGTGACAAGTACAATGATGGTGATGATGATGCTGACATGGATGAAGATGATGATCAATGACATGATCAATCAAATCTCTGTCGGCATATGATCAATGTCAAGTATGATGGGGTCATGATTTATTTATAGAAATTTGTTTAACTTGTATGTTTTTATAATTAAGTTATTATGTGTTGAGCTCTACCATCATGGAGTATATAAAATGATATTGCATAGCTACAACACATAAAGTAGAGATAAGGAATTAAAAAATATACAATGATGAATGTGTCATGTAATTTTTGTCTTTTACATAATTTGTAGTATATAGTGCATTGTAAGTAGAAAAGTTTTCATTAATTATAATATGGTGAATTTGAGCGAAGTGACCAAATTTTTCTTTCAAAACCATATGTGTAGATATAAACATTAAGTACAACATGTGTAATATTTTTGTAGATATACACATTAATTAGACCAAATTCTTAGCTAACTTAAGATAAATGATTTACATATGTAGGATATTCAACAACTTTGACTACGATCTTGCACAATCACATCAAGGATTATTTTAGTGGTGAATCTTCGCCTTTTGGTGATCCCATCTGACGGGTCAGTCGTCATTTGGTGAATATTTATCATATTTGGGTCTAACTGTATCACCAGATATTTATCATATTTGGGTCCAACGCCCAGGGTGGTTGCCAATTAGTTATCATGTGATTGGTCAAAAATATCAGTGCAATTACCAATGCAATATACAATTTGGCTACATTTATTTTAAACATATTGCTAGCCTTTGCATGTTGTTTCTTATTGGCCAATGTTATTTCACCATTACTACAACCATATAAATTTTCCCTTAGGTTGGGTGTCACTAACCATTTTATCAACGTGTGTTGATCACCCGCCCCATTTAGCCAACTATTTCCTACTATGGGCTTGCATAGGAAGGTGTATTTCACCTTCATTTGTCATTCCCGCTTGTTAATCTTGCCTAATTCACCAACCTAGATTGGACTATAAAAAATTATTATTCTACACAATTTTCCATTTTCTAGTCTGGAGACTGGCATTTCTTATTGTTGCCAAACTTTCAGAGTGCTGAGTGCATTGGCCATTGACTCATGGACCCTAGTTTTTGTAAAAGGCAAGTGATTTTTAAATTATTTTGTAAGTGGTACTGGTTTTTTTTTAGTTTCACTGTCCACTATCTGCTGGTGACTGGACATCTCACATGTTAAGATAGCCAATAGGTATTAGGTTTGTGAATTATATTGGGTAGTACCATAAACTGTACTACTATAGTAGTAGTACCCTTTTTTCGAGAATGAATCATATTATTGTTATTATATGTAGTCTAAATAGTTAAGTTTTTTGTTCAACAACTAAGTTGATATTTTTTTGCAGCCTTTATCAGTTTTCCATGTCAAATAAGAGGGGTACGATCCCTGAAATCCAAGAGAGGCCACCATTACCAAAATATAGAATGATAGCGGCATATTTTGGTGGTGGAAATGTTGGAAACCTACAAGATTCACAAGGTAGATCTCCAATGGTTACTAAAAAAGGAGATTCATCACAAGTTGGACCCTTAGATAGTATTGAAGTTCAAGTTGGTGAACCTGATATCTCAGTCAAGGATGAACTTGAATAAGTTCTGGAGGAACTTCCCCTAAGTAGGGAGTCATGAATTGAGATTATAGAGTTGGATTCAATCCTAGACCAATCAGTTGAGAAAACCAAAATTGATTCCATAAATCAAGTTCATGCACAAAAAGGGAAAAGAAAATTGGAATCGAAGAAAGATCGATCTCATTGGGATCTGTCCAAAAGGAATTTTTAGTTAGAATGGGTGGAAAAGTACTATTTCATTGAACTAGTGCCCAATCCAAATGATGGTGAGCCTCCTGCAAAATGTAGATGTAAGATTTGCACAAAGATAACAAAGAAGGAGAAGAAGCTGCAGCTTAAAATTGATACCATAGAAAAGTATGTCGGTAAAGTTTACAAGAAGGAAATTATAGATGCAGTCAAAAAATCCATGCTAACTTGGAAACCAAAGGAGAACTATCTGCATATCAAGAATGCTGAAATATATGAGTTACACCAGCAAATACGGGAGAAGCATTCTGCAGTAAAAGGTTCTATTGAAGATTTCATTGGGAAAGAAACAGAAGTGCAAAATATGGGAAAAGCAATTCAATTAGGTGTGTTCTTTTATATATTGAGTAGAGGATGCCCTGTGACAGACTACCCTTCAATGACTGAATTATTGCATTTTTTTGAAAATTCAAAACTATCCTAATAGTCACTGGTCAGTAAACAACAAGTGGGAATGGGCTAAATGTCTTGCGCAGGTTGAAATCGAAGTATGAAGGAATCTATAAAAAAATCTAATTTCATCGCATTTTCTCTAGATGAAGTTACAACAATTGATAATACTTCCTGGGTGTGCATGCATTTTTATACTATAAACATTTTTTGTCATCAACCATTTCTAATATCTGTTGCTAAATTGAATTGTAGTGTGATAACTGAAAACATATATGAATTATTAAAGACTATTCTAATTGAATCTGGAGGTTTGGATAGCATGGAGATTGCCAAAAATTTGGTGTGTTGGAGTGGATGGTGCTTCGGTTATGCAAGGTCATAAAGGTTGTTTTTGCAAAAGGATCAAGAATGATTTGGCACCCTACACTATTCCCATTCATTGAATGGCCCATCGAATGAATCTAGCTTTTGGAATTATTAGCTTTGGTTGTGTAAGTAAAGTGGAATCTTTGATCAAAGAGATTTACCAATACTTCTGTCAAAGTCCAAAACGAGTCCAAGAATTTCAACACTTTGTTGCAAGACTTACTAATGGGAGGAAGCTTCTTAAAGACAATGATACCATATGGATCACTTTAGATGGACCTGTGCATAGAGTAATGTCTAAATACTTGTCATTTCTTGGACTAATCCACTCTATGCGAGATAGATTCCCTCAACTATATTCAAGCCTAACTAATGTTAAGGTACTCTTAACTTTAGCAGCTATTCTCCCCATGCTATAGGACATGAGAAATATTATAAAAAAGATTCAACAAAGAGCTATGTACATTGTAGAATATAATAAGCTACATAAAATGACATGTAGTAGCCTGGATACTCTATACTAATTATTACCATTAGATGAAAAAAAATTTGCAAAGTGGTTAGAAATCTCAAATTTGAACAATCCTGGGAACTTTTTACATATTGGTGCAAATGATGAGGTATATGTCAGGGTATGTGGAGTTGACATACCAATGTAGTACTATGCATGTGTTAACCCCAACTCCAACCCCAACGAAGTAGGAAGTGAAGTTGAATTAGAACCAAAGAAGGTACTTTCACGTGTTACAAGTGAAGCCTTCAAAAAGATCAAAGACTTTGTGCTTGACTTTGTCGAGCGAGTTTGCTACAATCTGCATTAGAAATCAGATTCAGATTCCCTCCAGAGGAACTGCTGGAAGCAATGTCAATTTTTTTTCCACAATATTGGTCTCTAAACAATCCAACTAATTTTTGAAGAAGGATGACAACTCTGATTCAGCATTTTTTCACACCTAAAGTAATCAATGGAGTCACCGTAAATAAAATTTTAGATGAAACTCTACTAAGAGATCAATCATGCAAACATAATGAGGGAACAATATGCTATTATGGAGAACCCAAATGAAGAGGGAGTGGTAACAAAGCTTTGGAAAAACTTTGGTGAGAGAAATTAGTTGAGAGAGGCAATACCAAAATATTTTAAGCTTACCAATTTATGTTCTACAATGATATTGGGTTCAGTGGAGGATGAGAGAGCTTTCAATACTTTAGGCTTCCTTAAGTCAAAGGTTAGAAATAAATTAGGCAAAAATTTGGATAATTGTCTAAGGCTCTATAATTGTAGGTATGAGGTAGAAAGTTTCCCGTATGACAAGGTTGTCAGCATTTGGAGAAAGCAATGTCAAAGAAGAGGGATTGCCAAAATTTCAAACACAAGTGGTAGTGGCAGTGGCGATGGTAGTGGTTCATATCATGATATTGAAAGTCAAAGCAATGAAGATGATGTTGAATTTGGCATGCATAGTGAGTCTGACATTGACAGTGAATCTAAAGAAAACACAACAAACAATGAAATGTTATATGCAATAAATGAGGAGGATTATTATGATAGTGATGCTAAGCTGATCCAGGCAGAATGGCAACTATAGCAGCTTCTCAACCTTCTGCATGAGTCAAGTAATAGGCTAGTAGCTCTAATCTAAGACTCTACCTACTAATTAATTATGCAACATGTTTGTAGAAATTAATCTATAGCCTTCATTCACTATCCCTTTATAGATGCTTTATTTATTTTATTTATTTTGAACATGTTGATGTTACAAACTTAGTACTTACATGTGGAGATTTTCATTGATTGTATTTTTTTTAACATGCTGAGATTTTCATTGATTTTAGTTTCTTTAAGAAATTGTAACATAATGCATTTAACAGAATAAGCTCCATTTTTAAAAAATTGTATTATAATTTATAATGACAAATCAACCTGTAACATAATACATTTAACAATTGTCAATTACAAACAATTACAACCCTTTGCAAATGACTCAATGTCAAATTGCAATGATCGTGAATTCCCTTTTGTAGATACAAGGGAGCAACAATAGTTGTAGGTCAGTTTGTAATTGTATATATGATCAAATATGTTGGCTCTTGATCCCTGATATGCCATAGTATGCTAGTGCCTGGCTGCCCAACTATCCTGATATGTTGGCTCTTGATTCCTCTAGCAATTAACATTAAACAAAGTTGAAATTAAATCCAAAATTTGAAATTAAAGAGAAACAAGTAACAAAATGATTATAGTTCTATCACTTACTAAGTTTTTATAGTGTTACTACTTAGTGCTATCAGCTATGACTGCCACTGATAGCAACAGTAACAATTTGAGAACATGACCAAACTTCACTAAATTTCTTTAGGGCACTCCATTCTAGATCATTTGGAAACCCCATTTTTTTGAGGTTGTAGCTAATTAGTTGTAGTCTCATCAACAGAAAATACTTTTGAGAGATAGAATCATATGATAGGATGAATCTATCTATAACATCACTCATTGTTGACAATGGTTTGATGCAACTTGCAATTCCCTCCAGTGTGAATTCCTCAGGAAATTTCCCTAAATCAGAATTCATCCTTCCCTGCAACTTTTTCATTTAATTTTCATTTCCAATGAATGTGCCTTCTGAGTTAGCTAGATTTGGTAATCCAACATTCATCAAGTTCACTATGGTGTTATTCATCTTCATCAACTCTTTGGAAGCAGAATTGAGAGATTCACCAATTCGTGTTACTTCTTCACAATGTTGAGAGACATTAATGGCCATTACATAGGCATCCGAGTGGTTTTTTATTCCATGGTTTGCCAAATCCCTATCACTAGATCTATTTATTTTATTGAGAACTTGGTCAGAAAGATCTTTTAAGGAACTGGTGAAGATTTGTCTTTTAGCCTGAAAATCAATTTTTACATTTTCAAAGACAACTCCGAGATTGCTATTTAAATCAAGCCATTCAACCAAATCATCACTAATTGTCATTATTTTGTCCCAAATTTTTTTTTTGATAATATTAACTATGTTTATTATAGTATCCTTCACATGATGGTCTTCGGAAGAGATCGTTCTATTTTCTGCCATTACATTCTTCGCCTTTTTCTTCATTTCAGATATCTCTTTTTCACTCTTTTTTTGTATTTCCTCTAGTTACCTTTGCCAATTAGTTGCTCTCTTCCTCTCATACTCCAATTTCTTCTTCAAATCTTGGATTTTATTTGCAGTAGTTACCTCTTTTTTCTTCTTTTCCTCGAGTTACCTTTTCAAATCATGGATTTTCTTTGAAGTGGACGACTCCTTTTTCTTCGCACTATCCAATTCCTTCTTCAAATCATGGAGACTTTGAGTAGACTCCTCTTTCTCCACGTTCCCAAATCAAGGTTTTTCTTTGTAGCTGACTCCTTTTTTTCTTTGCATTCTCCAATTCCCTCCTCAATTTGTGGATTGTGTTAGTGCTTGCAGTAACACTAGACTCTATTTTCTTTACATTCTCCAATTCCTCCTTCAAATCGCCGATAGTTTTTGCAGTTGACAACTCTTTTTGTTTCATATTCTCCAATTGCTTATTCAAATTGTGGATTGTGTTTGCACTAGACTCCTCTTTTTTCTTCTCATTCCCCAATTCCTTTTGCAAATTAAAAATCATACTTGCCCTAGACTCCACTTTTTTCTTTTCCTTCTCCCACTCATGCTTCAAAATTTTATTTTCCTTGGTAGCAAATTCCAGCTCAATTTTTAATTGATTGATGACCTATGCACTACTCTCTATAGACTTGAACAACTTTGCAGTAGATGCTTGTTCTTTCTTAAGTCTTTTTTGGCACTCATCCGATTGTTTAGTCAAATGTTGCACTTGTTCATTCATCTTTTCTTGCTAGACAATTGCCTCTGTAGGAGAAGATTTCTTTATCCTATTTTGCAATTCTTTGAACCTATTGTCTACTACTTTCTCCTTTGCCTTCACATTATCAAGGTCTGCCTATAACTTTTTTATTTGATTTGTAAGCCTTTTGTTTTCCTTCTCCACTTTTAGAAGTGTAGAGTAGACCATTTTGTTGCTCTCTTTTGATATATTGATTTTGTCAATATTTTTCACTTTTGACAAATCCATTTGAAGACTGGTAACTTGTATATTGTTACAATTTATTACATTTTGTGATGGATTATTATCTCTACCCAAGTGCATAATAGCCATGAAGTTCATCATTTCATTGTTTGGATCATATGTTGGAAATATTTTGTTAGTAGATCCTTGACATTTGGCAACTACATCACTTTTCATAGTCTTCATAATTTGCCTATTTCTCTTGCTTGTCTATTCAAAATTTGATGCAAACTTGTTCAAACTAAAATTTGGATTTTCTGACACAATTGAGTGTTTGAAAGGTGAATTATCAACTGTATCATTCAATGTTGATGCTCCTCCATCTCTAGTTAAACTTACTCCACCTATAATTGTATTTTGAGGATTGCCAAGATATTGAAGATGGCCCATTCCAAATCCTGGTGTTTTAGGACTATTTTTCGAGTTTTGTATAGAAGCCACTGGTGCATATATTTCTAAAGTAACCACTAATATTTCTTGTGGTGTAATTGTCATAAGTTTTTCCTTTTTTGCACAAAGTTCATGCATGCTAGTGCCAGTGTCAGTGCCAGTGCCAATGGGATCAACTACAACTAGATTTGAAGATTTAACAAATAATGTGTTAGGATGACCTTCAGAAGTAGAAGTATAATATTTTTTGCCCTTTTTAGATGAATCATCTTCAATCTTAGAGCTTCCAATGATTAGTTTACTTCC
Organism: Cupressus sempervirens; assembly: GCA_028749045.1. Taxonomy (NCBI): domain Eukaryota; kingdom Viridiplantae; phylum Streptophyta; class Pinopsida; order Cupressales; family Cupressaceae; genus Cupressus; species Cupressus sempervirens. Next base: position 720,481,650 of record CM053787.1, read on the forward strand.
TCTTTTGGGTGGGTCTGGTACTGGAAATGGATTCCAAATCCCATCACCACTTGCACCAATGGGCCCTATACTTGCATAACCCATTTTTTGTATCATAGTTTCTCCTTTACCATACATTTGTTTAGTCGAATCACTCATTTGAAGTTTAATAATATCTCTTCCCCTGGTTGACCCAAAATCCTCAATACCTTGAATGTCAGCATCAGACTGGAGATCTTTCTATCTTTGAATATCACTGTCACTGCAACTGCCAAGTTGATATAGTACAGTTAGATGTTCTTTATCCCAATAAGTACTGAAAAGGTCATCCTCATCAATTTCCTCAAAATTTTTTGATGTCTTTCATTCACCCAAATTTTGCCTCATTTTCCAAAACTCAGTTATCTTGGTTTGACACCACATTTCAGATATGCATGCCTCTTTAATTACTTTCAACATAGACTTCTTAGAAGGTTCAGATGCTTTCTCTTAGAAATTTAAGTATGTTAGAGGCCCTAATTTGTGTGACTCTGATATGTACAATGTCATAATTTGGGATGATAGTTGTTGCATTGAAATATGATATGTTTCTCCATCTCTTTCTTAACCTCATCCCACGAATCCTTGTTTTTTAACTTTTCTATCAATGGCATCTCCTAGTGTTGATATTTTCTCCCAAAGTTCCCATTGGCAATAAGTCTTGTTTTAATTATGTCCAGTGGATCATAATTCCAATGACTAACAAAATGAAAGAAAAAAAAAGTTACCAATTCATTTGCCACTTTGAAAGCCTTTCTCTCAAATGTCAGGCCTATAATTGCAAAAGGCAAGGAAGGAAATATTGTTTTCTTTTGTTGTCCACTAAAAAGTTCATCTGCACTCTCCATCTGCCTTACATATTCCAGTGCAAAACCTATTTCTGTAACATGCATTAGAAGTTTGCAGGGTTCAATTGCTGAACAATAAAACCTTAAGATAGTGTACTCTTCCATGAAGAACCAATCAGCCAATTGAATCTGACTTCCTAGTTGAACGCACTCTTCATAAGACACAAGCAATCTAGGCATTGTATTGCCTGTGATTTTTTGGTAAATATGTGCCAAAAGGAAGTCTACAAAATGGTTGTAGTTTTTATTGTTAGAAGGCATCCTCATCTTATATGTCTATTCATATACTAGACTTGGTGTCTCTGATTTCTTTTGGATTTTCTCATCAAACTTATAGACCTCAATATCAAGCTTTTTGTTCTCTGTCTCAAATATTGGGTGATGCTTTGCTAAAAGAAGGTAGCACAAGTAACTTGTGACCCTAAATATCTTCGTCTTGCCTGTAGTTGTACTTTATTTAATCATTAGTAATTGTTATTACATAGATTCAACAATGTACCAACAAAATCATATCTTACAGCTACATTGTCAACTGACTAACCTCAAAAATGGATATTATAAATCATTTCAAGAACACTGGCCCCCACTTCCTTGTTACTATCCAATCCCAAGAAAAATGATAACAAAGAAATAGTATTTTGAACCCATGGCACAAAAATATCATACTGATAAGGAGGCTTATGGTCTTTGTCCAGTGTAACACTAGTAGTGGACTCTAAGGGTATTAAACCCTTAATATATGAATCTTGAAAATTTCTTTCCAACTTGTCATAAGCCTAAGCTAGTTTATCCAAGTCAATGCACTCCTTAGAGCTTCCTATTCTAAACCCTAACCCTAAGTCTAATAGAGTGAAAAATTCACTCTCAATTATTGATAAAATTTCCTCCTAAGTGTTTTGGTTTATAATTTTCTTTCTATTTTCATCATAATTCTAAGCACATAGCATTACAATTTCAAGGCAAGGGAATACTTTGGGTACAGTGAGGTTTGCTAATCCAGTAACCAGAGCAACTAGTTTATTTTTATATGCACTAATACTACTGTTATATTTGTAATAAATTCTCCCCTTCTGTAGATCTTTCCACTTACTAAACAATAAATGTCTAATTGCCATGATTCTAGAACCTCCATGGATAACAAGATCAAAAATATCATGACATTCATCGATGAAACTTGGGGTTTGTAGCACTTGTCTGAGTTCTATAATGGTGTTCTTTTCCTTTGTGGGTGCACTTGTTTGGAAGGTTTTTGACTTTGTTTTGCCCATGCCTAGCTGCTGTTGGTTATTAGACTTCAAGCCCTATTCAAAATAATTGTAAAGTGTAAACCTAAGACAATTAAAATCAAAATTTATATTGCTGCAAATTGAAATGGAATTTTTTTGAAAAAAATTAAATACCTAGAATTGAGATTGGATAATTGGTGTTGTTGTCTGATACCCAAATTTCACACTTTCAGTCTTCAAAAATTAGAACACAAAATGGAATTCTGCTAGTCTTTGAAAATTTAAAATTTGAAAACCCTATGGCTATCGTATCAGACTCTTGTCTTACAATTCCAGAACTCTCAACTTCATACTCTAAAAAGGTAATACTTGAAGTTTAATAGTTAAAACGAAAGTAATAAGTAATTAATGGTTTTAACTTTTATGTATAATGTACATCTAACCGTAATAAATTGTCAAGACTCAATATTAAATAATGTAGTGATGTACATAAGTTACATGTGTCACAATTCTAGATGAATCTTAGCAGACAGGAAAGCATTCCCCAAATCGGCCCGAAATTCATCTCGGGCCGTCGATCTATAGACTATCAAATGGTTATTAAATTTATTATTATTATTATATTATATTATTTAATATTATTTATATAATATTAAATAATATTACATAAATAATATTAAATAATATAATATAATAATAATAATAATGACCATCTCAATCTAATAGATTGATGGCACGGGATGAATTTCGAGCCGATTTGGAGAATCTTTTCCCATATGTCCAAATTCATTTGGAATCATGACACGTGGTCATGATTTCGGATGAATCTGGGCAAATGGGAAAACATTCTCCAAATTGGCTCGAAATTCATCACGAGTCGTCGATGACTCGATGGTCATTATTATTATTATATATAAATATTATATGGTTATAATTATATATTATATTATATGGTTATGATTATATCATATGGTTTTAATTATATTATATTATATTATAGTATAAATAATTATATCATATGTTCTATTATTTTTAATTAAATTATTAAGTTATTATTTTTGTTATAAAAAAAAATTAATGTAAGTGCATTGGTTTATATTTTATATTTTAATAATGTATTTTTTTATAAATTATAATATGTTTTTTGGCATTCATTTAAAAATAATATTACTTATATTATGTAATCATTTAAGATTTATTACAATTATGAAAATAATATTATTTTTATTTATAATTATTTATTATATAATAGAACATATAATATAATTATTTATATTATAATATAATATAATATAATTATAGCCATATGATATAATCATAGCCATTTAATAAAATATAAATATAACCATGTAATATAATATAATAATAATAATAATAAATTTAATAAAATATATAATGACAATCTGATAGATCGATGGCCTGGGATGAATTTCAAGCTGATTTGAGAAATCTTTTCCCATCTGCCTAGATTCATCCAGAATCGTGACACGTGTCATGATTTCAGATGAATCTGGGTAGATGGGAAAAGATTCTCCAAATCGGCCTGAAATGTGTCACAATTTTAGATGAATCTGGGCAAATGGAAAAAGATTCTCCAAATCAGCTCGAAATTCATCTCGGGCCGTCGATCTATCAGATTGAGATGGTCATTATTATTATTATATTATATAAATATTATATGGTTATAAATTATAATTATATTATATTATATTATATGGTTATGATTATTATTATATCATATCATTTTAATTATATTATATTATATTATAGTATAAATAATTATATTATATGTATATGATATGGCTATAATTACAATTTAAAAATATAATTGCAAATGCTCTATTTTAATTCATATTTATTATTTAGTTTCAAAATTAAAATATAATATAGTTATAATATCTATAAATTATTAAAATTTAACATATATTAAAAATTGTGATAATTGTTTATAGATTATTCTTCATCATTTAAAAGATTTCATAATGAAAAAAAAGTTAGGAATAGGTGACAAGATAGGTATGAAATAAAAATTTGACACATAAATTATCAAAATTATATTTAACTTTGTTAAGGTTATAATCTATTAATCTTTAGTTTTCCTTGAAGCTCCATTTGTTAACTTTTAACCAATCAAATTAAAGAAAAATAGTTAATTATTAACAGTTCACTATTTTTAACTAAGTCGCAGACTAACAGTAACATTTCAACAATGCATAATTTGAGAAACAAGATGCCAAAAAAAAACTTACGAAGTCATAGACTAAGAAGAACAATGATTTGAGAAGCCAAAAACTATTGTTTTCATTGATAATATTTTAGACCGTACAATGTACATAATACTGATTCATAGCTTACATATTCAAAATAGCTGATTCAATCACTAATCAGCCTGGTTTTACCATTTCGTAATTTACAAAAAAGGGCAGGGCCCAATCCAAAGAAAAATACAGATATCTTGAAAACATTTTTTTGGCAAACTTTTTCCCTAATCAAAACATCTTTTTTCCCTAAAGGACCAAGGGAACAGGGAACACTGAATAGGGAACTAGGGAATAAGGGAGGCTAGAAGCATGAGTGGGTTGAGGGGCCAAGGGATTGAAGCCTTTAATCAGAAAGGTCTTCATTTTCATCCATAAGGAATCTATTGGAGAAGATGATGTCACTGAACTCATCTAGCCATGTGAAGTCCGTCTTGCTGACATCATCGTCCAACAACAACCATTTCTGCAAAAAATCATTTTCGAGTCGTGCCCACTTCCGATGGTGAGTTAGTTGTCATTCGTTCATGCTAAGCAAGAAAGGATGCTTATGTATAATGCACCCTATGCCTTCCTCCCAGCATTTGTCTACTACATTTGCAACAGGGATGCCAATACTTGGCCTCAGTACCTGCTCAGCTAATACAATAATTTTGATATCATTTTTTATAAACATTTCTTTAAAAATGTTATGCAGAAGCATTAGCATGTCTATTTTCCTGCCTCCAAGGTCGAGAAGAGACGCAAGGAAGCGGGAGGTAATATCTATGGACACACGGTACCTCTTATCATTTCTCAAGAATTCATGGCCGAGTACCATGCACATAGCATGGCGGATAAAAGGACTTCATCCATCTACCTTGCAAACCATGGCAAGGACATCATCAGGAATTTTTTCTAGAAAGGGCTTTTGTAGAGCCATATTAGTGCATTTCAAGCGAATTGGCATATCCATGACTACAATTCAAGAAATTGAAAATTCTACAAAGTGCAACTACAAACCAAATTTAGATTGAAGAAATTAGAATATGAGAAATGATATTGAAAGAGGAATTGAAGAGCCTATTTAATGGCAGACTGTAGTTGCATCTAATTCTTTGGCATTCATGATCTTCCATATCTTATTTTTTCATATTCTTATTAATTTTCAAGTGTGTGAAATATTGAAATGTGCTAACATTAATGTTGGATAGTCAATAGTTCCTAACATGATTAATGATTTCCATGCAAACTTTTCCACGTGTCTTCATTCCAGATAATTATGTGCAACTCCAAGTCTTTTCAAGCGAGTTTCCCCGAGATGCATCTACTATCGTTGATCTCTAACTAATCAATGGTCAATAAAACTATTGTATTTACTATTAACATAACAAAAGTGACGTAATGATGTTATGACATTATTAATAACACACCTAAGATAGTACATAAGTTGAAACTTGAAAGTGACTACTCGGCAGTCAGTACAGTCACTAGCCAATACATGTGCAAATTTTGCTTTCAGATTAAACAATTTTTTAGTTTACCACTGAAAATTAGCCAAGACCATTATTATTCATTTTCCTACAAAATAAGTAACTCGCCTCTGACATTATTAATTCATTTTTGGTAAGGGAAAAAATGGCCATCATTTATATATCCGTTAGTGAAAAAAAATATTAATTCGCCACATTTAAAATGATTTTTGCTAGGGCAAGAAAAAAAATTGCCAACATATAATATTTTATTTCCCTATATGGAACAAAAAAATTTCTCTTGATATTAAAATTTTCTTGCCCACAAGATGTTGGATTCGCCAGCATTTTAAGCTTTTTTTTTGGGAGGGGTTTCTTAAAGTTATCCCTGAGTCACATGGATCGATAGGTATAAGTCAATAGGCCCTATAGATACAATATTTTATTTGCGTATCTTCTCTTTACCATTAACATCAACTTAGTCCTAGTATGTCTCTCATTTTGTGGATTATAGGTATCACCAAATAGGTATTTGTCCAATTTGTCTTCCTCAAGTGAGGAAAATGTGGGAATAGAAGACAATAGTGATGCATCTAGTAGGTCTAAAATAGGGAAATCAACTAGTGATCAAAAGATTAGAAGAAAATTCAATAAATGAAAGCAATTTTTTCTTGTTGAGAGGTAGTCATGTTCTTATGATAATGAAAGTGAAGGCAATAGGAAGGTTCCCTTAAGGTACACACATCTTTAGAAAGAATGGGTACCCAAGGAACTACATAGGATAACCTATGACCCCTTTCGATGCATTTTATGACAACATATGTCGCTAGGGGTCCTAGGACCCCTAAGGCACTATGATCTCTTTCAACCCATTCAAACAAATGAAATAGTTTAGACCTCTAGGGACATATGTTGTCATGAAATGCATCCAAAGGGGTCATAGGTTATCCTATGACCCCTAGAGACATAGGGTACTCAATGCAATTGGTTGAATAGAGTCATAACCTAACTTGCATTCCTAGATGTCATATTAATTCTGATTAGGCAACAAGAAATTGCCATTAAGTCCATGTGTGGAGTCTAGGAGATGTTTGTGCATATTTAAGAAGTCTATTCATCACCAAGGCAACCGTTGTTGATTTTATGACCTGCAATCACCACTTTGCAGCCAGCAACCATTCACTATAGGTCTGTGGACATTATTTTGGCATCTGAGTAAGATTTATGAAGGCCTATGATCTGATATATGTACCTGTGTTTGAAGTTTAAAGGTTGTCATGATGCAATGGTCTAATGCCCATGATGCCATTGGACCCATTGCATCATGACATGTGTCCCTAGGAGTCCTAAGACCCCTAAGGAAATAAGGTAATTGATGCAATGGGTCAAATGGGGTTGTAGGCATTAGACTCATTACATCACGACATGTGTCCCTAGGGGTCTTAGGACCCCTAAGGAGATAGGGTTTGATGGGGTTGTGGGCTAGTTCATGACCTCATTGTACCCACTGCATTGTGACATGTGTCCCTAAGGGTCCTAGGACCCCTAGGGACATAGGGTAATCGATGCAATGGGTTTGATGGGGTTGTGGGCTAGTTCATGACCTCATTGTACCCACTGCATTGCGACATGTGTCCCTAAGGGTCCTAGGACCCCTAGGGACATAGGGTAATCGATGCAATGGGTCAAAGGGGTTGTAGGCTAGCCTACGACCCCATTCAACCCATTGCATCAATTACCCTAGCCTATGACCCCATTACTATATTATTATTATTATAATAATACATTATTATATTATATAATAGTATATGACTATATATTAAATATAATAATAATATATTACTAGATTATATTATAATAATAATAATCATAATCAAATATATATTACTATATTATATTTAATAATAATATAGTAATAATAAGAATAATACATTAATTTATTATATATAATAATAATAATAATACATTACTAGATTACATTATAATAATACTCATATATATTACTATATTATATTTGATAATAATAATATACTATTATATAATAATATACAATAGTTGTTGGTTTTCCACACTTGCCAAATTGATCTTTCCCTCCAAAATTTGGGCAGTCCATTTTTGAAAAAAAATTCTGCCAAATCTCGAGTACCTGATTAGGCTTGGTATTTACCAAACCCCTTTGGTCAACTCAAAAAATGTGTTTGAGACATGTTTTAGTGACATTCAGAACTTTCGTAGCCATATGACAATATTTTTTCATCGAAATTCAATGAAACCAAAAGGGTTTTTAGATAAAACTCTCAAGATTCCATCGATATAATTATTGTCAAATTTTGAGTTTGATGAGTATTTATTAGTTAATTTAAATAATGAAGATGTTTATAAACTATTGATTGACATACTGATTGAAAAATAGCTTTAACTTTAAAAAAGAAATCCAAAAGTTGTGTCACATTCTATGTTTTGTCTAATATAAGAAAAAAATTATAAAGTTTTCAATTAGTTAAGGTGGTCAGACACGGGATTTTTTATTGTGAAAAAGTTACGATAGAAAATTCATATTTAATTATTTATTTGGAATAAAAATACCAAAAAATGTCACATCTGGGTATGAGTTTAATTTTTATATCTATAATTATATTAAAAAATATTATCATTTGATTTTGATTAAGGAGGTCAGACATACACCTACTTTTTATTTTCACCACGAAATTTTTGTAGTACAGCATTAAAATCCAAAATTTTGACAAATCAAATAATTTTTTCTCCAAATTAGGCCTAGTAGTTTAGAAACTACATTCAATTTGCTACTGATTCTTTTCTTACAACTTTTTGATATAAAGCGCATAACTAATTTAAAATTATGTATCAAGTTAACATAACCCTAATTTGTCAATTATTCACTACCACTTAAGGTCATAGTTTGGTTGACCATGATCCTACACATACACATTATCTCTCCTACACATTGGGAGTGGGAACCTAATTAGATGACCATGGGGTCAGGAGGTAGTGTCTTCTTACCATTTGGGTCCCCCTCATATTAATAGATGTTTGATGCTCATTGATATCCTTGTACCATTATCATTCTTATTCTTATCTTGGAAACTTCTATTCATTTGATGTATCTATGTATTGTGTGTTTTGAGATCCTATGAGATATTATATTTTATATTGATGTATTTGTATCTATTCTCGCATACCCTATGACATGTGCAGTGGATGTTATTCATTAGATGTTCTTTCATATTATTAGTTGTACTTATGCAGTTTCTTATGGGATAATGTATATGTTATTTATTTACGAACATGAGACTTAAACTAATTAATACAAGCTTTTTGATGTGACTCAACATGAAGGGATCCTTGAGGAATGGAAATTGTATTTGTAATTTTCTTATGTGTACTTGATGTCTATGTATGTATTGCTTCCACATTATTGTTACTTTGATCTTGTTTAAACTTATTATATAAAAAATAGTTTAGTAAACATTGAAACATGTTAGGTTTATTTCTCTTAGGTTCTCAAGTGGGCCATTATAAGACATGTACCCAATTGTCCAAAATCTTGAAGTCATTTGAGTCTCTCTATCAGATATGATGGTTTATGGTACACCATGGAGTTGGAATACCTTCTATAAAAAAATTTAGCTAGAGCTAGTGACCCCTCATTAAATCTGCTAGGAATTATATGGGCAACATTAGTTAATTTATCAACTATGACTAAAATGACATCATGTGTGTATCGAGTCATGGGTAGTCCATATATAAAAACTATAATGATAACCTATCACTTGTACACTCAGGAATCTCATGTTGGTAAAGAAGGCCTGCCAGGTAGACATGCTCATCCTTACCACAGTGGCTTTTCAAACACTGGGCAACATACTCTATTACATCTCATTTGAATCCTAACTAGAAGTACAAATACCTCACAACAATCATCATTTTGTTCACCCCTAGGTTCCCTTAAAATGGAGTGTAATACATATCCTCAAGGACCATTTTTTGCAACATTTCATGTTCAAGAACATAAATCCTGTAGTGGTATTTTAATATACCATCATCATCCAAAGAGTGTCCACCAAAGCATGGATTACAATGGTTTGGTATGCAATTTTGATTACACCAATTCATAATGAGTTTTACCTAGAAGATGTTATAATGTATATTCCCTCACGTGAGTCCTAGAAGTAGAAATAGCAATTGTGTATCTTCTTTGGCTGAGAACATATTCAACCCTATTCTCTTTTCCCTTAATGTATTCAATGCTAAAATTTGTTGACCTCTAAGCCTATGTTGCCAATTAGTGACCAAACACTTAGTCATTTGCAAGTCATTTACCAAGCAAGATTACAAGGTCATCACTATGACCAAGTTATCTAGAAAAGTCTTAGTAAGTTATACTTACACTAAGAAGAACAATGATTGTTGAGCATTTAGTAGAGACTGAGAAGATATATGAACTGAGGAACATAGTATAAGCTAAGAAATATAATAATGAATGAGCATATTAAGAAGTTATCAACTGTCAAGCACTTAGACCTATAGAAGTCAAGCAATATCATTCAGGTACCGAGCAATATAGTTTTGTTGTGTAAGTTTGTAATGGCACAAACTCATATGTGAATCATTTTTGGTTGACATGTCTATGAGATTTAATATCTATAGAGCCATATCAAATTCTATTTACACATCAATAGTAGAAGGTTATGATCCCTAGGAAAATAATTTAACCAATTAGAAAAAGAGACATAAACAACAATAAAAGATGAAGTTTAAGTTGTTGGTCAAGATCTAGAAGCTTCACATGAAGTCTATTTAAAGAGGATTCTAACCCTAGAATCATGTTCAATAAAAATGCAAAAAGGATTCATGCATGTGGAGTTACAAATAGATCTAGCAGAAAGAGAGCAATCAAAGTAGTGAAGGAGAGAATAAATTTATTAGATTAGAAGAATCAAATCATAGACATGTGAAAAAGGGATCCAAGATTAGCTTGTAGAGCATACTAAGGGTTAGGTACTAAATCAATTGTTTTGTGATTGAGACAGGGTAAATCTCTAAATAAAGTGGTCCTAACAGGCCTATGTAAATCTTCTAACAGTGTCCTTACTTTATTTTAAGTTTCAAGCCCTCTAACAAGGAAAGACCTAATAGTATTTAAGTCTTTAATAGGATAGATCTCTCACCAAGTAGATCATATCTTATGATCAAACATTATAACCTTAACAGGTTAACTTTATTATTGCAATAGTGAAGATTTGTGGGTTTCTTCCCCACTCTAGTTTTACCTTCATCTTGAAGTGTTTCTGGGTAACCAAGTCATTGTGTTGAATGTTGAAATTTTATGGATGTGGTGGATTTATTTATGTTTTCATGAAAATTTTAATGATGAATCAGGTATGAATTAATGAGATTCATTTTAAGGTTAAAATCTTAAGATTCTAATTCAACACCCCCCCCTCTCAGTATCTTGTTTCCCATGTATATATATTCCAACAATTGGTATCAAAGCTTAGATCTTTTTTCAGAAAGTCTAACTAATTGAGATTCCAAGATCATGGAGATGGAAGTATACAAGATGGGAAAGATCATTGAAAGTTAGATGATTGAAATACGGATTGGATTGCAACAATTTGAGACAACAAGGGAAGAATTTATAAAATCTCTCAAAAGAAGAAAAGAGATTGCTACATAGCTAAATGACACTTAGTACAAAGAAGTTGACACTCAAGATCTCCTAGATAATGAAAATATTGCTAAAAAGATGAAGCGATGAAAGAATCACTAGAGAGGGCGGGGGCCCTAGCTTGGTTGGCTAAATCTTCCCTGTTGTAGGGGGTTGGTCACAGGTTCTAGTCTCCCCCGTTCTCGTGGTACCGGTGGGCGTGTCGCGCTAGCACTACTAGTCATGTTAAAAAGTTTACTAGGTGCACTGCAGTTTATAAGGGGGCTGTGTTGCACCGATTCCTGCAGTCTAATAAAAAAAAATTTAAAAAAAATTTTAAAAAAGAGAGAATCACTAGAAAAGAACAATGCCCTAGTGAAGGAAGCAAAATATTTGAAGAAAAAGAAAGAAATACAATTTGTCACACTACATGAAGCTATTAAAAAAAAGAAGATAAGAATAGATAATAGACTTGAAGAAAAATCATTTGAAGTTCTAAAACTTACAAATACTCAGCTTGATATGATAAACCAATTAGTAATTGCAAATTAGGAAGTAATCATAAAAGACTTGGAGATCACAGATCTAAAGCTACAAAATGAGCAATTGAAGAATGAGTTGAAGCATGAAAAGGAATTCATGGAAAGGTTGAACAAACCAAATGAAGAAATCAAACATTTTGAAGACATGATGAAGTCACCAAGAGAAAAAGATATATCTGGAATTGGATATAAGCAATCTTCAACTACTGAAGAAGGAGAATCATCCAAAAGTGGAGAACTAAGGAATGCAAAAAATAAAGGAAAGCCTACATGCTATTACTATGGAAAGTTTGGACATACAACTAACATTTGTAGAAGCAGAAATAATAAGAAAACTCCTATATCTAAGATAAGAAATAAATGTTCCAAATGCAGGAAATTAGGACATCAAGCTCATGAATGCAGAACAATGAACACTGATTCAACTGGAAAGGTATCTAGATTACAAGGTCACTTCTATAATCTTCAGAAGTATGGACATAAGGTTTATGAGTGTAGACTTAAGAAGAAATCACAAATGGTCACCACAAAAAAAACTTAGGTAGCAAAGAAAGGAAATTGCTATGACTGGGATTATAGCACATGGAATAATTGTCACTGTTGTGGAGAATATGGACATATCCATGAGAATTGTTTCAAGACATGTTTTAGAAGAAATATAAGAATGGCTAAATGGTGAGATAATATGTTTCAGTTATCTCAAAGTAGGACACATCAATAAGAATTGCAAAACTAGGACACCTGCACCAACATCAAGAAATATGAATGACTAACCAGAAAATAAGAAGACATGGATAGAGGTAGTGCGAGTTGGAATTAGTAGAGAAGAACACAATGTGATCACCCATTCTAATGGATCTAGTGACCACACTACATCTCACTAAAAGAAAGAGGTATGTAGGAACTGAATACTTGAAATCTATATTTTACATCAATTCCTAGCATTAAAGTGTTGAAAAGATATATTTTCATAATTAAAGATGAATGAAAATTGTTTAAAATGAAAAAAAATAGTAAGCACCGAGCATCAGTGGTACAGTCTATATTGTTAGAGTCTTGCAGTATAGATTGATTGATCAGAAAGGATCACATATTGACCAAGTGAGTTGGTTAAGACTAAGTATATATTGTTGATCAAACTAAAGTTAAGGCTGAGCCCAATTGTCATACACTATCTAAGTATGATGACATTTATTGCTGACCTAAATTGAAATATTGAAGGTATATATCAAATTTAAACAATTATTTCTTATACCTAATGATCAAAGAGTTTGAGAGAATATCTAAGGCAATTTCAGCAATCAAAGCAAGGCATTGCAGAAAGGAATCATCAAGTTTTTTATTAGAAGTAAGTATTACTCTTATTTCTAAGTAAGGTATTTTGTGAAAATATTTTATTCAAAACCCTAGTTCACAATGGCATCTAGAAGTGAGGTAGTGAAGGATAACAATGCACAAATCATAAGGAATGATCACAACCCTCCAACCAATTTCAAAAACTCAAAAGATATTGAAACCCCTATAGACAATGTTGGAGCATTGTCATCTATTCCACCTAGAGTCTTGATTGTGCAAGACATAAGATCATGTTATCAATGTAAAATCAAAGAAATTGGATATTTTGAAATTAGAATAGGTTATGATGACTTATGTGAAAATGGAGTCTGAAAAGATGAATTCAAATCACTGCAAACAAAGGGTTGACTCATGCCCTATATTTTCCCTAAGTATTCAAGAATGAATAGATAAAAATTGTTCTAAGCTGAGTTTATGACATGAAAGTATGGTTGGAAGGTGGACCAATCAAAATCAACAAAGCAATTATTCAAAGAGTAACTGGGTATCCTACATTGGATCAACCAAAGAATATAAAGAGTGGCTCCCAGAAAAAAAATCAAAAACCTAACAAAGGCAAAATGGAATGGATGTGGAATGCCAATAGACAGCATTGAGGATCCAGTAATTTAATTTGGTGTTTGTGTAATTGCACACAATTTTTATCAATCTAGTAGGTTGAACAATGTGTCATGCATTGTAGTTGATCTGGGATATAAATTGTGAAGGAAGATCATGAATACAATCTTGTAAAGCTACAACTACAACAACTTTCAAAGAATCTAGAAGTAGTGAGAAAAGCTAAGAACACATCTTGTAAGTTTGGATCCCTATTAGTTTGTATATTTTTATATGTATGGAACTATTTTCCTACTATTGGAAGGATTCAATGGGATAGGAATAGGACTACAGAAGATTAGTTAAATGACCTTATATAGAATCTAGGAGATAACTTTGAAGAGGTTATGGAAAACTATTTTGATGAGTTCAAAGCCAAAATGAGGAACAAATTGAGGACTCCAAAATTAGTTGTAGATAAATATTATAATGAAATTTGTTTCATTATGGACACAGACTTTGTGTACACACAAGCAGTAATACCAAGGATAGTGTGGGTAAGACTCATGTCCTATGACGTTAATGTTGATGACTTATCAATAGTTGTCATTACACTATTGGCAGAAGATATTAATGCTAGTGTCAAATAGTTTAGCACATATGAAACAATCATTTCCAAATTGACTATTAAAGAAGGCACACCTAAGGCAGGAAAGATGAGAAATAGAAAAGTTTCCCAGACTAGTAAGATTGAACAAGGAGAAGGATCATGACAATTATCAGAAGCTGAGAAAGGGAAAGATAAAGAATTTTTAGTTATGAAACAAAAAGCACCAAAATAAAGAAAGATTGTGATCATTGCACCTAAGGTAAAGGAAAACCTTCAAAAGGACATAAAAGGTATGGTTACACTATCAATGCCAAAGGGAAAGGTGTTCATCACTAAACATAAGTCACCATAGCCTATTGTCAAACCATTACCAGGGAGCCCATCAAAGAAGAGAATGTAGGAAATTGTGCAAGTTAAGACAAAGAAATTGATAGTTGCACAAGAGGAGGAAGAAGAGGAAAGAATAGAGTCTGATGAGACTAGCAAACTACAAATTATAAAAGTACTCTCTCCAATGACTATGGATCAAGTATGTGAAAATCTAATAGACTCAAAAAATATTTCAGCTCTTAAGAACTTACAGTATAATACTTTGAGCAATGAAGATCAAGATAAACTTGAAAAAGCTTCAATTAATATGTTGATCAAGTTTAGATGTACTCCTATGGAAGTAGAAACTAGAATTTATGTATGATTGTATAATAGAATGGATGCAAAATGGAAATTGGCATTGACCATAAAGAAACAAATAAGAGAAACAACATTGGCACATGTCATGCCAAATTTGGGAAAGACACACATGTCTATAGCCCTTAAAGATTATGTAAAGAAGCTCATGCCAAGGGATAGAGCATATAAAATTCTTCAAAATAAAATTCCAAAGGTTGAAAAAGAAAGTATTGAATTTTGGAAGGAAGAATTTGGACTACATACTTCAACTTTAGAGGTGAGAAAAGGCCAAGATGCTATCAAATCTAGATATGAAGAAGAGGAGAAAGTGGCGAAAGCAGTGGCAAAAATAGAAGAACTTATCAATGGATTTATCTTTAAGGATACTATCACAATTAAAGATGACACTGACATCCCTTCATCCATTCCAAATATTCCCACCAAAGAAGACATTCAAGGATTGATAAATAACTCAAGCAAACTATGTACAAATCCAATTTTGTTGCAAGTAATTGAATATCCAAAGCTTGAAGTCAAGAAGACTGATGATATTTTAGTCACACTGGTTATAAAGGCCACAAGTTTTGAACAACTTTGTAAGGCATTGATTATATATTTGTCACCAATGACTTATATGCAGATTTTGAAGAAGAAAGAGAATTCTGAGAAAGTCTCAAGCATAAAGTCAGTAGATGAAGGAATCACACAAAAAGTGAAAGAGGTTTCTCAAGCTCTCATTCAAGTGTCAGGTACAAAGGTTGCAGAACCTACACCAATGATACCTATGCATAGGTGATATCTATGCCAATGTAGAAACCAAAGGAGAGATCAAGTGAGAAAGGGAAGCAATTACAACTATCACTGTTGCGTGATACACCCTCAAGATTGCAAGCTCTAACTCATGTGGAAGTTGATATTGATGAGTCAGTAGACCTTAATGAGGCAATTACTTTGTCCAAATATGATTTGAATAATCTTACTCTAGAGAAAATGCACGAACTAAAAATATCGCTAAGTTGAAAGGAAAAGCAAGAACAACTAAAGAAAGAACAAAAGAAAAGATAGGTATTGCATACTATCAAAAACATTTTTATAGATGCTTTTGACATTACAAATGTCAATTTTCAGCATACAGTTTTGGATCAACTAGTAGTCTATGTAGTTGATAAATTTTAGATAGAAGACATAGAAACAAATGAGAAATTGTTACAATGGTCTAAAAGGAGAATAAAACATGAAGTTTAGCAAAAAGTCTCAAATGACCTTGTACAAAGACAATTTGAGCTTTCTACAACCATTACACAATTGGAAATAGTTTTGAAAACACTAAATTCTTTATATCTAAGATTATGTGATGTAGATTACTCCATAGATGATACTCAAAAATCATTATAGTTGTTACATTCAAGTATTTAGGCTAAGGCTCATTCTTTGAGCAAGAATTCTAGTTCAAGTTCATCTTCGTTTGATGAACTCATATTTACTCAAACAAGGTTAGCTGAACTCATAACTAATGATGCTGAAATAAGGACCAAGTTGGCATTAATTCAACTTCAATTATTGTACATAGATATATTTCAAAATTTATTTCTATTACCCAGGAAATTTTGCAGAAAGCCACAAATTTTGCACATTTTGTAGGATTTATTGACCTAGCTACTGAGCTAGAGATACAGTTTCATATTTTGAACAAGGTACAAGAAAGATGGAACCAAGGCTATGCCAATATTATGGCTAGTCATCAAAAAATTTGAGAAGTTCCAACTTACCCCAAAAGTCCCAACTGCCATCGGTGACAAAAACAAGGGGGGTAGCAAATAAGTAAAGGAGAATATTTAAGTAAGAAGAATAGATACGTAACAAGTAAGGGGGAGTTACAAGTTAGAATCATATATTTATGAAGAAGTTAGCACACAAATTTTGGTCTCAAGGGAGAATAATTTTTGGTGAGGAATGATTTCATGAAAAAAGTGTTTTTGCCACTAATGTCAAACTACGAGATTGTTGATCTCTAAGCCTATGTTGTTGATTATTGACTAAACACTTGTCATTTTCAAGTCTTTTACTAGGCAAGATTACAAAGGTCGAGCAAGTTATACTTAGACCAAGAAGAATAATGATTGTCGAGCATTCAATAGAGACTGGTCATATATATGAATCGAGGAACATAGTATAAACCAAGTAATATAATGATGAGCAAGCATATTAATAAGTTATCAAGTGTTGAGCACTCATACCTATAGAAGTTGAGAAATAACATTGACGTACCAAGCAATACAATTTTATTGTGTAAGTTTGTAATGGCACAAACTCGTATATGAATCATTTTGGCCAACATTCCTATAAGATTTAATATCTATAGAGCCAAATTAGATTTTATTTACACATCAATAGTAGAAGGTTATGATCCCTAGGAAAATAATTTATCCAATCAGAAAAAGGGACATAAATGGCAATAAAAGATGAAGTTCAAGTCATTGATCAAGATCTAGAAGCTTCACATGAAGTCTATTTAAAGAGGATTCTAACCCTAGAATCATGTTGGATAAAAATATGAAAAGGATTCATGCATGTCAAGGAGTTATAGAAAGATCTAGGAGAAAGAGAGCAATCAGAGCAGTGAAGGATGGAATAGATTTATCAGATTAGAAGATTTAGATCATAGATAGAGGAAAGAGGAGACCCAAGATCATCTTGCAGAGCATACTGAGGGTTAGGTACTGAATTGGTTATTTTTTAATTGATATAGGGTAAATCTCTTAATAGATTTGTCCTAACAGGCCTATGTAAATCTTCTAACAAAGTCCTTACTTTATTGCAAGTGTCAAGCCCTTTAACAAGGAAAGACCTAATAGTCTTTAAGTCTTTAACAAGATAGACCTCTCACTAGGTAGATCATATCTTATGATCAAACATTATAACCTTAATAGGTTAACTTTATTGTTGCAATAGTGAAGATTTATGGGTTTCATCCCCACGCCAGTTTTACCTCCATCTTGAAGTGTTTCTAGGTAACCACATCATTATGATATGTGTTGAACTATTATGAATGTGATGGATTTTTTTCTATTTGCATTACAATTTTAATGATGAACTAGGTATGAATTAATACGATTGATTTTAAGGTAAAAAATTTAAGATCCTAATTTGCCCCCATACATGCATACATACATACATACATGCATACATACATACATACAGACACACACACACACACACACACACACACACACACACACACACATTTCATACTCAGTGAGGAACTCTAACCATCTCATTTCTTTGGCCACATCTGCAAAGCATGTATGATTGCATCTAGCTCCAAATCATGTCGAGCATAATTCAACTCATGTTATTTTACCTCCCTAGACTCATAAGCTACCACTTTTCCATCCTACATCAATACACCACCTAATCCATCACCATAAGCATCTATTGTGACTACAAGATGTCCATTTAAATCTTGTATAATCAAGATAGGAGTGGAAGTAAGCCTCTACTTTAAAATTGAAAAACCTTTTCACATGTGTCTATCCACTCAAATCTATTTCCTTTTACTAAAGAGTAGTAATGGGAGTTGCAATTCTAGAAAATCCTTCCATGAATTTCCTTTAGTAACCAGCAAGTTCCATAAAGCTCCAAAATTCACTCATGTTTTGAGTATTTGGCCATTTGAGAATTGCTTTAATCTTTGTGGGATTCACTGACATGTCATCCACTGATAAGATATGACCTAGATAATGTATCTCCTTCAAATAGAGTAAACACTTGCAGATTTTTCTATATAATTTCCTCTCTGAGGCACTGTAGAACTATGTGCAAGTGTTCTTCATGTTCCTCTATGTTCTTGGAGTATATTTGGATGTTATCATTAAATATCTTCAAAATTTTGTAAAGATAGTCTCTGAAGATTTTGTTCATCAAGTTCATGAAAGTGGCAAGAGTATTAGTTGGCCCAAAAGGTAAAAGAAAAAATTTGAAATGCCCATACCTTGTTATGAATATTGTTTTGGTTATGTCTTCATCCCCGATCTGAAGTTGGTGATATCTAGATCTCAACTCAATTTTGGAGAATATGGTTGGTCCCTTCATTTGATCAAATAATACATCAATTCGCAAGAGGGGATATTGGTTCTTAATGGTCACCTTGTTCAACATTTGATAATCGATGGAAAATCTCAAGGTACCATTCTTCTTCTTCACGGTGATTATAGGATCTCCCCAAGGTGATAAACTAGGGTGAATAAAACCCTTATCTAGAATTTCATTCAGTTGTGTATTCAATTTTTATATTTATGTGGAGGTCATGTGGTAAGGAATCTTAGATTGAGGTTCAACTCCTAGCACAAGATCAATGGAAAATTTGAAATATCTCTTAGGAGGTAGTTTGGGTAAGTCATTTGGAAAAACATCCCTAAATTCCTGTAAGATGGGGTAATCCTCTAAAAAAGGTGCAGTATCTTTCATTTCTTTAACATGGGAAACATACAATTGACACCCTTTTCTCCTTTCTTTCTTCAATTGCATTGCCAAGATTTGTCTAAGTTTATGTGGGAATTTGACCCCATTTAGTACTACCAAGTCTCATATCATCAAGGTATTTTATTTCCTTGACCTAAAAATTAACAATGGCTTTATGTTCACTTAGCCAATTGATTCCTAATATAACAGCATATAAGCCCAAAGGAGCCACATAGAGGTTGACCTCTATTTGGAAGCTAAGGAGTTCCAATTCACTATAGAATAATAATTTCTCTCCCTTGAGCTTATCCATGCTACCATATTCTATAGTCTAATGTTCAACCATAAAACTAGACCTAATAGGCATTATAGCTATGATCTTAGGGTCTAAAAATTATTTTGTAGTACCAGTATCAATCAAAACTAAAATTGTATGTCCAAAAAGTTTACCTGACATCAGTATAGGAGTGGCCTAATAATATGTCTACCTATGATCAACTACAACATGAATGTGATGTTAAGGTGGAAAGTCTCTTATATCTAAATGTTAAGGGCATTTAGTAGCATAATAGTTACCACCACATACAAAACATCCTTCATATAGTCATATCCAATCATCATCCATATGGTTTTCATTCCAATTATTTCCATTTCTACCATTACCATTCATTTTGTTCATTTTATTTTGGTTCCAATTATTGTTCCTTTTTTCCATTATTTCTATTATTATTGAGGTTTTCATGCCCTTTTCCTTCCATGTTTTTGATCTTTTATTTCTTTCCATCCTCCTTCTTCCTTCCATCTTGGTATTTCCTTCTATAGTTTTGATTATTAAATTATTTGGGTTGGGTTGCATCCTTCAATCTCTATTCCTATTTAAGGGCCTTCCAGAGTGCAAAATCCATGGTCTTAGGCTCAAGCATTTTGACCTCATTGTAAATCTCATGATGCAAACCCATAACAATTTTATGAGTCTTTATCAGTTCATCATTCAAGTACTCTAGAACATGTGTAACCAAATGGTAGAACCATTCATGGTAGCATGTGACTGTCATGGTTCCCTACACTAGCTTGTAGAATTCTAGTGACTTCTTGTCATAGAACAACATTGGTAACCACCTCTTGTGGAAAAACTATAAGAAATATTCCCAGGACACTTCACTGTGTTGAATCTTCTTCTTTACAATCACATTTTCCCACCATGTAGCTTCTTCACCCATCAGTTGAAAATTAATCCATACTTCCTTGGATTTCTCAGTGAAATTTTATACAAGAAATTATTTCTCCATACTAGAAATTTATGCTTTAGAATATTCCCCAAATGCTTTTCCATTAAATTTGGGAAGAGTGACCTTCTTGAGGTCTTTTCTAAAACCATTTGTAATCTAAATTCTTTCATTAGCATTCTCAACAATTCGATGGTCAACTTCCATCTTTTTTCTCTTCTTTTGACCTCCTAAGTACCTCAGCTAACTAATCATCCTCATTTTTATTCCTTTATTACTCTTCCTACCTATGCAGGACTTCTAAGTGTTGATCCTTATCATACTTTTGTGCCTCCTCCTCAATATTTCTACCTCTTATGTCATTCTCTAAGGTATTCATCCTTTAACCTTGTTGTTGCAACAAGGGCCCCTACTGAGTCAGAACTACCAATATCTGATCTAACCTCTAATTGGATTCATTAGGTTGTGGAACATTTCTTCATCTATCCTATGTACTACCTATAGTGATCATGGTGACACATCAAATAGCTACACCCATTACAATTTTTGCACATTGTCTCAACAACCCAAGGCCCCAAGGTTTAAACATTGCTATGATACCATATGTAAGATCCAAGTCCTGCTAAGATATCACCACACCATCAATTCTAAAAAATGTAGAAATAACACATGAAAAACCCCTAGTTGAATAGTCAACCATACAATTCATTAAATTTAATCAATATTATCAAATGATTATCCATTAAAGAATAAAATTGCATAATGTTATCTAAGGATGTTGACCTATACATCATCCATCCATCATAATGCATGAATTAAATAATACATTCACTAATCATTATAGATATATCATCCATTAAACATAATTACATTCAAATGATTATCATAAGATGATTGAATACATTACATCATATGAAAATTCAAAACAAGTTGCCCTCGAACAATTGTTCATTCGCAAGTCATGATCTCTATAGCCATCAAACATCATCCATCCTTTATCTAAGATAGGAGTGTGCCCCTAACACTTTTACCACACCAACCATAGAGTGTTTAGCTATCCCAAGGTCCTTCTTGACACAAAGGCCACCCTAACCCTATCATGAGAATCTTAGCAACTCAAAAAAAGAGGATCAAATAGATCTGGTGTAGCCATGAAACATATTACATTTCACATATGTCTAAGTTGTTGGATTAATTGATTAATTGTGTATTTTATTTGATGTTACACAAAATGTCATATCACTACCAGTCAGTGTATGTCGAGCTTACTCGAGCATTGGAGATAGTTTTTAGTGTCTACCAAGCATTCTAAAGTTTACCAAGTTCACTCGAGAGATAAGGGAAAGTGTGTGGAAGATGAGTGTTAATCGAGCTCACTTGGTTACCAAAGGAACTTTGTGAATATGCATTGTTAATTGAGTTCACTTGGTTAACACAAGAAAATAATTTCTAAATTAACATCTACCAAGTTGGGTTGGCTAACGAAGGATTTTATTGTTTTGGCATGTTGAGTTCAATTGAATTGTTTATTGGTTGTAGCCCACTGAGAGATGAATATTAATTATTCTAAGTTGTATTCAACTTGACTTGACAATGTGTATGATATAAATATAAGGTCAAGTTGAGGATTAGAATAAGATGAATGCATGGAAGATAACTAAATATTTAATGATTTTAAGATGAAGTGAATTAGAGGGATAATAAGAATATCCTTGTGGAGCTAAAAAGGTACATTTGATCAAGAAGGATCAAGTATTCAAGCCAGAATTGAGATCTATAATCAATAATTCAATTGCATCATAAATCAAGTCATCTCATTGTTACTCTCTAACCATTGTAGTAGTGATATAAATCTCTTAACAGAGTTTTCTTAATAGCTATTTGTAAATCTTCTAACAAGGTGACATTTTTATTGAATTGTCTAAAGACCTCTAACACGGTGATTAAATCCTCTAACAAGGTCACACCTAACAGTGTGTTTTGTTACCTTTAATAGGGTTGGCTCCTAATAGTAATCACTTCAGAAGAGTGAAAATTAGTAACTAGTTGCAATTGGTGGTTTTTCCCAAATTGGATTTCCATATTAAATCTTGGTGTCAAATGTGTTCATGCTATTTTTTATTATATGTTTGCAACTAAGTTAAATTAATAGTAATCTTAGATAACATCTTAAGATTTACATGTTAAGTGTTTGTAGAGCATTTTTAGTGTTTACCAAGTTACAACATTTTTCTATGTGTTTGTCGAGCATCAATAGAGTTTAGTTTGTAGAGTTTATTTTGTACTGACATCTAAGGAATCTGGGATTTATTTTAGTGGTAACAGATTCACCCCTCACCTCTTAGTTACTTCTCTTATATTTCTAACAATTTCTATCAAAGCTTTTGGTGCTTACAGAGAAGGTTTCAAGGACCTAGGCTAAAAATTAGGATGTCTAACAGTAGGGAGATTCCCAAGTTGGAATATGACAAATTTTGTAGCATGGCAAAGATTCATGAGGTTACATCTGGCAACTATCAGTGATTCAAGTTGTATCTTAATGTTGAATACAAGACTCCTTCTTAAACATTATTAGTTGAAGATATTGTTGAAAAGAAAAATCATAACATCATGATGATTGACATTGCATCTACTCTTAGTTATGTTGAATTTGATGAAGTCAAGCGATGTACTATAGTTCATAGTATGTGGATCAAACTAAAAGATACCTATGGAGGAGATGAAAATGTAAGAAGAGCCAAAGTAAAAAGTCTCAAATGAAAATTTGATTAGATGAAGATGAGAAAAGATGAAAACATTGCAAAATATGTTGAAAGAATCAAAGCAAGTGTGAGTGCAATCAAAGCATCTAGAGGAGACATTGATGAAAAATAGTTGTAAGCAAGGTACTCAAAACCCTTCTTCCTATCTATGCAATTAGAGTGTCTACTATTCAAGAAATGAGATGTGATCCAAATAGCAATATAACTTTGGATGTTCTAGTTGGAAGATTGAAAAATTTTGAGTTGGATAACTATTGATAACTATGTTCCTAGTTCCAACTGTATTGAGTCTGCATTTGAAGCCAAACTCTCACTCAAGAAAAGAGGAAAGAAATCAAAGGGCCATCAGTCAAGAAGTGAAGAAGAAGAAGAAGAAGAAATTTTAGATAGTAATCTTGAAATTGTTGAAGCCCTATGTACAAGGAAATATTCCAAAAGAAGAGGAAAGTACAAAGGTAAGATTCCTCTAATCTTCTTTTCTTATGAAGAAGTTGGTCACATTGTTACTAGGTGTCCAAACAGAGAAAACAAGGATGAAAAGAAAAGTAATATGTATAGAGGCAAGAAGGAATTCAAAAAATACAAGGTCAATGGTAAGAAATCTTGTTTTATGGCTAAAGATTCTAATAACAGTGAAGATAAAATGGTATATATTGTTGTAAAAGATTAATCTTATGATGAAGGAGATAAGATGGCACTTAGCTCTCATGTTAACAAAAATGATATATGGATTATTGATAGTGGATACTCACATCATATGATTGGAGACAAAACAAAGTTTGAACACATGGATTATTATGATGGTTGTAGTGCTAGATTTGGAAACAATGAATCTTGTTGCATAAAAGGAAAAGGATGTATTTCTTTTACCAATGAACTTGTATGTGATAATGCTTATTGGGTTGAAGGACTAAAGTACAATCTACTGAGTGTTGCACAATTGAATAACATTGGATTCAAGGTTGAATTTATGGATGGGAAGGCCAAACTACTAGATGGAAAAGGAAATCTGATTGGATCTGGAAAACAAAAAAAAGGTAATCTATTATATCCAGATTGTAGTGCAAGTTCATGTTTTATTGCTCAAGCAGAAGAAAGTTGGTTATGGCACAAAATATTATGTCATGTAAAATTTGATAATCTAGTTAAGATAAGCAAATACAGAAGAGTAAGAGGTATTCCTAGCTTGAGGAAACCTGATATGGATCTATGTAAGAATTGTCAAATTGGTAAAATGGGAAAGACTAGTTTCAAAAGCAAGAACTATCATTGTAAAGAAGTCTTAGAGCTTGTGCATACAGACTTATGTGGACCTATTGGAATAGAGAGTTATAGTGCAGATAAGGTTTTCATTCTTTTTGTTGATGATTATTCTACAATGATGATTGTAATGTATCTAAAAGAAAAATATGAAGCTTTTCAAAAATTCAAGTGGTATCTAGCAAGAGTTAAAAAAGAAATTGGAAAGAAGTTGAAATGTTTGAGATCAAATAGAGGTGGTGAATTCATCTCCAATGAATTCAATGAATTCTAAATTGAAAAAGGATTTAAAGACAAGTATCAACCCTTGTACACCTCAGTAGAATGGTATAGCTGAAAGGAGGAATGAATCCATCATGGATTGTGCAAGAACATTAATGATAGAAAAGAATGTTGCAATCAAATAATGGAAGGAACCAATCAGTATTGCAGTACATAACTTGAACATAGCATAACTAAAGAAAGACTCAAATCAAACTCCTTATGAACTATGGTATTGCTACAAACCTAATGTAAGTTACTTGAAAGTATTTGACAGCAAATGTTATATCTTGAAAGAATCTAGGAAAGGTAAATTTGATATCAAAGGTGATGAAGGAATATTCATAGGATTCTCCTACAGAAGTAAAGCATACAAATTTTTGAATTTGTCTACTCATAAAATCATAGAAAGTGCACATGTGACAGTTGATGAATTTGCAAAAAAGAGTGAAGAAGAAAGCAACAAAGAGCCTGACGATTACAAAAGATTAGTTTACTATGAACATGATACCTTCCAAATCTATCTAAAAGAAAGGAGGCTTCACCTCCCAAGTTCCAAAAATCTCCAACAACTACCAAGTTGCAAATAATGCAATCTAAT
Organism: Cupressus sempervirens; assembly: GCA_028749045.1. Lineage (NCBI taxonomy): Eukaryota > Viridiplantae > Streptophyta > Pinopsida > Cupressales > Cupressaceae > Cupressus > Cupressus sempervirens. The sequence continues at coordinate 720,507,404 of CM053787.1, forward strand.
TCATAGTCTAAAGGACCCAAGTCACAGTCAAAGGCTATTGAGCTAGAGCAAACCAAGTTTGATGGATTCGAGTCACAAATAGTGGGACCCAAGCTTGATATTGAAGTTCATGATGAAATTAGTGAAACTCATTCCAAATCCAAAGAACCTGTGTTAGCAAGATATGTCAGAAGGCATCATGCACTTGATCAAATCATTGGAGATAAATCAGATGGAATTATGACAAGAAACAAATTGAAATGTACATGTTTACTTACAAAATTTGAACCTAGAAATGTTAAAGATTCTTTGGATAATGAAAGTTGGGTTAAGGAAATGAATGAAGAACTATATCATATTGAGAAGAACAAGACTTAGACTTATTCCTAGACCCAAGGATAAAAATGTAATTAGCACAAAGTGGGTATTTAGAAATAAGCTAAATGAAGATGGAGAAGTTTTTAGAAATAAAGCAAGGTCAGTATGTAAAGGCTATTCTCAAGAAGAAGGTATTGATTATGGTGAAACTTTTTCTCCTATTGTAAGATTAGAAGGTGTTAGAACTTTACTAGCATATGCAGCTCACAAAGGTTTTAAAGTTTATCAAATGGATGTAAAATCTACATTCTTGAATGGAATTCTTGATAAGGAAGTCTACATTGAGCAACCTGAAGGGTTTGTAGATCCTAGCAAAAGACACTTGGTCTATAAATTGCATAAGGCATTATATCATCTCAAGCAAGCTCCTAGAGCTTGGTATGAAAGACTTCATAACTACTTGATAGAAATTGGTTTTCAAAGAACAAATGATAATAGTAGTCTATATATCAAAGAAGGAATAGACAAGAAGATTGTGTTGATAGAAATATTAATTGATGACACTTTAGTCATAGGAAATGATGACTTGTGCAAGGCATTTTCAGAAGAAATGAGAAAAGAATTTAAGATGTCTATGTTTGGTGAGATAAAATTCTTTGTTGGATTATAGATTTAGTAGAATAAAGATGGTATCTACATTACTCAATCTAAATATATCAAGAAGATACTAAAGAAATTTGGAATGGAAGATTCAAGACCAGTTGGAACCCCTATGTCTACTGGACATAAGCTTTCCAAAACTAATGATTCCAAGGTAGTAGATCAGGCCACATATAGATCAATAATTTTAAAATTACAATATGTAGTACATAGAAGGCCTTATATTGCACTAGTAGTTGGTATGGTGGCAAGATTCTTAGCAAATCCCAAAGAAAATCACATGATGACAATCAAGAGAATCATGAGATATCTAAAAGGTATTGAAGACTATGGTTTATTGTGGGGCCCATTTGCCGTTGCACCAAAAGCCATGACTGTTAGTGAACATGGAACACCACATAATTAACCACCTGTGGGCAGGGGAGCGCATCGCATCACCCAAAAATATCCCCCTCGACGCGCATACCAGGTGCTTACATGGGTTGGGAAGGCACCGAGGAGATTTGAACCCATGACCAAGCCAAAACTAGGCTCTGATACCAATTGTGGGGCCCATTTTCTGTTGCACCAAAATCCATGACTATTAGTGAACATGGAACACCACATAATTAACCACCTGTGGGCAGGGGAGCGCGTCGCATCACCCAACATTTATGTTACAAAATAGGAGGCAATTTGGATTTAAAAGTATTCACACATGTTGATTGGGTAGGAAGTACTGATGATAGAAAAAGCACTGGTGGTGGAGCATTCTTTCTTGGTAAAAGACTATTGTCTTGGACAAGCAAGAAACAAAATTGTATCTCTCAATCCATAGTAGAAGCAGAATATGTAGCATTAGTAGTTGATTGTTCTAATATTGTTTGGTTCAAACAACTTTCAGTAGGTATGAAGATAGAGATAAAGGATCTAGTAGTCATATGCTATGATAATGCTAGTGCAATCAATATATCAAAGAATCTAATGAATATCATTTCTTGAGAGAATTGGTGAAAGATAAAGAGGTAAGATTGGAATATGTGAATACAATTGCAAAAATATTCACCAAGAAATTACCTAAGTATGCATTTATGTATCTAAGAGGTAAGTTACGGGTCATTCCCCTATTTGAAGCTCACTAAATGAAGTTGAGTGATGCATCAACTAGAGCATGTTGAAGATCAAACAGTTGGTGCAATATTGATAAGGGAAAATTGCACATGAATATGTACTTGAGGTACATTGGTACTCATTGAATATTGTCTTTGGCATGAGATGTCAAAGAGGGAGAAGTGTGCTATCATATCTTATAGAAATTTTAAGAAGGAAAAGTTTGAAGATGTCAAAGAGGGAGAACTTGATTTGATATCAAAGGCAGAGTTTGCTATCAGAAGAAGTTGTGGCAGACAAAAGGTTTTTGACAAAGGGAGAAACTAAAGGCAGAAAGATTTCACACTAATAGAGGGAGTTCTCATGGATGAGAATTAGAATGAAACTAAGGATAATTCCTTACTTTATTCTTTCTCTAAAAATTTCATTGCATTATGACATGTTGTGTTGTCATCAATGCCAAAGAGGGAGATCGTTGGAATAATTGATTAATTGTGTATTGTCTTTGATATTACACAAAATGTCATATCATTACTAGTTAGTGTATGCCAAGCTCACTTAGACATTGAAGAAAATTTTCTATGTCTACCAAGTATTCTAGAGTTTGCCAAGTTTAGAAGACAGTACCTTCCGATTTCACTCGAGAGATAAGGGAAAGTGTGTGGAAGATGAGTGTTAACCGAGCTCACTCAATTGATGAAGGAAATGTTTGACGGAATCAATGTTAACTAAGCTCATTTATTTACTAAAGAAACTTTGTGAATATGCAGTGTTAACCATGTTCACTTAGTTAGCACAGGAAAATTATTTTTGAGTTAGTGTCTACCGAGTTGGGTTGGCTAACCAAGGATTTTCTTGTTTTGGCATATTGAGTTCAATTGAATTATTTGTTGGTTATAGCTAAATGTGAAGATGAATATTAATTATTCTAAGTTGTACTCAAGCCAACTTGACAATGTATATGATATATATAAGTTCAAGTTGAGGATTAGAATAAGATGAATGCATGGAAGATAATTGAAGATTCAATGATGTTAAGAGGAATTGAATTAGAAGGATAACTAGAATATCCTTGTGAAGTTGAAAAGATAAATTTGATCAAAAAGGATCAAGTATTCAAGTTAGAATCAAGATCTGTAATCAACAATTCAATTACATCAAAAATCAGGTCATCTCATTGCTACTCTCTAACCATTGTAGTAGCAATCTAAATCTCTTAACAGAGTCATCTTAACAGCTATTTATAAATCCTCTAACAAGGTGGCATTTCTATTGAATTGTCCAAAGACCTCTAAAAAGGCCACTCCTGATAGGGTGATTAAATCCTATAATAGGGTCACACCTAATAGTGTGTTTTGTAACCTTTAATAGGGTTGGCTCCTAATAGGTCTCACTTCAAAAGAGTGAAAATCAGTAACTAGTTGCAATTGGTGGTTTTTCCCAAATTGGATTTCCACATTAAGTCTTGTTGTCAAATGTGTTCATGTTATTTCTCTTATATGTTTGCAAGTAAGCTAAAGTAATAGTAATCTCAAATAGCATCTTAAGATTTACATGTTAAGTGTTTGGTGAGAATTTTTAGTGTTTACCGAGTTACATCATTTTTCTATGTGTTTGTCGAGCATTAGTAGAGTTTATTTTGTACTGACATCTAAGGGATCTGAGATATATTTTAGTGGTAACTAATTCACCCCTCCCCTCTTAGTACCTCCTCTTATTTCCAACATAAGTATCCTAATCATGGAATGTAGTAGGGAAATAATAAAAAAACATATATACACATATGCATTATAAAAATAACTTTGGAAAAAGCACTTTACGAGTCATATTTAACTGATAGAAGAAATAAAATATATTTTATCTATTCTAACTAGGAATGGTGGATAGAAAGAAACAAAGCATACTATATCCATTTCTATCCCTCCAATTTTATAAAATACCACATTAAACCCAACCATAAGGAAATATAGATGCACTTATTGTAAGGAAAATGATTTAATGGTTTTAGTAATCTCATCATTTAATTATTTTTAATGTGCTATCTATGCATAGGCATAAACAAACTCATTTGTAAGAATAGTCACTACACAATATTCATAGGAGAGATAAGGTATTAGTAATGTTCAACCATGTGCATTCAGTCATTACCAACCTTTACATATGTTTATAGTTTCAATACTTTCTTAATGTAACATATACCCTTTTATTAATTACATAATTGATCCTCAATAAATTGTGCAACCTTAAGCATGTACTTATTTAATATTCTAAAGATTCAACTCTTGCGAAAAGAACAATCCAACACTTATAAAAAAAAAAGAGAACGTCATTTTTTATTGATACTGATATACCACACATTCAATAAGGCTTCAACCTGTTCATGTGAAACACTTGATGTATTTAAAGAAAGAGCACAAACAACACACTTATCTATGGGGCTAAGGAAAGTAAACTAGCCACCAGAATGCAAACAAAAATTGCTAATTTCTTCCTTATAGTTTATGTTGGTAAGAGACTATACACCTAGGAGGGTCCTTGGTCATTGAAAAAAATTGAGTGATTCTCCACATTTTGCAAGAGCTATCCTTGACATAGAACATTAATTCATGAGAAGTAATATGAAACATGAATAGTCTAACATTGATCCCAAATAGAGTTTGACATATTAAGCCCAATGCCTTACTCTACCTAGTTGTGAAAGGTTTATACATACACTCTCAGAACATACAATTTTTTATGATCAGAATAAATGATGCATACAAGAAGATCTCAAAAAGAAAAATTGGCAATGCCTGGTTATATTCCCAATGTTTGATGGATAGCAATTAGAGTGTGGTGTTATGCTTGACCTATCAAATTGAACTTTACTTATTTCAAATTCAATAATGAGTTATCAATTCTTGTCAAACATGTATATAACCATACCATGTAAGTATGAATTTTGATGATATTAAATTAGTGGAGTATCCTAAGCATTAGAGTATTAAAATGTTGCATTCATGAGTGTGTCTTTCATTGATGTCAGCATAGCACTATTTTTTAAAAGACTAGCACAATATTAGATAGAGAATGAGGTCATATGGACTATATATTAAGGATCATATCAAGTGTAGTTAATGATATATTTGATATCCTAATGACATGGATAAATGTGCATACAAAGAGTCAAAGAGATGCAGAACATATGCTTGATTTACTAAAGATAATAAGCAGATAGAGTACCTAATAAGTGGTTTCTAATGATTGATTTATATATCCTAACTAAGATAAAATTGGGATATGCATAGTTAGACTAATATAGTAGATAGCCTAATGATGATATCAGCAAGTTTGCAAGGTCTAAGGTCATACGTCTCAGAATTTGTAAAGATTGTGAAGCGACAATGACTTATAATTGCAAAAATTGGTTAAGTTTTGTAATATCTTAATGAGTTCCTATTATAATTAATTGGGAAAGCCTCAAGGCCAACTCAAGGAATTATTTTGAGGATATGGTATAAAGGAAGGTCATTTTCCTTGTTGTGGAGTAAGAATTCAAGTGTATGATATGTGAAGTATTTGAAAAATGTGAGTAAGCGATCCAAGGGATTATTATATGCGAAGTTGGTGATCTAGTATCAAGAGCTAATGAAGTTTGGTCTAGTCAAGAGGATAAAGAAGGAGCTAAGATTAATTCATTTCTATTATTATTCAAGGAATAATATAGAGACTAGTTGGACAATGAGTATGGTGGTCTTGCCCTTGAAGTTGTTTGGACAGTGGGTTCATCTATCTTCTACAACTCCTAATAGGGTTAGAATCTCCTAATGGGGATTCAAAGTCTCCTAATAAGGACTGATATGTACTGAATGTATTTCACCAGCTCCTAATAGAGCCCATCCTCTAACAAGGAATTTTTATATTAGTACATCATTTTGTGGGTACCATCTCCATCAGGGTTTTCTCTTTGATCAAGGGTTTCCCTAGTTAACATATTTGGTGCTACTGTATATGTATATCTACTTATGGTTGTTGATTATAATGTTCACATGCTTAAGGATTAATAAGGTTAATAAGTGTTTTAATATTTGAATATATGATTCACCCCAACACCCCTCCCCCCCCCAACCACCTCTTAGTTATCTTGGTGGACTTTACTTTCTAACATACCAATATTTGGAATTTAATATAGGTCCTTGAATTTTGGTGATCACAATAATCTTGTAGCATATAAGAACAATCTTCACAAGAAACATCTACTCACATGCAATCAGTATGGATATATATTTTTCTCAATTTGACTTAAATGAAGGTGATAGTTATGCATTAGATATCTTGGATGAACTTTCTATACACTTGTCTTGTTTCTGATACAAATTTTTCTAGCTTGATTACAACTCATTTTATACACCAAGTGTTATTTAATGGAATGTATTTGGAGTATTTTTTCCCTTCACACCGATGGATGTTTGGGTGGTCTCTCAAGTCTAGAATTTTTTAGTAACCCTCAAACTTGCTACAATCATCTATGGGTATTCATCCATAATGCCCCCTTTTATTCAGTTAAAAAGAAGATTAACAAAATTTTCTCAACAAAGACAAGGATTTATTTTCTAACAAAAGATGTTCTTATGAGCATTGAATCTGATGATATTCCTATGGGGGAGTCTCCTAGCATTGCTAGAATACTTAAGATATTGTTAAAGTGGTTACATGTTGCATTCATGACTATACTTGTCATTAATGTCAACATACTAAAAGCTAACAGAATAACAGATAGAGATTGTGTCTATATGATTGGAGTATTGAAGATGAGGTCAATAATTGTTGAGGATATATTATATTGAGTGTTATAATGGTATGTCTAAGAGTGCATGTAGAAAGTCAATGACTGGTAATAGTTATTCAAGATTTACAGAAGACAATATACAGACAAAGTTACAAAGTTCCTGAGAAGTAGTTTCTGGCAATTAGGTTATACCTCCTAACAAGGATAGAATCTAGTCATGCAAATTTTGAAAGAGGTAGAAGACATCATGATGATGAAATTAATGAGTGCAGAAAATCAAAGGTGGCACATGTGAAATGTTTTTAAAGATAGTGAGCTGACAGTGTTATATAATTATGAAAAGATGTAATGTAGCATGTATTTTTTTATCTTAATGAAGTCCTATTGTAATTGTAATTTGGGAAAGCCTCAAGGCCAAATCAATAAATTATTTTGAAGACTTGGTATAAAAGAAATTTATTTTCCTTTTGATTGATGTATAAGTAACTGTTGTGTTTGAAAGTGAATTATAAGTTTTAATTATATGGAAGTAAGTGTCCTAAGGGATTATTTTGATGTGAGTTTTTGGATATAGTATTGAGATATGAGAAGTATTTTTTTTTTTGAATAGGCACAGTCAATGAGCACAATGATTAAATTAGGTAGAGAGTGCTAGTGGAGAGTTGATCATTTTCTTTTCTTCTGAAAGGAATAATACAAAGGCCATTTGGACAATGAATTTGGTGGACTTGCCCTTGAAGATGTTTGGACAGTGGGTCCTTCTATCTTCCTCAACTCCTAACAAGGTTGGAATCTCCTCATAGGAATTCAAAGTCTCCTAACATGGATAGATATGCGCTAAATTTTTTTCATTGACTCTTAATAGGGTTCATCCTTTTACCAGGAACTTATATATTAGTACAGCATTTTGTGGGTACCATCCCCACCAAGATTATCCCTCTGATCAAGGGTTTCCCTAGTTAACATATCTAGCATTATTGTGTATGGTTATCTTCTTATGGTTTTTGTTTATATTGATCACATGTTTGCAAAATAATAAGGTTAATAAAAAAAATTTGACCAAATAATTGATTCAACCCACCACCACCACCACCCCACCCCCCAATTTATTTTGGTGAAATTTGCTTTCTAACAATTCTTATTCAAGATTTAGGTGGAGAGTTTTATATATTTTTCAACAATCAGCATCAAGTCAAACAAAGAATGGATTTAGCATGCATACAATTTGTATCTTATGGAATGGTACATAGGAAGTAGTTGTTCATCAAAGGTAATGCCTCACCAAGGGATCCAAAGAATTAATCCTAGAATTTCACTAAGTTTGGTAACATTTTTTTTTTTTTCCATGAAAGCAAATACCACATAAAACTTATGCACAATAACGGAAGCAATAGCAATGACCATCTAAAGAGTAAACACAACATACACAACAGATTACATTCTTTAAGATCCCTCAACGTGAATTACATACATGTTTACAACATCCACATGAAGTAATAAAGATAGTTCCAATGTTCAATTATTACATTTCCAACTGCTCAATCATCCACTGTACATGTCACAGGGTATGAAGGCTTAAAAGTATATACATATGTAGAATAAGATACATCATCCTATTCTAATCCATGATACATCAAAGTAAAGATAATCACAAGATACTCATGATACATCATCATAAAAGCCATTTACATCTATCATAAAGATCAAATAAATAAACTAAGTGCACAGTTCCTCCCAACCGTTAATAGCATCATTAGACCATCGTGGGCCCTAGCCATCCCTCTGTGCGTAACATCCCAAATCACCGAAGAGATCATCGGTATTAACTTAGTAGGAATGTCACTCCTAATAAATACAACATCATATGTAGAAAGTAATCTAACATGCAGATATAAGCATAAGATAACACCATCTAACATATGCTAATCATCAATGAGAGGATACATATCCACCATCACGAAGGACGCATCAGCCACGATGTCTCAATGAAACTCAAATGATAAGAGTGGAAAATACACTACCACCCGACCGTGTGGTACCTAAGTGGTCCACTCCCACCGTGCTGAGGAGATAATCTCAAGTCCCAAATAGGCTATCAAAACCACATAGCACAAATCTCTAAAGTCCAGGAATCCTAAAAGTATACTAATCAAAGGTTCCAATCACCAAAATAACATCTACTTCCCAGAGGCACACAATGACATGTAGGAACCTACTATGCAAGCGGGAAAGTGTCATCGCATTTATCTCGTACAAGTTACCCTAGCAGTTAGCTAAACTCCACGGGTCCATACAGATCTCATGCGGCCACTAGTATCCTTTCATACTGACAAGGCATACTATGGAATGCAAGGTCACAACCATGCATTCTCTCTACTCCCATCCGAGCCTATACAAGCACTCAAGGCATGGGCAAGAACCAAAACTCTTATCTTTTTAGGTTCATGCAGTCAGTATTAAGTGTGAATGTTATCACTTATTAAACCAACTTACAATGAGTTATCCTGGCAGCCTCTTAGGGCCCCAGCCCCCATTGCAAGCCACTTCCTGACACTACATGCAGATATCCTACCCTAATGCTCATGGTATCATAATCATAAAGAAAGTCCACAAAATCATCAAATATCCATAATAAGAATCAACAAATATCCATGATAAAATCATCAAATATGCATAAAAGCATCAAATCTCCATGATCAATATCCATAGAAAATCATGACTACAGCAGCTCTCTATTGGCAACTGAAGTATCACTGATAATCAAAGTATCCATTGGTTCTTAATAACCAAAATATATCTCAAAATAAATCACCATATCCATTGGTTCTCAACAAGCCACCAAGAATATCTCAAAATCATACTGATTGAAGACTCCAAAATGGTTGAGTCATACATGTCATAACATGACATCATCAAGAATAAATCCACATATTAGTCCCATCATGGCGACTAGAATATGTCCAAGGATAATTGATCGATGACCAAAAATAATGGTTAAGCCAAGTATCTCAAACATAAGAATTTCAACTATAACAATCAGTATTCACAACCAATACATAGAGCATTCCATCACATAATCATGGTTGGGTTTATAAAGATTGAGAAATAAAACATTATCATGACATCACAATCGCATAACCCCCAAGCCTCTAGTAGACGTCCTAAAACTGGTCAATACTAGTCAACCCAAAATCCCAAAACATTAACATAAGGAATACACAATGTAGACACATGTTTTGGTTTCACTAAGTTTCAAATTTAAATTCAAATGCCAAGTCTTAGTTTATGGTTCCAAGTTTAAAGGAACATATTATACGTTTTTTTTTTTTCATGTGCTATGTTTGGAAGGATTAAAAGTTCTCTCTAAACTTTAATCTCCGATTATAACATTTAAAAAAAAAATTTCCACCAACTTTAAATTTTCACATACTTTATACATTTTATAATCTTAACTATTAATTAATTCTTAATAGTTAAAGTTATAAAATTACAAAACTATTCATCATTATAAAAGATGAATTCATAAATCTTTTATCAACAATTTTAAATCCTTTAATAACATATATATATATATATATATATATATATATATATATATATATATATATATATAAATATATACATACATACATATATAATATATAATATTAATTTTTTTTTTGATTTTATAAAAAATCGAATATTAATTTCAAAATTTATTATATAACAATAAAAAATCAAATAACAAACTTTAAAACAAAATCAAAATTAAACACGCCGTCGGCCATCACCGAAGTGACCCCGGCCGCGGCACGCAGGGTTCTGCGGTCACAGGTCTGCGGCGGCAGCGGGTACGTAGTACCTGCGACAGCAAGCACTCTGCGCCCAGCAAAGCCCGTGGGGTACAATCCGTCCCACTGCGCATTCATATATATGTTTCTACGATTCGATAATCGATTCACCAATTAAATACATACATACATATGTATATATATGTATATGTATATATATATTTAAGTATATATATATATATATATGTATATATATACGAATTTGTATCACAGTATTTGTGTAAATAATGCATATATACAATATTTATGTATGCAGATTTCAAAAATCATATATACACAATATATTTTAATTCTCAGAATTTTCCTATAAACTTTTAACCCCCAAATTTATCCAATAATCTAATGGATTTTTGGTCATGAGTTTAAACCCTAGCCCCGTTATCTTATCAGATCTATGCATATAAAATTCTCAAATACCCTTATTTGCCTATATTGAGAATGCATGCAATAGAAATATGAAATTTCTCAGAAGACATAAGGAAGACACGAAGAAGACAGGGAATGCATGATGCAAAAATAGCATAAGTAAAATCACAAGAATCTACCTGGATTCTGATGCTAATTCGCTCTTCCTCAGAAAACCCACTCCCTTCTTCAGAGTTCTCGAATCCTCCAATGCTTCAATTGTTCTCCACGCTATCCACGCTACCCACGCTCTCCACGCTATGTCCAAGCTTCTAAGGAATGCCCGAATATAAAGAGTTCTCAGGATAACCCTAGAATGCTTCTAGAACCAGCTGGAAGATGTCGCCAACTAAGCATGGACCTATTTCCAACCTTTTTGATAAGCCCTAGGGTTGTAGACACCATGTGCTCAATTGATGCACTAACCCCCGTGTTGTTGACACATGAAAAATGGAGAACTGCATTAATTTCCAAGCAAGTTTATAATTCCAATTATTTTTAACTAATTTCCATTTATAACTCCCATTTTAATTTAATAACTTTTATTTTTAATTATTATTATTTGTTTATTAATTTATTAGTATTTTATAATTATTATTTATTTTAATTTTCTAATTTTCTTTCTTTTTATTTAATTCTTTTCTCCCAATTAATTCTCCTTGAATTAATTATAATCAAAATATCAAAATCATGATATTTAATCTTCTCAAATAATTAATTTTATTAATCAAATCTATTTGTTAAGATTTAATTAACAGAAAATTCACCATAAACCCTCATAACAAAATATGAAAACCCATCATAGGACAATTCATACAAAATCAATCTAAAGGATTAAAAATCACAAAATATGTCATCTGACACATTTCAGTGGGTGCTCAACTCTGATACTTGTCCCAACTCACTAGGACAAATGGTTTTAGGGTTTGGGATTTGGACTTGAGAACTTATCTCCCTTCTCTTATCATTGAGATAGTATAATAGTGTATGCTCATCCTGGCAATTCTGGGAAGTCGATACCCGGTACCTGTAACCTGCAGAAAAGCCATGCATGTACATACAATATATATATATATATATAGTGCTAAGCTAAATAGGCAATGGCAGGAAGTGGTGCATCGTGTAGATCCCGACTAAGCAGATGACTACGAATCCTTTCCTTAACCACATCAGAAATGCCATACAATAAGAAAACACGCACACCATACACATGCAAGTATGGGGTAAGTATCCATAATATAACACATGAGATAATAAACCATCTAACCAATCATCAACAATAACTGAAAACAGTATAATGATTATCATATATGAAATGTAAAGTCTAAATGATCTCATCATATAACAACTGAATCCATAACATATTGTCTGATAGTGTCAAAACAATACCTACTAATCCATCAACATAATACTAGTCCCTCAAAGTCTGATAATAATAGCAACAATGAGTCTAGAAAAGATGTGAACAAGGGTAGGCACTACAAAAGGTAAGGTTCACACATACTCAAAAAATACACACACACACGCACCTAAAGAATATATTGCGGGCAATATTGCACATCTACCATTATAAAGAAAAACACTTCCTTGTTATTCCAACTCAAAAGAGATTACATGGAATTCAAATAATATCATAGTAATTAGTGATTGCACAAACATAAAAGATGAGAAATGGAAACTAGTAGTTCATTATTTTTCCAAACTTGTTTCCCAATCTCTACACTTTCCATAACCATCATCAATACCTACATGCCTTTCCTTCAAGATTTAGTAATTATTGTTTATAATTTTCCCCAATCCTCAGGTGTGTAACTGACCCAATTGGTAATGTATCTTTTCTTTTTTGATGGCTAAATTTTTAATCTTCTCACTTTATGATCTAAAGTCTAAATGGCATACGTTCAAAAGTTTGGCTCCCAGATTTTTTCACTAATTGCTATTGGCTAAAGAATCTCACCACTAACTTGTATAACATTAATAACAACTCATAATATTTATGCCTCCTAATGTGAATTTAGCATTTATTTTCTTGTGATCATACCAAGTTTTAACACCCTAACATGTTCACAAGTACAATATTTTATAAAACTATATTAAAGCATTCAATGTCTCTCTCATTTTATTATAATCCTCTCATTTTGCATTTACCATAAAGGAAAATAAAAGAGTAAGGTAGAAATAAAATAAAATTTTAAATTAATCAACATGTAAAGTCTAAATGGTGTGTGTATGTGGTTGTCTAGGTATCCAACCATCCCCTTCCTCGGAGCTAACCTCTACCTCGACCACACTCTCACCTCAACATCGCTATATCCACTCAAACACTCACAAAAAGGAATGACTTAGTATCTACATAATATTCAACATAAGCATTAATTAATAAGTCACTTAAACTATCATGTTCACATAATGAGATAGCATACATATCTTCATTAACATCATTATAACATATGCATCTATGCATTTAATTAAATATATTGATCATATTAATCAATACATCATGTGAATTCATTAAACATCAAGATAAATAACTTTTATTATCACCATAAGTTTTCATAGCATAGTTGACTGAGTTATAAGTTGACAAGGTCGCCACATAAGTAGGAAAACTAGGTACATGAACATGCAAGACATCATAGTGCAACATGTACTTCTTGAGTTTTGAAACCAAATTGGTCATTGGAGAGAAAGGATTGTGTGTTTCTTTTATCATTTTTATTGATTGTGCAAAGTTAATGTATAAAAAAAGAGTTGTAAAAGTCAAGCACATAGATGAAAAACTTATAAAGCTCAAAGACATAAAATTTGGGGAAAATTGATCATTATAAGGAATAACTTGAGGAAAAACTCAAGAATCTAAAAAGAAACTTAAATTTAAATAAAAATACATTTTTCTTATAAAATCTAATGATAAGATGCTTCCAATGAGTTAATTAATGAGGAAATAAAAGAAACAAACATTCTTTATATATATATATATATAAAGTGGGTACAAAATCACATCATGTGTAATGTTGATGGCTAGAAGTGAAATAGTAAATAGTTTCTAGAAAAATAGAAGTAAATACACCATTACAATCACATCTTCCTCTTCCCAACTCTACTAGCATGTAAGGGAGAGGGTCTAATCCTAGAAGAGGAATCCTGCACTAGGTGTGATTTTACCTCCTCACTTGAAACATTTTTTGACTTACTCTCCATCCTAGATGTATCTCATTTTGTCATTGGCATTGGCATTGACTCATCTTCCTCTTCAACATCATCTAATGTGAAATCCAAGCCACCATCCCCCCCTCTCTGCCTCCTCCATGACTTGCCTCTCCAAATCAATTTTTTCATCCTCTAAAAATAATGGAAGCTTCTCATGTTTTATCCAATCAAAGTAAGGATCTATATCATCCAAATCAATTGAACTAGGTACTACTTCATGTGCCTTTTTATGAAAAAATTATAATTGTATTAAACATAAACAAGTTCATTGAGGAATTTTTGGATTAATTTGTTTCTTTTCTTTGTGTAGATGGACTCAAATAAACTCCAATTGCACTTACAATGAGATTAATTACAAGGTTGGCACAAGATTTTGAGAGAAAATTGCTTTATATTGTGGGTGTTTCCACCTCAACTTTTCCACCACGCATTAGAAAAATAAAACATTATGAAGATATAAAGAAATGAGAAAAGTGAAACCATAACTTATCAAATGGAAAAAATGCAAATGTTTGATTACCTCTTGCTCTCTTTGCTAGCTCAGAAGATAGAAAATTATCTTTTGATTCCACATAGATTCAGGATGTATAATCACAACAAGGTCTCTCTTTGCAACACTAGATATCATCCTTTGAATGCATATAGAGAGACCCTCCATGACATCCCCATTAGGATCTAAAATGAAAACATCATGCCTAAAAAAAGTAAAATTGAAATCAAGTCTTAGTACACAACCTAAAAAAACAAATTGAAATAGAGTCTTATTAAAATCTATAGAAGAATCATAGTATCAGAAACAAGGGTTGAGGAAGTATCCTACTGCTTGAATGGTTGGTGGAGCTAATTGTTCCACCTCCTATCACTAATTTTCCAAATGAGATTAAGTTGAGCCCTTTCTTATTATAATAATTTCTAATAGGCTCTTTGACCTTATCCATGGTCTCATAGATACATCCAATTGGAGTTTGTTCCCCGTTAACTAAGCACAAAACTCGAACTAGCAGATCAAACATCAATAATTGAAATTTAAAAATAGAAATTAGTTTACAAAAAGATTAATTAATGAAATTAATGACATAGTTAGTTACAAATCAATAATGAGAGGCTTGAATCAAGATGAGCAAAAAATTAATATTTTGAAGTTACCTACATAATCTCAATAGCGATATCCAAATATGTTTTGTCAAAGACTATGTGTGTCATAGAATTTACTTCAATATTATTTGAATAAGGTAATTCAAGACATGGTGGACTCATAAACATATATTTCAAAGGAGACATTTTTTTTATAATACTTTGCAACATCAAGAAAATCATTGCAAACCTTGTGACAACATGTCTCACCAAACCTTTCTCTTTAGTGAAGTGTCTCATCAAATTTAGAGCCCAAGGGTGATTATATATATAAACTTGGTCATTTACCTTGCATCTTCCAAAATTGGAATTACCCAATAAATTTTTACTATGTCCTCCAAAAGAAGGTCAAGGACATGTGGTGCACAAGGTGAACAAAAAAGAGTGGAGTGTCTCTTGGAGGATTCTACCTAGCATATTAGTAAAAATTCAATAATTAGTTTCTAACTTACCATATGTTATACCCAAGCCAAATTAAATAATAATTATCACTTATTTATATTTAATGATAATCATATATAACATAAAAATTTCAAATTACCTGTTGTCGCATTATCTATGATGATTTGCACCATGCTCTCTACTCCCACATTCATGAGAACATTCTCCAACATTAATGCCAATGTATGTGCATTTTTTACCTTATTGGAGACATCAATAGAATTCAAAAATACTATATTATCTCTACAAGAAACCAAAATATTAATAATGGTTCTATTCTTCCTATTCATCTACCCATTAGATGCAATGGTGTAACCATATTTCCTCTACTCTTTTTGTGTTCTTCCACCACTACTCTTGCCCTATCAATTGCATTTATAAGAAACCTACAAAATTAAAGTGAAATCAAGTCTCATTGCACAATTTTAATTCAATAAATAGGAAATATTAATTAAATAATAAAAAGGAACTCAAGTGGATTCAAATTAGTTACAATTAGAAGGGGCCTTGCCCCCTTTTCTTGAAAGTTTCATTGTGGTCACCAAATTTAGCAAATAGGGACTTATTGTGTGGTTTTCACACCATTACCCCATTGAAAATGGGGACCTCCCTCTTTTTGAGAAAGAAATTAGGATTCCTTGTCTTACGTAGTTTGAGTTAGCAACATTTTCAATCCTCCGATTTTAAGGATGATTTTAGGCAATTTCAGCTCAATAGTAAGTAAGGATTGTCTGAGTTTTGTGTGAGATTTTTGGTATCATTTTGAGGTATTTCTCTTAGCCTAAGTCCAAGTCATGGATGGTGGTGATAGAATTTTAGTCCAAATGGTAATGGTTTACATGCTTGGGAGAAGGATTCTAAGCAAGGTTGAATTTGGTGGAATTCTTTAAAGTTTAGGATTTTTCCTGATATAAATCCTTAAAGCTAAGGATTCCCACCAGCTATCATTTCTCCCCAAAATCTAAATATTTTCCCTTTGGACAAGGTGAGCTGAAAGAGTTGTAAGGGATTCTTATTATAGTGCAAAATTATTCAATGCAATGCTAAATGATGAAGAGAGAAAAAAGGTAATTTTCTTAAAGATAGTTGTTGAAACCAAATTTCACAAAGGAATTCCACCTTTGGAAATCCTTAATGTTAAGGATTTCCCCCTTCTCTGCATCAACCCAAAAGATATGTAAGGTAATGCTAAGGCATAGAAGATCAAAAATTAGTGAAACAATGGGCATAAGGGGAAAAATGACAAGTTTTGGGAATCTAAGTGCTAAAGGTGAATTTGGTGGAAATTCTTAGTGCTAAGAATTTCCCTCAGTAGAAATCCTTAATGCTAAGGATTTCCAATAGATTAATCCTCCCAAACCCAAAGTTCCACCACACTCTAAGACATCCAAAATTTGATTTATGGTATGAAGGACACATCATGAATAAAAATAGAACAAGGAATCACCAAGGAATATTGAAATGTGTAGTACCTACCCCTAGTTCACATTTTTGTTATCATTACCGAACTCTTTTAGGATAGTTTTATGCTTATGATTAGTAGCATTCTTTTGAGTTTATCAGATATTGTTTTGCATTCAGTTGATTATATGATGAGATTACTTGGTACTCTGTACTTCATGTGTGCATGATGATTATTACAGTATTTTCAATTATTGATGATGATTAGTTAGATGGTTATTGTACATGTTTTCTTATGGATACTTACCCCATCCTTGCATGTGTATGGTGTGCATGTTTGTTTTCTTTATGTATGGCATTTCTAATGTGGTTAAGGAAGGCGGACGTAGTCACCTGCTAGTCAAGATCTACATGATGCACTACTTCCTGTCATTGTTTGTTTAGCTTAGAATATTGTGTCTGTACATGCATGGATTTTATGCAGGTTGCAACTACCGGGTATCAACTTCCTTGAATTGCTAGGATGAGCATACCCTATCGCATTATCTCAATGGTAAGAGAGGGGAGATAAATTCTTAAGTCCAAATCTTAAAGCTTTAAGCCATTTGTCCTAATTGAAAATTAGGACAAGTATCTGAGTCGAGTACCCTCCAAATGCATCGAATGATGTTAATTCATGATTATAACCCTTTTGTTTGATTTAGTAGGTGTTTTGCTAGGATGGGTTTTCGTATGTTGCTTTATGAGTCTTTGGTGAATTTTCTATTAATTAAGTCTAATTAAAAGATTAAATTAATGATTTAATTTAATAGAAATTATTGTGACACTTTAAAGAATTAAATTTGGAGATAAAGATTACAAGAATAAATTTAGAATGTGATACCATTTATTTTATTTAATAATAATATATTTAGAGTTTATTTTTAAATAAATGCTAAATATTATTGTTATTTAAGTTAATAAATATTTATCAAATTTAGCGTTCGAAAATAAAATTTAAAAGTGGAAAAATATATTAATTTGTTAAAAGTTTTAAGTTCACATGATGTGTGCATGAGTTAAAAATATAAGAAATTAAATTAAAAGATAAAACATGTGAACTTAATAAAGATATTTTAATAAAGAGCACATGAGATTTAAAAGTTCATAAAATAATTTAATAATTTAATAAATGTGCATGAAAAGATAAAAGGAAAGATGAATAAAAGTTATATTGAGTTAAGGGTTGTGAGCAAGGAGTTCTCCCTAGTGAATGTACAATCAGTGCCCCAATTTAAGGAGAGAACTCTTTATCACAATTAGGGGGTTCATTATTGAGAGAAAAGAATTTTGGACACGAATTTTTGGATACAAATTTTGGAAGTGAATTCTAGAAAAAAATTTAGAGAAAAGTTCTTGAAGAGGAGTGAATTCTCTCACAGTTTTCGGGTTGTTGCATATTAGCATTAGGCTCAAGTAGGGTCTTGTGTTTTCGATTACTGATTAATCACACAATTTTCCTTCCTTGTCTTCTTCATGTCTGTGGATTGTAAATCTGAATTCTCTATGATAAAAGCTTAAACATTTCAATATTGTAATATATTAATTGATTGTCAATAACTTTTGTATACGTGGGGAATAGAAGAGTTATCAAAAACCCTCGTTTTCTAGATTAAAGAAAATAGGATTTAATCGGAAGGGGTTGAATTTAAAGATGAAAATTCTAAATTAAAAACTTGGATGGTTGATAATATTTTCTCCATCAGAGTAAAGATGAAAACAAGTTCAATATATATATTGAAATTGTATATATATATATATATATATATATATATATATATATATATATATATATATATATATATATATATATATATATATATATATATATATATATGTATGTATGTATGTATATGTATATATATATATATGTATGTATATGTATATATACATATACATACATATGTATATATACATATACATATATATATACATATGTATATATACATATACATATATATATACATATGTATATATACATATACATATGTATACATATATATATATGTATGTATATATATGTATATATATATACATACATATATATATATGTATATGTATGTATATATATGTATATATATATACATACATATATATATATGTATACATATGTATATGTATATATACATATGTATATATATATGTATATGTATATATACATATGTATGTATATGTATATATACATATACATATATATATACATATGTATACATATATATATGTATGTATATATATCTACATATATATATATGTATACATATGTATATATGTATACATATCTATATATATACATATATATATTTATACATATATATATGTATATATATAGATATGTATATATATAGATATACATATAGATATATATATATATATAATATATATAAGAAATTGTTTAAATATTTATTAATTTTATAAAATTAATTAATTATATTTTAAAAGAAAAATTTTATTAATAACAAAGTTTTATTATTAAAAAAATAATTTTTTTAAAAATGTGTTTGGCAAACTTAGTAAAACTTTAGGTTAATTCTTTTGGATCCCTTGGTAGGGCATTACAAAATGAGGTGAATTTTGAGAAAATCATACGTGGTAGAAATTCTTAATGCTAAGAATTTCCCCTAGTGGAGATCCTTAATGCTAAGGATTTCCACCAACTTTTTTGTCATTTGTTTATGTAGTAAAATACAATTCAAGCAAGTGTTAGAGGTAGAGGGTGTTAAGTTAAGATGAAATTGAGAAACAATGATGAATTTTGGAAGGTTTAACACAAAGGAAGGCTACATGATATTTGGTGGAAATCCTTAGTGCTAAGGGTTTTCCTCGATGGAAATCCTAAACACCAAGTATTTCCACCAATGAACTCTTATTCTTTATAATCTCCAATGCTTCCCAGCATGAATTATTTTTGTAGCTCAAGGATGGAAGAAAATAAAGTGCCAAGTGAATTTGGTGGAAATCCTTAAAGTGTAAGATTTCCACCACATTAATCCTCCTAACTTGGAATGTTCCCCTTTCCCTTTAGCCTTATCTTCCTAATGTAAAATGAAAGAAAAATCAAATGCGAAAATTGAAGAGTTGTGAGAGAAATGAATTTTAATGTTAAGTGGGATGAATTTTTTTATTATTGATGTGATTTTATTTTCAGATTTTTTTCACAGACCTAATGCTTTTCTCCTTTGTTTTGCAAGGTGAATTCAAGGAGTGCTGAATTGAAATTCATTCTTGGATCAACTTAGAAAATTAGAGCATTGTTGGTGCACATACCCTTCATCATCACATCAATAGAAATTGGTGCTAGAATGAGAAGTTAGAGGGCAAGGTGGTGATCAAGGCCTCAAAACTCCAAGTGGATACTACAAGAAGATGGCTTAGGCCTAAGGACTCAAGTGAGAAGGATATATTATGTTCAAGTTATCAACCTGTAAATTCAGATTGAAATCAAGAGCAAATTTAAGAAAGCATGGAAAATCCATCTACACAAGGACATATTCAAGGAGAATCAAGTTCACAGGTCCATGAAGATGTAAGTGTGTCAAGTCAATTCAAGTATAATTTATACAAATCCATTTCTATTTTAAATACAATAAGAATTATCTATATTTCCAATAATTTCTTATTTCACTTCTTTCTTCATCCCTACAATTATATTATTTTTTTAAGAAAGAGTACGTATGTTTACTCACTATAAATTATTTTCATAGAAAAGGTATTTATTCCATCTTCTTTTGAGCACATATTTATTTAACTGTGTATTCGTAGTAAAATATTTAAGTTGTATAATTTGCATTAGTGGGCACTTATGTGCTTTTCTCAACCCTATTTACCATTAATAGATATTTGAGTTATTTCTAACATAGGGGTGGCTAACATGAGACACATGTCATACATTCCACTTTACTTTAACCAAATGTTATGCCAATATTTTTAATCATAAAATGAATTCCACATTTTCTTTCATATACTTTCTTTACACTGCAACTATCATTTCCACTATTTCTTATATTAACCTATGTTATTATACATTTTCTTTTTTTGTACAACATGTTTTTATGAGTATGAGCACAATCTTAGTTTCAATTCCTAGGCTTGAATTAAACAAATGACACTTAGTTTAGTTTATATTTTTTATGGCTAAATCACTGATGAATATTCCTATTATATTATTGAAACAACCTTTTACAGTATTTTTAATTTCTTTTCATCCTTTACTCACAATTTTTAAGAGATTTTTCCCTCCTACAGGAACACCATTTTCTCTGCTAAATACGTACTACAACAAAATCTTTCCTAAATATTGTGTTCCAGTTTGTCTTCTTATCTTTACATATTTTTTTCAATTTCATCTTTCCTTTGTCTAGTTACATTTTCTAGCTAGCATTGTACGAAAATTTTGTTTGGCTACATGGTGACTCATTTCTTCTTACAAGCTAAACAAACATTTTCTTTGCTTCACATTCTACCATAGTCTTACATATGTATTTATATTTTTCGCACATATTTTGATAGCATTTAGATTTTTCTATTGTAGAAAACATAAATGGATCTAACAAGTTATTGATTTGAAAACATATATGCAAATATAGATAACAAAAGGGAGTGTATATAACTTAAAACCTAAAATCATGTACAATGTAGAAGGAAGTCATGTAAATATTAGCTTCAAGTTTGGTCAAATTAAATTTACACTAATTGAAGGTAGAGGATTTTTTCTTAGGTCTTTATAATGAAATGTAGTCTAGGCATGCATGCAAACACATAAAACAACTTTTGTCCTCCTATTATGATGTAATGTCCCCTTAGGAATATTAAGATATCTATGTCTAATTGCAATGCTCAATTATATTATGATGTCTCCTTTATTAATTTAATTCTCTTAATACTCTGTTAGAATTGGATTGATGATAAACTTAGAGATTCTTATGTTTTTCCAAGTGTATAAATCTTATTTCTAGGATTAATTAGTGTATGGATTCGATTTGCAGTCAATTCTTATTATTCCCCTCTTCCCCTTGAAGAGTGGGATTGATTCTCAACTTATATCCTGTATGTGAGAGTGGATGCAATTGGAGAAGTGTCTCTTCATGAGTAGTTCTCACCTCCTAATAACCATGTTTTAATAACTAGGTTTCAATTTAACTATTTATCAAAATATTTGATTAGTTAATATTATCTTATATTTATATTGATTAAGATTAATATTGATTAAGATTAATATTGATTATATATTAATATTAATATTAATTAAATATAGATAAGAACTAGGCAAGAGCCTACAACACAACAGTAAATTACGAGCCTATTATCTGGGAGGTCTTAGGTTTGAATATACTCTAGTTATTTAAATACATAATAATAATTGGATTTGGCCTCTTACCGATTTTTTTTAAAAATTATAGATAAGAATTAATTATTAATTAGTTATTAATTATCTTTAGTTTACTTAAGAAAATCTTTGGGGATATAATATTTAATTATTTTATTAATTATTATCATGCAACCTAGGTTAGTTACCTATTAGGGTTTTGATCTCCTTTATAAGGATGATCTCTCTTTATAATTAAACATTTATTCACTTTTGATTATAGAAATTTCTCTTTTTCTCATCAAGAATGTCTCATCTATGGATCTGGGAATTCCAACCTCCAGAGCTTTCGCTTCTCTCTTTCTGTGACAGTTGTTTTCATACAAGTGATTCTTGGGAGCTATGGGGTTGATCTTTCATCAACTTCAACATAGTATTAGAGCTCCAAATCTCCATGCCCCTATTCTATTCTTGAGATATTTGGCATCAATTTTTAGACCTATGACTTTCAAAGGATTTTGTATTGGATTTGGGAGGGGGCTATTTTCGGAGCACTTTGATCCCAAACAAACATCACCGTTGAGCTCAAAATGCTCAAAAACCCCTATTTACACATATAAAATATATCTAGTTTGGACGCTATTAAAATTTGAGGCAAAAAAAACTTTGCACCCAAGCCATTTTGACCTAGGCACACACTCTAAGGCAATAATTTCTTTTTAAAAAATTTATGTAAGTATTAATATTTTTTATTATAAAAACATCATTGGAATTTATTTATTTTTGTATCATGGACACTTTGTACTTGCAACTGCACATATAGTGGGTACAGCATGCAGGGCTTTCTCCTAGACAAAAGAATTCAATCTTTTCTTTAGCATGGATTTTGTATGCAAATTTTTATTGGAAACTTACACCCCTCCTTTTGGTTTTTGTGCTCCTCTTTTTCGGCTACTAAGCTTATCTTTTGAGTTTGTGCAGTAGGTTTCTCTAGCTTTTTGGAGCCTTGTATTGTTCCATACCGCACCACCCACACCACCACTTATGCCCACATTTTCTAGCCTTCCAATGGGATTTTTTAGCTCGTACCTAGTCATCACCCTTGATTTTTTTGAAGGGATAAAATTATCTTAGTCTAGTGCACCTTGGATTTTGGAACACACCTCTACCCAACACTTTTTTTTATGATGCATGTGTTTTGATATGCATGCCCCCACGCGTACCTCTGCCTCACTTCCCTTGTGATTTTGGTGGTAGTTTTTTTTTTTGCCACATCAAAGCGTCCTCATCAATAGTTTGTGGCCAATTTTTAGGCTCATTGACAATGATTTGTGAGAATTTTGTGAGCTCACGTAGTCTGTATGGAGTAGATTTTAGGAAAAAATTTATGGACACACCACTAGTTCCCAAGAATCTTGCACCTTCTATACCTAATGCATTTTTGGATGACAGTGTGGCATTGGAGTTTGGTGGATTAATTGGTTGACTTGTGTAGCTAGTATAATGTGTTAAAGAAAAACATGACTTGCGCCTCCCAATCATCACATGCATACTTTTTCCTTGTTCACTTTGTCATTGGGCTCTCTTTTAGAGTCCATGCACCATTTTTTGTGTAGTAAAATTTTACAAGAAGCCCATTTTGGCTTGTACCTTGGGTTTGCAACTCATGTTAGTCCTCAAAATTTGTGCCCTTATTTGTGGGCATTTTCTTCAAATGCATGTCCCTGAGCACTTTCTTTTCTCATGCCTGATGTGAGGAGGCCATGTGAAATTTACAAGGATCTTGCCACACGCATTTTTACCTCATTAATGGTGTTTTTCTAACCATGATTGGCATATTGCATTTATACATGCAATTTTGGTGTTTTATTTTAAGCACAAGCATTACTTCGATTATCAAATTTTTTTTCTGCCACTAACCCTTTGATCCAACATATTATTTCCAATGACTGGAATTTTTTTTAGTATGGTTCATTTTTTAGGCTTTTTTTGCCTCAACGGTCATTTGACCATCAAATTTATGCTTGTCACATACTGATGTCAGGATTGCATCAGCGCTCTTGATTTCCCTTCAGGCTCTATTTGGACCTCCTTCAATTTTCTCCTATCTTGGGCATACAGACTCTATTTTCTACAAACAAGATATCATCGAAAAGTAGGTTCTGAGCTCATCGTAATGGTATATGTGTTTTTTTCAATTTTGATGATTTTTTAATGTCATTTTTTGCTATCAAAGTTAGGGGTTCTATTTTTCACTTTGGGAGACATATCTTGAGCATCTGATCTCTAATTTGGGAATTATTTATATCATTGAAAAGGTCTTTCAGAGATATTTCCATTGATGCTAGTTATTTTTCCAAATTATTCCATAGGCACATTCTATTCGGTATTTTTCTTTTTCTTTTTTCATTCTAGAAGACATCTTGATTATTTTAGGTCCAGGGATCAATTTCATTGCTTCAGATGATTCATCATGGATTGTACTATATGTTATATCATCCCTATGCCTCTTTTGGTCTATTTAGACATCATTTGTATGCATTTTTGCAAATGCACTGAGATAAAGTGTCAAATTGCATTTGTATTTTTGTTTTAGTAATTTTTCATTATTTTTTCCTTCTGATTCAAGCAGTGTCATGTGAGGACACTCATGAAAAATATTGTATTCTTGGGATTCACCATATCTTCTACTTTATTGTACATGCACTACTCTGATTAAAGTGTCATGGGGGGTTAATGTTTTGCCTTTATTTGCAATCTTCCTTTACCTATTAAGTGTCCCTTTAGTGAAATTAGCCTCATGATGTGTCTAATATTGATTACCTTGGTACACACATATGTATTCTTTTGTGCATCTTGATCGCATGGTTCCTTGACATATGGTTCTTTTGGCCCACATTTTTAGTTTCCTCTCACCTCACCCTTGTCTGCATTAGGGGGGTTCTTCTATTATTTATCATGTTTCCTTGGTTCAATGTAGTGAGCTATGTATTCAGTATTTATTCTTATTTATTAGGAGAATGTAGTAGCTAGGTACCTATTGGGACTTAAAATTGAAGACCTAATTTTGAGTACCATTGAAAAATTAAGCCCTATAAGCACTTTTTGATGCACGTGTACTCGACTATCCATTTGAGGCCTAAGAGGTGTTTAATGTTTCTAACACCTTGAATTTAGTATGTCCACTTGTCCCATGAAGATAAATTGCAATTTTGAGCCATTTTGTGAAGTCGTATTTTGAGCAATGTCCAATTCTGCATTTTTGCCCTAGTGTCAAACAACAACAGGAGGTTGTGTTTGCAATTGAATATCTAGCACCCACTAATGTTTCATGACTTACCACTTTGGGAGTGTTTATTTTCTATGCCAAAGAACCTAAGTTTCATATTTTGAGTCATTTCGAATCTGTTTGACTAGGTTTTGAATCCCTCAAAGTTGGTCATTTATTATTGTCATGCTGATGTGATTTGTTCTAAATTATGGGAGGCCCTATTTGACTTGTTATAACTTTTACCCAATTGGCTGAAATGATAAAATTCCTTTTGAATTTCATTTTAGAGGTCATATACTTACTATATGTCAATTTTGAGCCTATGATGAATCTGTTTGCGCAATTTTTGAATGCGATTCTGAATGCAATTTGTAACTTTTTACTAGTGTCAACAAATGCAGATTGGTCAATACCCTTGTTTGTGATGCCATAACTCTAAATTCATGATATCTAAGATCAAATAGATTGTACCACTGTGGTCTCCTCTAAAAATACTTTAAGTTTGTCGATTTTCAAGTTTTGACGAATCCATCTGCACACTTTCCCAAGCCCACTCCATTTGCAAAAAATATTTTTCTGCCAATGTTTCTAGTCCTACAAATCTGAGTGGCCCATTTTGAATGCTCTCCAAATGGACCCACTTATTTGTCATGAGCCCTAATCATAGATTTATGTTGTCCTCATGAAAGTGAACCAACACCCCATTTTTTGTTTCCCCAAGTGTCAGTTTGCCCTGTTTTCAAAGCCAAATCCAAACATGTTTTATAGTTTTTTGACATGTTTGCTTGCAGGAAGTTCTGAGAGGGCAACTTTGATGGTCAATATTTTTTATTGAGAATTCGTCATGAGATGAGATTCGACAAGGTAAAAGTATGTGGGACAGAGAATCAATGTGTTTGATTTCAAAACTCGGTCAAGTGTTTTGGTCATTTTTTAAAGCCAATCAAAGGACCTCCTGGCAAAAAGTCAAAAATTTGCAAGAAAGTGATAAAATGAGTTTTAATTGGTAATTCAATGATGGATTTTGATTTTGATCAGTATCAGATGATGAATGGATCAATTTAAATAATCAGGTGTTTGAAAATGAAATCTTTTTTTATCTAGACCCACTTTGTGGGCTTGACTAAATTCACCAGACCACTAGAAGGGAATAAGTCTTCTTGATCAAAGGAATAGGATTGTAACGGGTTTATCATCGTCATTAATCATCAATTGAATATCTTTTTGTATAATCCAATACATGGATTGGAACATATCTATAATCTTGCAAACTTTAATTAGTAGGTTGGGAAGGGATGATACATTACTGTATTAAAAAATGCATATTGAAGAAGAAAATTAAATGAATCTACCCCAAGAAGAATGCTTCTTACATATTCCCTCACCCACACCAGGAAGTTCCCATTATTTTTTATCCATTTACATTTAATTCTAAATGGGATATCTGGACTTAGAAGTAGAAGACCAATCCAATAGCTAGCAAACTGTTGTACTTGATTCTCTCAAAAGATAGATAAATTAATGTAGTCCACTCATGAAACATGTATCTTTGCATGATGGTATAGAAGAAGGTGATTGCCAAGTAGGAAAGATCTCACTTTATATATGAAATGTGAGCTAAGAATCTTTATAAACTCAATGTCGATGTTTCTCCACAAGGTGGTTTAGATAATTGTATTTGCAAGGGCCCTAATATTCTAGACCTACACATAAGTAATGGTTGCTAGTTGTGGATTAATTATCAAGCCTAAAGAAACTCTACAAATGGTATATGAAGTTGGGGAAGAGATTTAGCTTTCAAACTATCCACAACATCCTCTCAATTTTGTGTTTGTACAGATCAACATAAAAGATGCAACTCCTACATTCAACAATAAATGCATATTACAACCAAACATTAATGTGTCCTTAAGGAAGAGCCACCTTTGAAAAGAGACATGAGGAGCAAAGCTTAGCATAAATGTAGAAGAAAATCCATAGCATAGAGGAAGCCCCATGTTCAGAAGAAGACATCAGGGATGAAAGATCTTCAAAGCGACAGGGAGACGCCATGGAAGAAAGGAAGTCATTGCATTAAAAGGAGCCAAAATTTTGAAGAGTGAAGGATTTTGGAGTGTCTGTAAGCTAGTCTGTGGTTGATAAAATATCACCTGCATGTCTTCCTTAGGGCTCGCGACTAAATGCCATCATTGGCATTGTTTCCATATTGTTGTAGTTAGGTGATAAGGGAGACATTTAAAAGAACATGCTCGTTGTTTTGGAGCAGAGGATTCAATTTAAAAGGAAACACTGAGACCTTCAAAGAGGAAGGCAAGGAAGAGGTGTCCATAACTTAGAAATACTCTATGTCTTGATAGAAACTAAGAATAGGGAAAAAACCATAAAAAACATTATCCCACATTTGTAGTTCTAAGTTCTGTTAGATGTTTAACTACTCCAACACACAATATCCTCACTATCTTAAGAACAATAGCTTTTCAAAGCCTCACCCATGTGAGGGACCCAATTGATGACATCAACCAATTGTCAATGATGACATTACAAAATTTTGAACCATAATGCACCTACTGACATCAAATGATGTGGAAGCATCGAATGACCAAATGCACAGGATTGTGCCATGTGGCAAATCTGATGCTAGGCACATTACCACTCCTTGAAGTTGCAAGGAGGATAAGTAATGCAAGAATACACCTGGGTGCCACGTGTTAGTGGGCCCAGGCCATTGGTGAGGTGGCATGCCTAGTTAGCAGATGGCATGGTGGCATAAACGAATTGGAAATGGATAAGATGCAATGAGATGTCATGATCAAGCCAATAATATGGTGCCATGTGGCATATGTCAAGCACCTACGTGGACTTAAGGAAGAGTCAAAAAAATTAATAAAATATTTTTGTTTTAATATTTTATTAAATCAGTGAAGTGGGCATTAATATTTTATTAAATCAATGAAATGGGCTTCATTTGAAAAATTAAAATTATAATTCAAAAAACCCATAGTCTATACTATAGTGGTTTTTAAATTTTTCAAAAATTTTGCATTTTAATGTGTAAAATTGGAGTTGGGGGCCTGATTTTTCAAAGCAAGATTCAAGGGGCATTTTTTACCTGAAATATGGACTCCAATATGTCGACGGAATTGCGAAGAGATGAGCTATCCATTTTTGGATTTAGTTTTTACACAACTTTTCACTAGTGTATGCTATAGGGGGATTTTTAATTCTTTTGAATCCATGGCTTTTGATAGGTGTTTCATGTTTTTAGTTGCAGAATTCAGTTGTGATACACTTGATATGCTTGCATGGCTTAGTTTATTCAAAATTTGATACATAATGATGTATTTTGCCTCAAGTATTTCACAATTTACATGATTTTTGGTGGAATTTTTTAGAGATTGTTATTTCTTGCCAAATCGGTTATGTTATTCCCCCAAATATCTGAGATATTTTATGCTTTTGGGAGGCAAAATGATGGAGGATTTGATTTTCCAATTATAGAAAGAGATTAGAGAGATTTTTTTAACTTGTTGAGCAAATTTTCTAAGTGGACACATGTCAGACACAGAACAAATCTAGGAATTCATCCTCTTCTATATCTTTCTTTCTCTCATTTATTGTAGGGGTTCTAGTTTTGGAGAATTTTCTCACTACTGTGATACTAGGTTGGCAATTTTTCAATGTGATACCTCATTTTTGGTTCCAATTTATTTGTGAGACCACATTGTTGGATCCAAAAGTGTGATTCCACCATAATTCTTCAGCATATTTTCTCTTGTATGATAGTAGCAGTAAAGATAATATAAAAAGTTTAGATTTGTTAGGTGTTTTTATGTTTTAATTTCATGCATTTGAATGTATAGTTTCAAGGAAATGAATACAAATGAGCAAAATATCTCTTACTTTCATTCTGATTCTCATCTCCTATCTCTATAATTTGCAATCTTATGTGGTTTAGGGACAAAGAACTGAGACCCATTTGCATCCCTTTATTGTATGTCTTATACGTTTTGATGTTGGAACAAAGGGCCAAGTAAATACTTGATATGTTTGACAGGATTGCTAGTTATTTTAAGAAGACTACTTCATAAGAATGAGGTCTTCATAAACACCAATGTCTGATTCACAAAGTGATAAGATAGATCTGATATCTTGGTGTATGAAGTATGTCATTGATATCACAAATCTATGTGTTTGATTCATGAAATTTCGCAATAGATAAGGCATTGATCAACTATAGGATCATTTGTTCTTACTACTGCATATTTTGGGATTATGTTGAAATCATCATCATTAATCAAATGTATTTCCCTTTAATGTTGAAGAACTAAAAAGGATGCCCTCACTCAGCTTATGAATTACATTTTTTTGTGTTTAGCTATTACAAATCTATGTTATTACATGAGTCAATAGGAGATTAAGGGTTTTATCTTCTTTGTTAGATTCAAGAATATGTTTTAGCACTGGTACCATATAAATTGAATCTGAGGTCCACTTGCCTAGGTTTTGCATAGCCTAAAGTAGAAGAAGGGTCTAGCCTTATATTTGGCTCGGTGTCTTAAATGATATGTTGAAAATGGGAGTTAGCTATCCCTAAATGTACCTTATTCTCATCGGGGTAATTTCGAACCATCCTTGTTTCAAAACACCAATAGTACCTATGCATTTTGATGAGATAGATCATCTACCATATAGACATTCTTCTATTTGTTCCTACTTTGGTTGCATCCTTCCATGTTCAATTGATCAGCTCTTTAGGCTTTGGTATTTTACGCCATCTGTATTTTCAAGTTCAATCATTTTCCTTTGTGTGACTCCTAATTTGAGTAGTGTCTTCTAAGAGCACTCATATAGATTATAGTATTCTCTACTTGGTTTGGTTCTATTTCAATGGAGGTTCTTCAGATTAGTAGTTACTTTTGATAGAGCTTTGTAGCCTCTACATGCTTCAGTAGTGTTCTTAATTATCATCTTTTGTTCCTATTTTCTAGGACATTTCCTAGTGATGTAGGAGCATCTTGGGGACATAATTTTTTTTTTAAAATTTAAAAATTTAAAAAATTGTGGAGGAGAGAGAAAGTGACAAAAATTGAAAGAAAAAATCAATAAATAAATAAATAATGGAGAAAAGAGAGGAAAAGGCATTTAATAGGTAGCATTATTAAATGTAACTTATGGCTTGCGGGAACCTAAGGGGGAAGCAAAGAAGTGGCATCAGTGTTCTAAGGTGTGGACAATTTTGAAAAAAACGTAATGTTACCACTTTAGGTGTGGAACATTTTGAAAATCATTGGTGCAGGAAAGACATAGGAGGGAACCTGAGGATGAAGTAGAGAAGTGGCATTAGCATTCTAAGGTGTGGAACATTTTGAAAAAAGGTGACATTACCACTTTCATTGAGTGGCTTCACAGGTGGAAACCCTCTGTTATGTGTAGATGGTAACGAGCTAGAATGATGGGGGTGTTAAGATTGATGAAGTGGATTTCATGGTGACGGAGGAGGTTATATATATGATGACTAGAATACCCATTAGTGGGAAGAAATTCTATAGCGATAGATAGATTTCTAGGCAGGTGATGATTGAATTTACCAAGGATGCAAAAGAAAAAAAGGCTTTAGTGAAGAGAGGCACCTACTATCTACCAAGCTCTATCAAGTTGATATGGAGGTTTGTGTTGAGAGTCATCATCAAGTACATTTCCCTTGACACAAGATTTGACCGCCTCTACACTAACCATTTCGTGCTTCTTAACCACTTCAAGTATGGGGTGAAGATTTCTATTTCTTTTTTCCTATATTCCTCTATTAATTAGAATAACAATGATTATAGGGAGAAGCACATAGGTAATCATGCCTTCCATGAGGGGCTTTTGCTATTAATTTATTATGTTTTAAGGCTAGGACTATAGGGAAATTAAGAATAGACAGATGGGGAAGAAGGGTAAAGCTGACTTGGATGAGTCAGGAGAGGGTTATACCCCGTCTAATATTGAGGACAACCAAGACATGCATTTAGATACGGAGGAGGATACCACCCCACAACACAAAAATGGGAGAATCAAAGTGGAGAAAAAAAGGGGAAAAGAATAATTTCAAACCTAAGTAGGGCATTGAGATTTCATTTGATAGAGACTATAATGAGAGGGTAGAGGGAATGGATGCAAATGAGACAACGTTGATGGGGAAGATGATAATCTCATAGAGGAGGAATATAAGGAGAGGATGGGTGGAAAGAGAATCCTCACTATTAAGATGCCTACCAATAGAGATGAGAATTTTGAGGGCAAGCCTAACAAGAGTTTGAAAAGAGGGAGAGGTATTGACTCTAAGGAGGATAGGTAGGAGAGGAGGAAGGATAGCGATGTGGAAGATGAGAAGCAGGAGAATGAGGAAAAGAATGAGTAGGAGTTTAAGGAATTTGGGTCCAACCAGTACACAAATATGATTTCACACAAATATAGGAATTTGGTTTGGAGAAATTTTGATAATATTTTTATGAGGATGGAGCTCAAGAAAGAGATAATCAAAACTGTAGTTAAGGAGAATAAAGAGGGAAAATTTCAAATGGAGGAGCTAATTGACCCTAACCTTGTTATTTTGAGTGTCATCACAAAGGAAAACCGTTAGATGGATGTGCTTAATAATGCCTAAAATAGTGCTATTGTTAATTATTGAACCACTAAATGGACTTTTCATGAAATCCAAGAGCTCAAACATAGATTGGGTAGACTGGAAAAGGATAATTGTAGCATGCAAATCAGGAAAATAGAGGAGGAAAAGAAAATGGGAAATAGAGTGGAGGAAGTGAAGAGTGGAATTTAAACTATGGAGGGCACTCTACAGAGAATTACTGAGAAAATTTATAACATTCTAAAAGAATCAAATGATAACATAAAGGTTCTCATAAACAAATTTGAAGAACACAAGGCTAGTAAGGAGGATAGCCAATCTCCCAACAGTATGAAGGATAAGACTCTAGAGGATGGTACGAGAAAGAGAACTAGATCCAACACAAAGAAAAGGACATCCAAGAACTTGAGAAAGATCTTTCAAATCTAAAAGGGGTGGCTAGAAGAATGACTAAGCTAATTGTAGAAATCCTTAGAGAAATTTCCTAAGCCTTTCTCCTGGTTTTTTGGGCCTTTCTTGGTTTTTTTACTCTACTTCCCTATTTATTTCTATTTTTTCTTTTTTTGTTGTGGGAGGTTGTTGTTTTTGTCAGTAGATTTTATGTTGATGATACTTTAAGCACTTTATCTATATTTTTCTTTTACTATTGTAGGATTTCAGGGCCCCATTAAAACCTATTTTCCTTAATCAAAAACTTGTGGCTTGAGGGATTATTTAATGTGAGGGTTTATCTAATATAACTTGATAGGCCAACTTGTGGCTTATGCATATATTTATTGTAAGGGTTTATTTTAACTTGTAATGGACTAGGATGACTTGTGGCTTAGTTGGGTATAAGTAGAAGATCTTGCGGAGTCTCTTAAGTATTCATTCAATGGAGTGAATCATACAGAGTGTGGGATCCAACTTGGAGAAGAGCATGGAAGATGGAGTAGCTAAGTGAGAAAAGTTTTCCAAAGTGTGTGGATAGAGTGTCAAATATGAGGCAATTTACACTTGGATCTTGGATAAAGTTTGAGAAGGGCTAGTAGTTGAGGCTTGGGAAATAAGAATATGTTAGAATTCTTTAGAATAACTGAGAGTGGGGGGGGTGAATCAGTTATCCAAGGTCCAAATGCCCTAATAATACTTTTTCACAAATTATAGTGAGCCCATAAACTTTTCATCCATCCAAGCTTAAATCAATCATCTTAGCAAATTACAGTAAATCAATATGCAGGGATAAAACATGAAAGATCAACACATGACATAGTGATTTGCGTGTAAACCCAATTTGGGAAAAACCACCAGTAATATGCTACTTAATTCTCACTCTTCTAAAGTGATGCCCTGTTAAAAGCCTGCCATGTTAAAGGCATACAACACACCATTAAATGTGACCTTGTTAGAGGATTTCACCATACTGTTAGGAATGGGTCTGATCAAAGGACTTTAGAACATTCACTTGGAATGTCACCCTGTTACAAGATTTACAACATGGCTATTAAACCAACCTAAGTCCATAGGATTTAAACTATCTATTACAATTGCTAGAAAGTAACAATAATGGCTTGTTGATCTGATACAACTTACAAAATATTTTGCAAATTTCAGATCACACTTCAGTTTAATCCTTTTTCTTGGCTTTGATCACTTTAGCTCTGACAGCTTGTCATCTCAAACTTCACCTCCTTGAGTCTTCTTACTCATCATACCAATGCAACCATATCTGTGGTCATCTATTGAAGCAAAGTAACTATGCTTTCTTACTCCTTAGCACCTCCTTCAGCACTTTATGCTTTCATGCTTGACCTCCTCCTTTTCTGTTTCATAACCTTATGACTCCTTAAATAGAAATCTAGATTGCCTTTGCCACTCGATTCTCCCTCTCCAATTTTAGGGTTTCAAATGGATTATGTAGGATACAATGTATCTACCCCATATCTTGCTCTTATCTAGAAACTTCATCTAGAGTCCAGTTGTATTCTCCAAAAATGTTCTACATGGTGTTCTGTGCCACAGCTCATCATTCTTATCTTCTATTTAATTCATAGAATTAAAGATAACAACCTTGTTGGCTTAGATCTGACAAATCTTCAATTTTTGAAATATTGCAGCAACTCGACACTATTGGTTTACTGATGCTCAACACTTGTTTCTTGCTCGGCACTTAGATTTGCTCAGCACTTGTATCTACTCGACACTTGTATCTGTTCGGCACTTGTTGAAGTTCACTCGGCACTTACTGAAGTTGAACTTGCTCGGCTTCAACTAGGAATTTGTTCGGCACTTACTAGCTTGCTCGGCTCTCTCTTTCTAATGAACTTAGTTAGGCTTTACAAATGACTTAGCTAAAACCTTACATCTTTGATATGTTTCAGTGTGCCCATTCTCTATGTCTTAGAGTATGTCATCAATACACTTTTTCATCAATGGCTTAGTTGATCCTTCTACTTCATTAAAACATCATAACTTCAACCTTTCTCTAGGTGTTATAGTTACATCTTATTGATTGCCTCCTCCTTATCAATCAACCAATTGATAATATTTGGATCACTAAAGGAATTGTCATTCCTACAAGTAGCAAGTTTGACATCAATGACAAAACAATAATTGAGAACATTCTTTACGAGTTCCATTACTTTTTATGTATGATCTCTTAAGTCATTTCCAACAATCTCCCTCATGATCTTTTCAATCATTTCCAACAATCTCCCTCTTTGGCATTGATGGCAAACCAAACTGGACAATTGATCAACTTAGTTACCACCAAGATTGTATACAGTGTCTGCTACTTTCTTGATTGTTGCATCCTTACTACTGATCTCATATATCTCCTTCTTTCTTATATATCTCCCTCTTGCTTTGTATTGATCAGTTTTCTACATATTTCTCCCTTTTTGACATAAATACCAAAGATGTAGCATCTTTAATATATACAATATAAGCTTTAGCTATGATTTCTTCTCCCTCTGTCACCATGCTTGTGACTGATTTGGAGTTTCTGCTCCTACTATCATCCTCTGCATCATTTTTTAGATATTTCAATGATTTATTCCTATTGATGCAGGGCAGCTTCCTTGATTTTATACTGCTTGAGTTAGGGGTATTACCCCCAACTTGCCTCTAAGATATTCATAAGCATCCTTGGGCAATGGTTTGGTGAAGATATCTGCAGTTTGTTCCTTTGTGTGAATGTACTCCAACTTTACTTGTTTGTCTTCTACCAATTCTCTGACATAATGATACTTGA
Source organism: Cupressus sempervirens (assembly GCA_028749045.1). Taxonomy (NCBI): domain Eukaryota; kingdom Viridiplantae; phylum Streptophyta; class Pinopsida; order Cupressales; family Cupressaceae; genus Cupressus; species Cupressus sempervirens. The sequence continues at coordinate 720,543,111 of CM053787.1, forward strand.
TTGCAATATGCTTGGTTTTTACATGCATTACTAAATTTTTGGATATTTTTATAGCACTTGTGTTATCACAATACAATATCATAGGTTTAGTTACCTCTTCTTTCATTCATTTCAATAGATGTGTGAGCCACACAATGTTTGTGCAATTAATTTCTATTGCCACATATTTTGATTTTGTAGTGGACTGGGATGTGCATGTTTGTTTATTGCTAGTCCAAGTAACTAGCCTTTTACCTAAAAATAATGCACCTCCACTTGTGTTTTTTTTGTCATCAATGTTGCCTCCCCAATCTACATCTGTATATGCATTGAGCTCAAACTTCTCATTCTTTTTGTAATATAGACCAAAGTTATCCATTCCTTTGAGATACCTCATTATTCTTTTTATTGCTATGAGATAATTTTCTTTGGCATTAGTAGAGAATCTAGCCACTATTCCAACTACTAATGCTATGTCTAGTCTGATATGTACAACATATTGTAGTTTTCTAATCATAGATCTGTACATTGTTTGATTGATTTTAGCTGATACATCATTTTTGGATAGCTTATTTCCTATTGCCATTAGTGTGCTGATTGGTTTGGACTCCTCCAATCCAAACATTTTAAGTATCTCTTTGATGTATTTTGATTGTGTCACAAATATACCATGTTTTAGTTGATGTACTTGCAATCCAACAAAAAATTTGATCTCTCCAAACATAAACATCTCAAACTCATATTTCATTTTGTCAGCAAAGCCTTTGCAAAGCACTTCCTTTCCTCCAAAAACTATGTCATCCACAAAGATTTCAAATACAATAATATCCTTACCTTCTTCTAATTTGATATACATGTTGCTATTATCATCAGTTCTTTCAAATCCTATTTGCACTAGATACTTGTGAAGTCTCTCACACCATGCTCTGGGTGCTTGTTTCAGGCCATAGAGTGCTTTATGTAATTTACAAACCATATCCCTGTCGTTCTCATCAACAAATCCTTCTGGTTGTTCAATATAGACTTTTTCTTCTAGTGTACTATTTTAAAAAGTAGACTTTACATCCATCTAATAGACTTTGAAAACTTTATATGAAGCATATGCAAGTAAAGTTCTTACTCCTTCCATTCTAGCAACGGGGCGAATGTTTCTCCATAGTCTAATCCTTCTTCTTGAGCATAACCCTTGCATACTAGTCTAGCTTTGTTTCTAGTAATCTCGCCATTCTCATCCAACTTGTTTCTGAATAACCACTTGGTGCCAATCACATTCTTGTCAACTGGTCTAGGAACCAAACTCTAGGTTTTGTTCTTCTTTATTTGATCAATCTCTTCTTCCATAGCTTAATACCAGTCATCATCTTGTAATGCACCATATACTGTCTTAGGTTCAGATTTGCTAATTAGACATGATTCATGTCTTAGTCTATTCCTTTTCATTGGTCTTGCATCTTTGTCACCAATTATCTGTTCAGCAGGGTAATGTATTTTTACATATTTAGATAGTCTTGGTTTTTTCCTTGTTTCCATGTCTGATCTTTCAAATTCAGGGTCACTATGCACTGAGTTGTCAGATTGTTCCTCATCTCTTTCATGTATACCAACTTCAGGATCAGATTGTGCATTTCTTTCATTCTATAACTCGGCTTCTGAATGTAACTCGACATTCACTAGTTGTGACTCGGCTGAAACTTAAATTTGTTGTTGAATTTCAATTTGATTGGCAGCATCCTCATCAACAGGCATTCCTTCATAAGAATACACAAAGGTTCTGTATTCGTTCATTCTCTTTGGTTCTTCAACCTAGACTTCTGTATGCTCATCAAAGTTTACATTTGCACTTTCCACAATTTTTTTAGTATTAGTATTCAAACACTTGTATGCCTTACTTCTAGTGGAGTAACCAAGGAATATACCTTCATCACTTTTTGCATCAAATTTTCCATTTCTAGCATCTTTAAGGATAAAGCATTTGCAACCAAATACTTTGGAATTTTTTACATTGGGTGAGTGACCATACCATAATTCAAAAGGTGTTGTATTAGTACCTTTCTTAACTTGTACTCGGTTCAGTGTATGAACAGCTACACTTATAACTTCTCTCCATTATTTTAGAGCAACAGTATTTTCCATCATTAATGTTCTGGCATAGTCAATCATAGATCTATTTCTTCTCTTAGCAATTCCATTCTATGGGGGAGTTCTAGGAGCTCACATTTGTCTTTTGATTCTTTTTTCATTACAAAATATCTCGAATTCATTTGATGTGAATTCACCCCCTCTATCTGATCTCAAGCATTTCAAACTTTTTCCTGTTTCCTTTTCAACTCTAGCCACATACCACTTAAACATTTGAAAAGCATCAAATTTTTTCTTTAAGAACATAACAATCATCATCTTGGAATAGTCATCAACAAACAATATTATGTATTTATCTTCTTTATAGCTTTGTACTTCTATTGGACCACATAAGTCAATATGAACTAACTCAAATACTTCTTTAGATGTATGGTTTTTACTTTTGAACTTGACTTTGTCATCTTTCCTAGTTGACATTGTTTGCACATGATATTATCAGGTTTCTTCAATTTTGGTAAACCTCTGACTTTCTTCATTTTACTGATATTGACTAGATTTTCAAAGTTGACATGACATAGCCTTTTATGCCATAACCATTCATCATCAAATTTTGCAACAAAACAAGAAACATCATCCATATCAAGATAAAATAGATTACTTCTTGTTTGATCTCCTTTTCCTATCAATTTACCATTAGTACCATAGATTTTTGTAGTTTTGTTTCCAAATTCTACTTTGCATCCTACATTGCCTAACTGTGAGACACTCAGCAAATTGTAGTTTAATCCTTCAACATAGTATGCATTATCACATGAAATTTGTTCTATGAGCTTAATGGAGCATTTTATTTTTATTTGACATGGAGCATCATTACCAAATCTAACACTATTTCCATCATACTGAGTTAAGTTAACAAAATTACTTTTGTCTCCTATCATGTGATGTGAGCATCCACTGTCTATTATCCATCTGTCATTTTTTTTCATACATGTTACCAATGTTGTAGGTTCTTCTTCATCAGACTGATCCTTCATGGCTACATAAACAACTTCATAATTCTCTTCAACAATATAACACTTCTTGCCTTTGTCTTTGTAATCTTTCTTGTCATCTTCTCTTCTATATTTGTACGTGTTGCCTTCCTTGTAATCCTTTTTCTATGTACACCTTGCAGCAATATGTCCTACTTCATTGCAATTGAAACAAATGATAGGCATCTTACCTTTGAATTTTCCTTTGCCTATTTGAAATCTTCTAGCTAGCAATGCTTCCAATTGTTCCACATCTTCCTCATCAGTGCTACTGTCACTGGATACATATTTCATTTTTCTTCCTTTCTTTGATTTCACTTGTTCAACATCTTTCAATGATAGCTTGGCCTTGAAAGCAGATTCAACATTCTCAGATCTATAGTTATCAAAGTTGGATAACTCAAATGCAGTCAGTCTACCCACTATACCTTCAAAACTTAGATTGTTTCCTAGTACACATCTTAGTTCTTGTATTGCTGATACTCTAATAGCATAGATAGGGAGCAAGGTTCTTAAGAACTTACTATTAATAGTATCTTCATCCAATTGACCACTCAAACATCGTATTGCACTTACCACTTCCTTTATTCTAACGCCATATTGAGTAGCATTCTCACTTTCCTCCATTTTCATATCATCAAACTTTCCTCTAAGTCTTTCTCTTTTTCCTTTTTGGACATTCTGATCTCCTCCATAGATGTCTGATAGGGCTTTCCACATTTTGAATGCAGTATCACATCCTTTGATATCATCAAATTTAGCATAGTTGAGTGCAGAAGCAATCTCCTGCATTGTCTGAATGTGTTCCTGTTTGTTTTTCAAATCTTTTGTAGTAAGAGTACCAGTTGGATCAACATGTTTAGTAACAATTAAATTTTGGGCATAATCTCCTATGGATCCAAGATGTAGCTTCATCAGACTTTTCCATGCAACAAAGTTGTCTTTGTTGAGCTTGGGAACTTCTCTCTTAAGCATTCTGATATTTTCTGCTTATAGTCCCTTTAAACTGAATCAGCAGTTTGGCTCTGATACCAATTGTTACAATTTTTTAGAATAACTGAGAGGGGGCGGTGTGAATCAGTTATCCAAGGTCCAAATTTCCTAATAATACTTTTTCACAAATTATAGTGAGCCCATAAACTTTTCATCCATCCAAGCTTACATCAATCATCTTAGAAAATTACAGTAAATCAATATGCAAGGATAAAACATGCAAGATCAACACATGACACAATGATTTACGTGGAAACCCAATTTGAGAAAAACCACCAGTAACATGCTACTTAATTCTCACTCTTCCAAAGTAATACCCTGTTAAAAGCCTACCTTGTTAAAGGCTTACAACACACTATTATATGTGACCTTGTTAGAGGATTTCGCCATACTGTTAGGAATGGGCCTAATCAAAGGACTTTAGAACATTCACTTGGAATGTCACCCTGTTAAAGGATTTACATCATGGCTATTAAACCAACCTAAGTCCATAGGATTTAAACTATCTGTTACAATTGCTAGAAAGTAACAATAATGGCTTGTTGATCAAATACAACTTACAACATATTTTGCAGATTTCAGATCACACTTCAGTTCAGTCCTTTTGCTTGGCTTTGATCACTTCAGCTTTGACAGCTTTTCATCTCAAGCTTCACCTCCTTGAGTCTTCTTACTCATCATACAAATGCAACCATATCTGTGGTCATCTGTTGAAGAAGAGTAATTGTGCTTTCTTACTCCTTAGCACCTCCTTCAGCACTTTATGCTTTCATGCTTGACCTCCTCCTTTTCTGCTTCTTGACCTTATGACTCCTTAAATAGAAATCTGGATTTCCTTTGCCACTTGATTCTCCCTCTCCAATTTTAGGGTTTCAAATGGATTACGTAGGATACAATGCATCTACCCCATATCTTGCTCTTATCTTGAAACTTCATCTAGAGTCTAGTTGTATTCTCCAAAAATATTCTACATGGTGTTCTGTGCCACCAGCTCATCATTCTTATCTTCTATTTAATTCACAGAATTAAAGATAACAACCTTGTCGGCTTAGATCTAACGAATCTTCGATTTTTGAAATAATGCAACAACTCAGCACGATTGGTTTACTGATGCTCAGCACCTCTATGTTACTCGACACTTGTATTTTCTCAGCACTTGTTTCTTGCTTGGCACTTGTATTTGTTCAGCACTTGTATCTGCTCGGCACTTGTTGAAGTTCACTCAGCACTTACTAAAGTTGAACTTGCTTAGCTTCAACTAGAAATATGTTCAGCACTTACTAGCTTGCTCAGCTCTCTCTTTCTAATTAACTTAGTTAGGCTTTACAAATGACTTAGCTAAAACCTTACATCTTTGATATGTTTCAGTGTGCCCATTCTCTGTGTCTTAGAGTATGTCATCAATACACTTTTTCATCAATGGCTTAGCTGATCCTTCTACTTCATTACAACATCATAACTTCAACCTTTCTCTAGGTGTTCTAGTTACATCTTATTGATTGCCTCCTCCTTGTCAATCAACCAATTGATAGTATTTGTATCACTAAAGCAATTGTCATTCCTGCAAGTAGCAAGTTTGAAATCAATGACAAAACAATGATTGAGAACATTCTTTACCAATTCCATTACTTTCTATATATGATCTCTTCAGTCATTTTCAACAATCTCCCTCATGATGTTTTCATTCATTTCCAACAGAATATTCCTAACCTTGTTGATCTTGGAATGAAGACTTATTTTCATGATCATTTGGTTGAGTCTGACATGGAAATTGTAGAGGCTTGGTAGTAGATTATCAAGTTGTTGTTAGTGATGACTTATATGTTGTAGAGTATCTTGTTGTGAGCAATAAGATTTCTAGTATTGAGAGCTCGGCATGTGTTGATGGATATCTTCATATTGCTTCTAATGTTTAGTTTGTTGCTACTAGTGTGGATTCACTAGTTACTAATGTGGATGAGGATTTACATGTGAAGCATTATGTTCAGTTTGTTCCTAGGAGTGAGCATGTTGATTGGGTTGTTGAGATTCATTTAATTTTGATGTTTGAGTGGATTAAGCATATATGGTTGGTGTATAGATTTTTTCTCTTGTCCTTGATGGATTGGAAGCCTTTGGTGAAGATGAAGCTTTCATTTGGTATCAAAGTGTGGGGCACACTTTTGTATCTACGTAGGGAGTCTAATGCAGGAGCATCTTGAGGGCATAATTTTAAAATTTTTATTAAAAAATTATTTCAAAAATTGTGAAGGAGAGAGAAAGTGGAAAAAACTAGAAGAAAAAATAATGGAGAAAAGAGATAAAAAGTCATTTAATAGGTGCAATTATTAAATGTAACTTGTGGCTTGAGGGTTTATTTAATGTAACTTGCTAGGCCAACTTATGGCTTATGCATATATTTAATGTAAGGGTTTATTTTATTTGGTAATGGGCTAGGACGACTTGTGGCTTAGTTGTGTATAAGTAGGGGGTCTTGTAGAGTCTTTTAAGCATTCATTTAGTAGAGTGAGTCATAGAGAGTGTGGGATACAACTTGGAGAAAAGCATGGAACATGGAGTAGCTAAGTGAGCAAAGTTTTCTAGAGTGTGTGGACAGAGCGTCGAATGTGAGGAAATTTACACTTGGATCTTGGATAAAGTTTGAGAAGGGCTAGTAGTTGAGGCTTGGAAAACAAATAAATCACTTGGTGGGCTTGTAAGCACAAGTTTAGATCTCCCTTGGAGGTTTCTACTGGAGTGTGGATCTGGAGTAGCTAGTGTTTGGGTTAGATCTTGAGGGATCTTGCAGAACTATTATTGTAATTGCTTTTGCATTTTGGTCATAATTGGGAAGGCCTTATAGCCCAACACATTGCATGTAAATAGTTATTTTATGAATAAAGTTTTGTAAATTGGTATCAAATGTTGCATTTTTTTTGTGTTTTTTTTGTGTGGTTATTTGTTGGGTGGTAGGACATCTCCTTTGGGGATTCTCATGTCTTGCACTACGTCACCTAGTTTGCAGGCTTCTTTAGTCCTTCACTAGTTCCTTTCAACATTATTTTCATCTCTTTTTGGAGTAGGGTTTTTCCCATGTGGTTTTCTCTATTCCTCCTCTTTTCAAAGATTTGGTTGTGCTTGGGCAGTCATTAGACTTTGTTGCTAGAACCCAATTTACTTCCAATAGTAGTTTTTAGGTTTTTAGCTACTCCCTAAGTTTATCTTAAGGGGGGTGTTAGAGTAATAAAGTTTTTTCTTATTAATTAAGTCATATCATTTTAAAATATATAGTCACTTATTATCTCTAGTTTACTTAAGCTATACTTTGGGCATATAATTATTAATTATTATCATGCAACCTAAGTTTTACCTTTTAGGGTTTTGATCTCCTTTATATGGACAATCTCTCTTTGTAATTATAACATTCATTCATATTTTATAATAGAAATTTCTCTTTTTGCTCATCAAGAATGTCTCATCTATGGATATGGTAGTTCTAACCTCCCTTTTGCTTCTCTCTTTCTATCATAGGTGTTTGCATGCAGGTGATTCTTGAGGTTTGTGGGGTTGATCTTTCATCAACTTCAACACACACACACGATTGAAAATAAATTGAAAAGATCATTGTTGAGAGAGATTATTGAAAGAGGGAGATTGTTGAAGAAGACTATGTGTTTTAATCATTGTTTTGTGACTAATGTCAAACCTACTATTTTTTGGTAAGACAATTGCTTATAAGATTCAAGTACTATCACTTATTTAATTAATGAAGAGGATTTGATCAAAAGATGTAACAATAGAACCTAGAGGAAAGATTGAGTTATGATTATGTAATGAAGTACAAGGATTAGTTAAGATAGTGATGACATGATGTATTGATAATCTACTTAAAGTTACAAACATTGGTTACACTAAGAAAGATTAGAAAAACAAGTTATACAAACTTTGTCTGCCAAGCTTGACCGAGTGGATAGTAGGTGTCAAGCAAAGTCAGTACAAGTTAAGCAGAAAAAATAGTTGGAGCCAAGTAAAATTTCATTCTAGTGTATGCTGAGCAGAATAGTTGATGTTTAGTAAAGTTTAGTTGATGCCAAGCACCAGTAAACTTTAGTTTGTGTCAAGTAATTTCACAGTGGATGCTGAGCAACACATTATGTGTCAAGCATTAGAAGGTTGATAATGCCGAGCTATTGCATTATATAAAAGATCATGGATTTGATGAATCTGAGCTGACAAGTTTTTTTTTTTGGATTGTTTGAATGAGGTGGAAGATAAGGATGATGAGTTAGTGGTACAAAATTTGAGGCAAACCATTTTTAAGAAAATTTAAAGTGGATTCTAGGAGAAGTTTCTAGAAGGGATATGAGATATGCAGTAGATACATTGTATACTACCTAATCCATCTAAACCCTAAATTGGACGATGGAGAATGAGTGACAAATTATCTTAATTTCCTATTTATAGGAATGGTTGGTCATGAGGCAAGGTTTTCATGTGCGAGAACCCAAGGGAAACAAGGAGTCAAGGGTTTTGCTTCATATAGTGACCTAAGAGAAGAGTCTGCAATGGCATGTTAAGAAAGAAGGCTTAAAGAGATGAACTCTTAAAGGGTGAACAAGCTATCAGAGCTACAAAGTATGAAGGCCAAGAAAAATCAAGGACTAAATAGAGATCTGTAATCTACAAGTGAAGTTTTAAGTTGTATCAAATCAAAGCCTTATTGTTTCTAACAATTGTATCAGTCTAGGGTAAACCCTTTGGATTAAGTTTGACCTAATAGTCATTTGTAAATCCTTTAATTGGGTGGCATTCCAAGTGAATGGTCTAAAGTCCTCTAACAAGGCTCACTCCTAAAAAGGTGATTGAAATCATTTAACTGGGTCACATTTAATTATGTGTATTGTAACCTTTAACAGGGTTGATTTTTCATAAGGCATCACTTTAGAAGAGGGAAAAGAGTAGCATGTTACTAGTGGTTTTTCTCAAATTGGATTTTCATGTAAATCATTGTGTCAAGCATGTTGATGAATCTATTATGTTTCATGCTTTACATGTCTACAAGTTGATTTGACAGTAACCTACAAGTTTTTAGTGATTGCATAATCTTATGGATGCATGCATGATTATATATGTTTTATTGGTTCCCTAAAGCTATGAAAAGTTTTATTTATACATCTAGACCTTGGATAACTAATTCACCCCCCCCCCCCCCCCCCCATCTCAGTTATTCTCAAGTATTCTAACAATTGGTATTAGAGCCATCTACTTAAGAGAACTAGTTTGAAAGTACTAGAAGCACAAAGATTGAGATGTCTAAAAGAGAAGTACCCAAGCTCAATAGAGATAACTTTCCTGCATGGAAAAGTTTGATGAAGCTACAACTTAGAAGACTTGGAGATCATGCACAATCTACCATTTATGTGGAACATGTTGACCCTGTTAGTGCCCCATGCTGCAAAAGATATGAAGAAGAAGAAAGAACACAACCAGGCAATGTTGGAGATCACCTCTACCCTAAGTTATGGAAAATTTGATGATATCAAAGGTCTTGATAGTGTAAAGAAAATGTGGGATGCCCTAGCTACCATCTATGGAGGAGATACCAATTTTCTTGGAGCCAAATTTGAAAGTCTCAAAGGTAAGTTTGATGAAATAAGAATGGAAGAAGGTGAGAATAGTGCTTAATATGTTGAAAGGATAAAAGTAGTTAATACAATAAGAGGAGCAAATAGAAAACTAGATGATGATATTGTTTTAAGAAAAAATTTGAGAACATTGTTGCCTATATATCCTATTAGATTTTCTACAATTCAAGAACTAAGATGTATTCCTGGGAATAAGCTATCACTTGAAGGTTTGGTAGGTAGGCTTATTGCTTTTGAGCTATCTAATTTTGATAATTACAAGCCTAAAAAGATTGAATTTTATTTCAAAGCTAAAGTGTCATTAAAGAAACCTGATGAAAAGAAAAAGAAGAAGTATATGTCTAGTGACTGTGATACAGATGAGGAGGATGTTGAACAGCTTGAAATACTACTAGCATGAAGATTTCACAAAGGTAAAGGCCAGTTCAAGGTAAGTTACTCATCATTTCTTTCAATTGCAATGAGGTTGGTCATATTGCTTCTAGATGTCCAAAGAAGAAGAACTACAAAGGTGGTCACAAATAAAAAATTAGAAGAGATGAAGATAGAAAATATTACAAAGACAAAGGGAAGAAGTCTCACTACATTGTTGAAAAGGAAACACGGGATGATTCTAATGAACATGAAAAGGAAACACTTGTGACTTGTGTGAACAAGAATGATAGATGGATGATTAATAGTGGATGTTCACATCACATGATTGGAGACAAAACTAAGTTTATTACCCTGAACTGTTATGATGTAAATAGTGTAAGATTTGGTAATGATGCACCATGTTTGATAAAAGAAAATGGTTCTATCAAACTCACAAACAAGATTTTATGTGACAATGCTTACTATGTTGAAGGATTAAACTATAATTTGTTGAGCGTGTCACAATTGAATAATTTGGAATGTAAGGTTGAGTTTGAAAAAAATATTGCTAAGATATATGACATAAATGGAAAACTAATTGGAAAGGGTGATCAAACTAGAAGTAATCTATTCTATCTTAATATAGAGGATACTACTTTTCTTGTTGTAAAATTTGATGATGTATGGCTATGGCACAAGAGGTTATGTCATGTTAATTTTGATAACTTGGATAGTATCAGTAACATGAAGAAAGTTGGAGGTTTGCCAAAGTCAAAGAAGCCTGATAATGTAATGTGCAAACAATGTCAGTTAGGAAAGATGACAAAAGTCAAGTTTTAAGAGTAAAACTTATACCTCCAAAGGAATACTAGAGATTGTTCATACTAACTTGTGTGGACCAATTGATGTGCAAAGCTAAAAAGGAGATAAGTACATAATTCTATTTTTTGATGATTTTTCTAGGATGATGACAATTAAGTTTCTGAAACAAAAATTTGATGCTTTTCAAATGGTTAAGTGGTACTTAGCAAGAGTTGAAAAGGAAATAGGTAAAAGTCTGAAGTGTTTGAGATCTAATAGAGGAGGAGAATTTACATAAAATGAGTTTGAGATGTTCTGTAATGACAGAGGAATCAAAAGACAGACATCTACCCCTAGAACATCTCCACAAAATGGAATAGCTGAAAGGAGGAATAGATCTATAATGGACTATGCTAGAACACTCATGATGGAGAAGAATGTTTCTTTGAAATACTGGAGAGAACCTATAAGTATAGCTATCTATACCTTGTGCTGTGTGCAAATAAAGAAAGGTACTCATTCAACACCTTTTGAACTATGGTATGGATACTCACCTAGTGTAAAATACTTCAAGGTATTTGGAAGTAAGTGTTACATTCTTAAATATGTTAGGAATGGAAAGCTTGATGCAAAAAGTGAAGAAGGTATATTCCTAGGATACTCCACAAGAAGTAAAGCTTATAACTGTTTGAATACTAACACTAACAAAATTGTGGAAAGTGCAAATGTGAACTTTGATGAATATATAGAAGTTTATGAGGTTGAACCTATGAAAGAACCAAAAGAATACAAATCATTTGTATACTTTTATGAAGGTATGCTTGCTAAAGAAGATGATGCAAATCAAGTTACAAATCAATAGTAAGTTTCAGTGACTACCGAGTCACACCCTATGAATGTCGAGTTGCATTTAGGAACTAAGCTACATTTAGATGTTGAATTATAGAATGAAGTGGATGTACATTCTGATTCTAAGGTTAGTGAATATGAAAGATATGTTGAGATACCTAACAGAGATATACACAATGATTCTAAAGTTGAAAGACAAAATGAAGAAATTAGAGCTGAGCCAAGATTGTCCAAATATGTCAAAAGACATCATCCTACTACTCAAATCATTGGAGATAAAGATGCTAGACCAATGACAAGAAACATATTGAGAAGTGAAACATGTTTTCTGAGCATGAAGGAACCCAAATCAGTAAGAGATGCATTAGAATATGTTGACTGGTATAAAGCCATGGAAGAAGAGATTGAACAAAAAGAGAAGAACAAAAATGTGATTGGTACCAAGTGGGTATTTAGAAACAAGCTAGACAAAAATGGTGAAACTACAAGGAACAAAGAAAGATTAGTTTGCAAGGTACATGCACAAGAAGAAGGAATTGACTATGGAGAGACATTTTCTTCTATTGCTAGATTAGAAGGAGTAAGAACTCTACTTGCTTATTCAGCATACAAAGGTTTCAAAGTTTATCGTATGGATGTTAAATTTGCATTTCTAAATGGCATATTAGAGGAAGAAATTTACATAGAATAGCCAGAAGTTTTTTTTGATGTTAATAATAAGAACATGGTATGTAAACTAGACAAAGCTCTATATGGTTTGAAACATGCACCAAGAGCATGGTATGAGAGACTTCATAATTATCTTTTGAAGATTGGATTTGAAAGGAGTGATGATAATAGCAATTTGTACATGAAGATAGAGAAAGGAAAAGGTAGTTTTTTATCTAAAATATTTGTTGATTATATCATATTTGTAGGTCAAGATGCTTTATGTGAGGATTTTGCAAATCAGATGAAGCAAGAATTTGAGATGTCTATGTTTGGTGAGATCAATTTTTTCGTGGGTTTTCAAGTATATCAGATGAAATATGGTATATACATCACTCAATCAAAGTATGTCAAGGAAATATTGAAATTTTTTGGATTGGAGGATTCCAAACTAGTAAGTACACCTATGGTGATAGGACATAAGTTGTCAAAGAATGATGATTCAACTAAGGTAAATCAAACATTTTATAGGTGTATGATTGGCAAATTGCCATATGTAGTACATAGAAGACCTAATATTGCATTATCTATAGGGGTAGTTGTAATATTCTCTACTAATCCCAAGGAGAATCATTTAATGGTTGTGGAGAGAATAATGAGATATCTAAAAGGAATAGAAGAGTTTGGTCTATACTACAAGAAGAATGAAATTTTTGAATTAAGAGCCTACACTGATGTTGATTGGGCTAGAAACATTGATGATAGAAAGAGCACCAATGGAGGAGCATTTTTCTTGGGCAAGTGATAAGTTACATGGACTAGCAAGAAACAAAATTGCACTTCACAATCTACTACTAAAGTTGAATATGTTTGTGTTGTTGTAAATTGTACAAACATTGTGTGGATCAAATAGCTACTCAAATAAATGAAGGAAGAAATCACAGAACTAGTGATACTTTATTGTGATAATACAAGTGTTGTCAATATATCAAAGAATCTAGTGATGCACACAAAGATAAAGCATATTGATATCAAGTATCATTACTTGAGAGAGCTAGTTTAAGATAAAGAGGTGAAGATGGAATATGTCAACACAAAATAAGAAATTGTTGATATCTTCACAAAATCATTACCTAAGGATGCTCATGAGTATCTAAGAGGTAAATTAGGGTTGATACTCCTATTAAAGACTATCTAAGTAACAAGAGGAATGCCCTACATCAAACAAGCTGATGTTCACATATATTACATATTGATGCAGTGGATTTTACTTTAGGAGCTACCTAAAGTAATCAAAGAGTTGAAACTTTAAATCAATCACAAGCAAGGTGACAAATGGAGAAATTGAAAGAACCTGAAAAAGTCTATATCTACATGTTAAGATGATAGGTCTTTTGAACATGTCTTTGGCATTGTTGTCAAAGAGGGAGATAATACTAATCAATAGTATGATTATTGATCAAGAGAGAGAAATCCTAATCTACCTAGTCAGATGGAGATATAGTAAGAGGGAGTTATAAAAAAGAATTTTGTAGCCTAATCAGAAGATGGAAGTTGCTCACAGAGGGATAGATTTCAATACAAGTTTTCTTTTTGCTATTATCTTACTATTTCAACCTAGTCAATTTGGTTGAACAAGATGTTTACCATTTGGTTGGTCAGTTTGGTTTGCCATCAATGCCAAAGAGGGAGATTGTTGAAGAAGACTATGTGTTTCAATCATTGTTTTGTCAACCCTATTATTTTCTAGTAAGACAACTACTTATAAGATTTAAGTACTATCACTCATTTGATTGATGAAGAGGATTTGATCAAAAGATGTAACAATAGCACCTAAAGGAAAGGTTGAGTTATGATTATATAATCAAGTACAAGGACTAGTTAAGATAATGATGACATGATGTATTTATAATCTATTTAAGGTTACAAAGGTTGGTTACACTAAGAAAGATTAGAAGAACAAGTTACACAAAGTTTGTCACCCAAGCTTGACCGAGTGGATAGTAGGTGCCAACCAAAGTCAGTACAAGCCAAGTAGAAAAATTAGTTGGAGCCAAGTAAAAGTTCATTCTAGTGTATGCTGAGTAGAATAGTGGATGCTGCTCAGTAAAGTTTAGTTGATAACAAGCACTAGTAAACTTTAGTTCGTGCAAAGTAATTTCATAGTGGATGTTGATAAATGTAGTATGTGTTGAGCATCAAAAGGTTGATAATGTCAAACTACTACATTATTTAAAAGATCATGGATTTAATGAATCTAAGCTAACAACTTTGTTTTCTTAGATTGTGTGAACTAGGTGGAAGATATGGATGATGAGCTGATGGCACAGAATTTGAGGTAACTATTTTTAGGCAAATTCAAAGTGGATTCTAGGAGAAGTTTCTAGAAGAGATATGAGATATGGGGTAGATACATTGTATCCTACCTAATCCATCTGAACCCTAAATTGGACGATGGAGAATGAGTGGCAAAATATCTTAATTTCCTATTTATAGGAATGGTTGGTCATGAAACAAGGTTTTCATGTGCAAGAACCTAAGGGAAACAAGAAGTCAAGAGTTTTGCTTCATCTAGTGACCTAAGAGAAGAGTCTACAATGGCATGTTAAGCAAGAAGGCTTAAGGAGATGAATGCTTGAAGGGTGAACAAGCTATCAGAGTTGCAAAGTAAGAAGGCCAAGTAGCATGAAGGACTGAATAGAGATCTGTAATCTGCAAGTGAAGTTGCGAGTTGTATCAAATCAAAGCCTTAATATTACTCTCTAACAATTGTATTAGTCTGGGGTAAATCCTTTAGATTAAGGTTGACCTAACAGTCATTTGTAAATCCTTTAACTGGGTGACATTCCAAGTGAATGGTCTAAAGTCCTCTAATAAGGCTCACTCCTAACAAGGTGATTGAAATCCTATAATCGGGTCATATTTAATAGTGTATATTGTAACCTTTATCGAGGTTGGCCTTTCACAGGGCATCACTTCATAAGAGTGAAAAGAGTAGCATGTTACTGGTGGTTTTTTCCCAAATTGGGTTTCGACATAAATCATTGTGTCAAGTGTGTTGATGAATCTGTTATGTTTCATGCTTTACATTTCTACAAGTTGATTTGATAGTAACCTACAAGTTTTTAGTGATTTCATAACCTTATGGATGCATGCATGAGTATAAATATTTTATGGGTTCACTAAAGCTGTGAAATTTTTTATTTATACATCTGGACCTTGGATAACTAATTCACCCCCAACACCACCGCCCCCCCCCCCCCCCCCCCCCCCGGCGCTCTTAATTATTCTATAGTATTCAAAATGCACATATACATAAATACATAGATACATACATATACATACATGCATATATATACATGCATACATATATATGTATATATCTAGATATGTATGTATATATGCATGTATGTGTGTGTGTCTGTCAATCAAACTCTAAGTTGATACATTATATTATATTATACATTAAATATATTAGTTTTTATCTATTATCTTCTATTATTATAACATAATTTATTATTATTTTTTATTAATATTTGTTACTAAATCCTGTTTTGATAGGATCATTGCATGTGAGCATTGGGTAGAGTATGTAAATTGAAACCATAATAGTATGTTGTACTCCATAACTAATTATTTTCAGTACTTTTCAAAAACCATTATGTAATTAACAAAGATGTAAAAAGAGAGACCATTAAACTTAAAATTTGCATTTGTGCTTTTTGTTAGTGCCTTATCTTATATCTGTAGCTAAGACTAGATAAGTTAATTTATTTTGTTATCTCTATTGAAGGTTTCATATTCCTAATTTAGTAAATTTATACTTCTAACCCACACAATGCTTATAACTTGTCTAAATTTATGGAGCGTTTTCATTTACTTAAATTTATGTCTCATTCTCTTACATATGATGCAATTATACTTATGAGCGATGACAACTTCTACATGTGCATCCACATAGCCAAGTATTTGGCATTTTTGTAATTTGTGTGTGTAAGTCATCCTAATAAAATGTAGCATGGCCATGTGTACAAACACATAAAATCAAAATAAATGCATAATAGCTTTGGTTATGGCATAGTGGCACTAACCTTCCCTCTAGGGTGCCAAACTAACCACTCGTTGAGGCATGTGCTACCCTTCATACAACTAAGATGGTGAAAGATATTGGTTTTAAATGCCTCTGGCTTGAGGGGGATTCTAATAACATCTTAAACTGCCTCAAAGGTGAACATCCTCCTTCCTGGTCTATTAAGAATTTGGTGTAAGAAACAAAACAAATCTTTCTTACTTTTGAGAGAGTCTACATGTCACATAAATATAGAGAGGAAAATTTGATAGCTAACTAGATGGCCAATGAGGTGGTTCAAAGTGACACTTCATACAAGTGGATTAATAGTGACAAGCTCCCAACGACAACTAAAAGCATGATTAAGATTGAAAGAATCCAAGGGAGGACGGGAAGTATTAATAGTAATGATGTAATGGGCACCCCTCGCTGTCCCAAAAAACTAAACCAATTTGCTGAAAGGAATTTTGTCAAACAGTTTGCATTCAACCTCTTATTTCTCCGTTTAATGTTTTAAACCCCTTATAGCTCTGCAAATCAAACATTTATTTGTTTGTTGTGTTTTGTGCATGGAATTGGTATCATACAACATAAACAAGAAAGAAACTACAATAATATGCAAAGTGGAAATGAACTGCTGCTAATAAAATGTTATTTTCAGAATTCATAAAACCAAATACATGGCAGATTTATCAACTCACTAATTACTTCAGCAGTATTGACATAATACTCTAGCCCATGCTTTCGAACTTGCTGCTACAGTGCTTTGTCCTTAAATCAGTCCACTACCTTCATAATCTCATTCCCTAAAAGTGGCATAAGCATCGAAAAAGTAGTGAAGAAGATATGAGAAAAATACCAAATCTGCCTGTAGCTGGAAATGCAACTAAATTGCCTGATAATGAAGCCAATAACAAAAAATTCCAAATGCCAAACCCCAAGGGAATGACATCTAGAATGTTACAAGAGAGGATAGACATCCTCAAATGCCAAGAATGGAGCTGCAACTCACACACCAATTTCTTCGCATATTCAACCCTGCTAATGAAGCCACAAATGCTTCCTTTTATTCTATTTCCAAGGGTCTGCTCAACTCATATGGGCAATGTGGGATAAAAGATGTGTAGTATATAAAACATATATTAAAATACCCCTTATGTCTCCCTTGAATACACATCCTCATAAAATAAATATTAAAGTAACACTTTAATATTTTACAATTAAATTAGATGTTACTTTAATAAAACTTCAGGCATTAAAATGTATTAGCAATCGGACTTTGAATAATGCGAGTGATAGCTCATCGGAAAGCTCTCACCAAGGAGTATCAAATCCAATCACCAAAATTGACCTGCACTGTATCCTGCCAACTTACTAAAAATAGTAAGTATGCCTGAAATTGAGTAAATCAACTTCATTTTGGCCCAAACTAGAAATGACTAGACCAAAACACTCCAAGACCCCATTAAACCCTTTGTTAGCCCTCGGGACCATGTAGAACAAGGCTAATGCACACACACTTGGTCAACTACTAAAATATGGACATTACAGTCTGCCCCCCTTGAAATTGCTTGTCCTCGAGCAATCTCAGTCCAGCCTGCTGAATAACCTGCTCACTCTCCCATTTAGAATCTTCCTCCAGCAAGTCTCTCCATCTGACCAAATACTCCTTCACTATCCTATTTCTAAGCTTCCTCTCTCTAGTGTCTAGAATAGCCTCGGGTACTAACACAAGCTTCCCCTCTTCATCCAAAGGGGGTAAATCTGTAGAAGGCATTACATTCTAACCAATGGCTTTTTTAAGCCTAGACACATGAAACACATTGTGCACTCGATTGCCCTCTGGAATCTCAAGCTCATATGAAACTTTGCCCACTTTGTGAATCACCCTGTAGGGACCATAAAATATAGGTTTCAACTTTTCAACTCCACTCTTCTTGAGCGATGACTGTCTATATGGTTGTAGCCTCAAGTAAACCATATCCCCTACCTCGAAGCTATGCTCTATTCGGTGCTGATCAACATACAATTTCTGTTGATTCTGAGCCTATTGTATATTCTCTTTGAGCACTTTCAAGATGTCTTGACTATCTTGCAATAATTTTTTGGCTTTGGGCACTCTACTGTCCCCCAAAACTAAATCCATGAAGCTAGGTGCTTCATAACCATAGAGTGCAATGGAAGGAGTCATCTTGATGGACATATGATAAGTGGTGTTATAACAATACTCTCCCATATGCAACCATTTGATCCAAGCCTTTTGTTGTGCAGTTACATAGTTCCTCAAATATCCTTCCACCCACTTATTCACAATCTCTGTTTGCCCATCTGTTTGTGGATGATAACTAGTGCTAGGTGTAAGATCTGTGCCACACAACCTAAACAACTCTTACCAAAAAACACTCATAAAATTACTATCTCGGTCACTGACAATGAATCTGGGCAGCCCATGTAACCTGAATATCTCTCTAAAGAAAAGATCTACCACCTATGTTGTTGTGTAAGTGGACAGAATAGCAAAGAAGTGAGCAAACTTCGTCAAGCAGTCCACCACCACATAGATGCAATCCCTTCCCTGCACTCGTGGTAAACCAGTGATGAAGTCCATCGAAATACTTTCCCATTTCCTATTAGGAATGGGCAAGGGTTGTAATAAACCTGCAGGAAATGTGTGCTCTCCCTTATTCTATTGACAAACCACACACTCCCTGACATACTGTTGAACATCATCCTTGAGCCCTTTCCATGAAAACCGCTCTCGGATCTGCCTATAGGTCTTGAAGACCCCCGAATGTCCAGCTGTGGGTGCATCATGAAATGCCTTCAGTATTGCCTCTCTCAAATGTGATGACAGAATCAAATAAACCCTATCCTAAACTCTAATCAATCCATCAACCACCTCATAGTGATCATCTTGTATGGTACCTGAAATCAATCCAGAAGCCCAAGCATCTCCAACATACTCTGTTATAATCCGATCTCTCCAATCTCCTGAAATCTCTGCCAGAGCACATAAGTGAGGTCTCCGAGATAAGGCATCAGCCACCACATTTTTCTTACCTTTGACAAACTCTATGTCAAATTCATAAGCCTGCAATTTAGTCACCCATTTTTGTTTCCGATCATAAGATCACGTTGGCTCATTAAGTAGTTAATACTGTTGTGATCAGTCTTGATCACAAAACGTCCACCTACCAAATATGATCAAAATTTGGCCAATGCATGCATTATGGCCAACATCTCATGGTCATAGATAGAATAACTCTTCTCAACTCCCCGGAGCTTCCTACTCTTGAATGCAATGGGATGCTTCTCCTGCATCAATACTACTCCAATCCCATCACCTGATGCATCACAATGAAGCTCAAAAGGCTTCGTGAAATCTGGTAGAGCTAGAACTAGACATGAAGACATTACCTGCTTGAAATGCTCAAAACACCTCTATGCTACCCCTGTCCACATGAAGGCTCCTTTCCTGGTAAGATTTGTCAAGGATGTAGCAATTTGTGAGAATCCCTTAACAAACCTCCTAAAAAAATCACATAAACCAAAGAATCCCTTAAGCTGTGTAAGGTTTGTGGGAGTAGGCCACTCTACAATAGCTCTAATCTTTTTGGGATCAACTTGAATGCCATCTGCACTAATGATATGCCCAAGGTAAAGGAGCTCAGTCATGCCAAACTCACATTTAGATTTCTTGGCATACAATGAGTCTCTCTCCAAAATAGATAACACCTCCTCCAGATGATGTAAGTGTTCCTCCCAGGTCTTACTAAAGACCAAGATGTCATCAAAGAAGATCAAGACAAATCTCCTCAGCTGCTTCCTGAATACCTCGTTCATACAACTTTGAAATGTAGCGAGTGCATTGATTAGACCAAATGGCATAACCATGAACTCAAAGTGGCCATAGTGACATCAGAAGGTTGTTTTCTCAATGTCCTTTGCTCTCATCCTGATTTGATGGTATCCAGATTGCAAATAAATTTTGGTGAAGAAGCATGCCCCATGCAACTCATCAATCAGCTCATCAATCCTAGGAATAGGATACCTGTTTTTAATTATTTTCTTATTCAGTGCCCTATAATCGATGCACATGCGCATGGTCCCATCCTTCTTCTTTACCAATACTACTACTGAAGCAAAGGGGCTCTTACTGGGCCTGATATGCCCCATCTCCAAAAAATCCTTAATCGCCTTCTCTATCTCATCCTTGTGTTTCTTAGGGTGACGATAGGGAGTAATCATAACTAGTTTGGCTCCCTCCTTGAGCTCAATAACATGTTCCATCCCTCTGTCAGGAGGAACCCCATGAGGAATATCGCTAAATACGTTAGCGTGTCGATCAAGTATCTTCTGGATATCTGGTGGATGACTCTTTTCTTGTGGCTCTGGTGAAGTTGGCATAATGTAGCACTCTTTCGCCCACTCTATGTCATCATGATGAAAAAGTCTCTGCATTCTCCTCAAGGACACTACTTTGCAACCTCCATCTAAAAGTCCTCTAAGTACCATAGTTCTGCCCTCATGCTGGAATCTCATCTCCAATTTCACTAGGTTGAGTGTGAACTCCACTAGTGAAGCCATCCATGTCATGCTGAGGATGACATCATAATCTCCCATGTCCACAACATAGAACTCATCCTTCAACTCGTAGCCATCTCCAAACCTGATGTGAAGATTAGATATCTTTCGAGTGCATAATAATTTATCACCATTAGCCACCATGACTCTAAACCCATCATGCTCCTCTGTCTATAACCCTCTCCTGGCTACCAACTGTGCATCTATGAAGTTATGTGTAGCCCCAATGTCAATAAGAGATATCACTTTCTGCCCCTAGATATTACCCCTGACCTTAAATGTGATTGCCTTTTGGGCCCCTATCAAGCGTGCCAACGATCTATCATCCTTAGGAATGCTGCTCTCCTCTATAGTGTTACCCTCATCTGAATCGGAGTATTGATCCTCCCCCTCTGACTCTGAATCTTCTGCTGAAAAATAATCCATTTGATTTGCCTTAGCCTTGAGAGAACATTTATGAGATAAGTCCCAAGGCTCTCTACAATGCAAGCACAGCTCCTTCTTTCGAAGTTCATTCAAGGTTTCATTGTCTAGTCCTTTTAATCCTTCTTTGGGTTTGCTATGCTCTTTCTGAAATGGTTTTTTGTCTTTGTCCTTGTGGTAGGAAGAATCTATTGAATGGTTTTTTCCTTTGTATACTGAAGGGTCTAAATCTCGTGCCTTTTTAGTTGCTTCAGCTAAGGTGAGTGGATCATGTCCCTTCACCCAACCTCGTAATGGATCAGCAACACCATCACAAAATAACACCACCAATCTCCTAGGAGAGATATCAGTAACAAGTATAGACAAGCGCTAAAACTCAGCAATGTAAGCATCCACAGAACCTAACTGTTTTAACTGTGCTAGTTCCTTGAAATGTAACTCGAGATCCCTAGTGTCAAATCTCTCAATCAATGTTTCGGTGAATTTCTCATAGGATGTAATCTGATTATGCCCCAAAGTCACCATGCCATGATGCCACCATTCATGTGCAATGCCATCCAAGTGCATAGCCGCATACTTGATAGCCTCCTCCTCAGGCATAGGATTTAGCTACCAGTATGTATCTACCTTCTGCACCCAAGCTCGTGCAGTCATCTTCCCTGAAGCATCATAATAAGGAAAGAAAAGTTTTCTAACTTTCTTTCTCATCTCAAAGTTTTGATTCCTCCCTCCTGCTCTAGGCATGTGTCTCATCCTCAAGTCCATATAATCTCTAAGGGAAATATCCGCCTGAAACTTTGATCCACTAACCTCTCAGTCCCTCCTGAACTGATCCTATAACTCGATAATCTGTAGTTCATTTACTAGTTGAACCGGATCTCTGAGTGGGAAGGTGGGTAGAAGAGGTCTCGAGCTCGTGGTCTGCGCTGGACGTTCAACATGTCTAAAGTTATCAACCTCATTTCCATTGTTGTCGTGTCCATTATTACCATTAATGTTATTCTCAGAACCATTTTTGTTGCCTTGGCCTCCATGGTTATTGTTTCCCCCATTTTTATTGTTTCCCTCATTGTTATTGTTTCTGTTGTTGGCATCACCTAGATTAATATTGACACCCATCTGTCTAGCCATGAGCTGCAACATCATGTCCATTCGCCTATTCTGCTCCTATTGCATACGCTACCCTTGCTCTAATGTATCCAATAATTGTCTGAACATTATGTCCCCCTGATCTAGACCGGCATTCCCACCTCCGCCTAATCCTGTATTCCTATCATCTCAATCACCCATATTGTTGTCCTGATCAAAGAATATCTCCTTTGTGTCTGTATGGCTGGATTCAATGTCCCCCTGCACGGATGTACTAGGTTGTTTGCTTTGCAAGTATGAAATATTTGTTGGCATAAAGTTATTTTCCATTAGTGACAACACTTATCTCACAGTTCTAACTGAGCACCGAGTAATACAATTCAGACTGAGTGATGGCAACACAGTTCAAACCGAGCACTGAAGACATAGTTCAAACCGAGCGTCGAAGATACAGTCCAAACCGAGCATCGAAGACATAGTTCTAACCGAGTGAAGAAGCACTTAGTGTTAACCAAGTGAAGATGCACTTAGTGTTAACCGAGTGAAGAAGCACTTAGTGTTAACCGAGTGAAGATGCACTTAGTGTTAACTGAGTGAAGATGCACTTAGTGTTAACCGAGTGAAGATGCACTTAGTGTTAACCGAGTGAAGATGCACTCAGTATTAATCGAGTGAGGAAGGACTCAGTGATAACCGAGCTCAGGAGGTTAATGAAGAAGTTAGTTTCTACTGAGTGAGACTATATCTACCGAGTCACCAATGGTTACAGAGTTCTAGGCAACATTGTATGACTAGTATGAACCGAGCCCCTACCTCTACCGAGTGCATGACGATGCTGAGTAACGTAGTGGATGTCGCATATCAGAAGGTCATCAAGTCTATTTGAAGAACTCGAGTTTATTTTACTATTTGGCCGACTCAATTATATTTTGTTTACTTGTGTTTGGCCGACCTTGCATGAATAATTATTGGAATGGTATATATATGTAATGTATTATATCATTCAATAGAGATACAAGATATAGAATATTGCAAAAAAGGGACATAAGATATGATATGAGAAGTGGAATATATGGAATTATGATAATGCAAATTCATCAGCACTAAAGAATACTCAGCAAGGTCTACAAGGAGAAAAAATGATTTCATCAATCACAGAAGGTGATCTACAATAAAGAATCCAGTCAAGTTGTAAGTTAATCCGTTGGTTCATCCTAACAGGTGAATCATTCTTGTAAATCCTTTAATAGGGTAGACTTAACCGTCTTTATTCAAATCTCCTAACAGAGTGCATACTTGTAAAGTATGTAAATCCTCTAACAAGGTGGATCTAGCAATCCTCTGTGCTCCTAACAGGGCAGATCACCAGAAGTGATCATTGTAAGCCTTAACCGGCCAACTTCATACTGCAGTAACGAAGCTTTGTGGGTATCATCCGCACCCCAATTTTACTTTCTATTTTGGAAGGTTTTTGGGTCACCAAATCTCTGTGCATATATGGTTTAAATTTTTAATAGTTCTTTTATGTAGCAGGCTAGATGAGTGAATGTTGTATATGGTTATTCTAAATTGACTTAAAAGTTTTATTGTTACTGATTCACCCCTCCCCTCTCAGTAACCTATTATATCTTGAATATTTCCAACAATTGGTATCATAGCTTTTTGGTTCTTAGGACAAAGTTTGACAGCTTGAGCAAAGATCTAAGTTATGGAGATATTCAGACTGGAGAAAGTTATTGAAAATGAAAAGTTAGATCTAGAAATGGCCATGGTTCAACTCAAAGAAGCAAAGGAGCATCTTTCTTAATCCCTAAAAAGAAGAAAGGAACTTGCAAGACAAATGAATGACCATCACTATGTTGAAGAAAAGATTGAAGATTTGTTACCATCAAGTAGTTCAGAAGAAGTTGACAAGGCAATCAAAGAACTTCTAGAAAAGAATGGATCTCTGCAAGAAGAGGTAAGAAAGCTTAAAAGAGAGCAAGAAATACAATCAATTAGGCTATGTGAAGTTTTGGAACAAAGAAACAAAGCTCAAGAAGAATTGGAAGATAAAAGCCATAAAATTCATAATCAATCCCATCAGCATGAAGACCTTATAGACCAACTCTCTAATGCAAATGAAGAAATCAGGATTCTCAAAGTACAAAATGAAAGAATAAGGAATGATTTAAATACTGAAAAACAAATCAATGAAAGTCTACATAATGATTTATTAACTGAGAGACAAATCAATGAAAGCTTGGAAAATGATCTAATCTTTGAAAGGCAAGTCAATGAAAGAATGATGAAATCCCAAGGAGATATGAATCAATTAAATCAACAAAATGAGGAAAATCTTTATAGACATAAAGGTAAAGCCAGTCTTGGATACAAGGAAGAAGGTGAGTCCTCCAAACAAGGTGAACAAAGGAATCAAAAACCCACTTGTAATCACTGTGGCAAGTTAGGTCATACATCAAACAAATGTCGGAGCAATGGAAAAGAAAAATTCAATGGTAAATGCTTCAATTGCAATCAGAATGGTCACAAAGCAAATGAGTGCAAAGAAAAACCAAAATTTGAAGGCAACTGTCACAAATGCAAAAAACATGGTCACAAGGCATTCCAATGCAGATCCAAATCATTTGATCCAGCTGAACAACTTGTCAAAGCCATATTTGGATGGGACTACAACACCTAGTGCAGATGTCACTATTGTGGAGAATATGGACATACTAGCATAAATTGTGCAAGACATCACCTAAGGAAGAAGGACACTACTGTAAGGTGCTATACATGTACAGAACTTGGTCATATAGCTAGAAATTGCATGAATATAGAAAGAATTGAAGATGAGAAGAAAATCAAAGAAGACAACATTCGGAAGCAAATGAAGCAACAATGGATTCCAAAATCTATCGAACAAGATAAGTCAAGCAATGGCAATATCACTCAAGAAATGAGTGACTCCGCCATTTTCGATTAATATTCATAAAAGAAAGTATGGAACCGCATCCTCCAAGAATTATCCTAAACAGTTCCACAAGAAGAAAGATGATCAGAATAGTATTCAGATACACTTTGATCCTAGACTTAACTGAGTTCGGTCGGCTGCAATAAAGTTTCATTTATCAAGTTATATCAACTGAGCAAGGTTGGTTTGTGACCTTACCGAGTTAGGTCGGTACATCAATGTTTTCTTTTGATCACCAAGTTGATAGTATCTACCAAGCAAGCAGATGACAACGTGTCATTTCATCTACCATCGTACCAAGCATTTATGACAAATTTTTTGTCAAAAAGGGAAAAATTTGATCTCATTCTTCACTACGAACTTGGAGCTAAGTTATTTTCTGCGATTCCAGAGCAAAGCTTAAAGCAATTTTGAGAAAATTTTAAAGGGCGAAGAATCTATTCAGAATTTCTCTTCACTTACCGAGCGGCAATGGCATCCGGAAGTAGCAGCTCCAAGGCAAAGAGAGGCTCAAAAATGCTAGTTAAAGGTGTGGAATGGAAGGCGTCGAACTTCAAATTGGCACCAACAATTGTAGAATCACTTGATCCTAATGGTGCTCAGTCTCAAATTCCTCCAAAGGTACTCCTTGGGAACACGCCAGCCCAAATATCCATTTTAGACCTTCTCCGCACTAGTCCTGTGTACAAAGACATCCTTGACAGTGCTCTCATAGAATCCCGTGTCCCTTCTGATATCAATGCTACTGATTTTCGTAATCTTGTTGGAAACCTTTCATCCTCATGTGCCCTGTCTTTCAAACCCACCGACATACCCATGTTTGAGCCAGATCACACCCTTCCGCTTCGCATAGCCATCATGGTATCCAATTTTGCCGTGAAAAGAGTAATGATAGACAATGGATCAGCCTTGAACATTTGCACCCTAAAATTTATAAAACAAGCTGGGTATACTGAGGCAGATATGATCAGTGAGGTTATCACCATCAAAGCTTATGACAACTTGGAAAGGACCACAGAAGGGACTATTTTGCTACCAATCAAGGTTGGGTCGATCATCCAAGAGACAGTTTTCCATGTTGTTGATCTAAACCTACCATTTAACATCCTCCTCGGTCGCCCATGGATTCATGCTATGAAGGCCGTTCAATCCACCTACCATCAGTGCATCAAATTTCCGCATCAGGGCACTGAGGTAACCATCCATGCCAATCCAGAACCCTTTGCTTATTGCAATGCGGTTGAAGCTTCATATACAAACCATTGCCCTGGAATAGACATCGGCACAGCCATCGCCAGCTCATCCCACACTTGTAATGACGCAGAAACCATCCTCGCCTCCACCCTATCTACTGTAAAGATCAACAACAAAGGCTGTGGAGAATATAGTCTATCAGATGCATTTGTTGTCAGAGCAATCCCACTTGATCCACATACCCATGGATGGCCAACATATCACAAAGATAAGGAGATTCCACCTCCTCGATACAAATGGTTTGGCCCAACCACCTTTGTATCCTCAAAAATGCCTCTTCATGAGGAGCTCACTCCAGATATCAACAATTGGTTACATAAGGATACCCCTCCAAGAAATCAAGCACGCCTTGATCACTTCAGCCAGAAGTATCCCCAAGAACATAAGCTCATCACTAAAAAATGGAACTATCAAGGAGGTGGACTAGGACTAGAAGAAAGGGGCATGCAATGTCCCATCGAAGCACATAATTGGGAAACGAAGTCAGGTCTTGGCTTTGGCATACCCACAACTGGGGGCACCAACGAGAATGGTCACACTTTTTCGAACATTCACTGCGACCTTGTCAAAATTGAAGACATTCCCGAGGAAGTTGAAAAGAGAGCCTACGACGATATCCCAGACCAAATTTTTCTAGGAGACTCTGTTCTTCGAGAACTATCCATCCATCTCATTGACCTACCACTCACTCATCCACAACTCATAGATTGGGACCAACCAAGTGTCATACATATTGATGAGTTTGCATCAGAGGAAGCGCTTCTAAGATTCATGGGAGCCGAAACTCCTCATAAGAAGAAAAAGCCAGATTCTTCCTACATCTACAAGCTAGATCCCAAGGGGTATTTTGGAGAAAATCCCCAACCTAGTTTCGATACACCCAAAACTGGAACTAAGGTAAATCTGGGACTAGCTAAGGCAGCGAAGAGAACCCCTCAGCAAGAAAATCCAGAGCCACAAGCAGAACATGACGATTTAGTATTGCCTCCTCAAGATAATCGACCAGAGGTGTCTTCTATTCTAATAGAGGATACTAGAGAAGTCAACATTGGTTCTTCAGAGATCCCTATAATTGTTCACATTGCTGCATCCCTATCACAAGACCAAGCTGACCTCCTCTTTGAGGTTTTACGAGAGAACATTGGCCGATTTGCATGGTCATATCAGGACATGCCAGGACTTGATCCAAAGCTTGTAGTTCATCATCTTGCAGTCGATCCAAAGATCAAGCCCGTCAGACAAAAGCTTAGAAAAATGCACCCCAAGGTGGCATTACTAGTCAAAGCTGAACTAGAAAGAATGTTAGCTGCTAAGGTTATTGTTGAGATAATGGGTGTTGCACACATTGCATAATATTGTTATTTTATTATTTTATTTTGTTATGTAATGATGTTCCTAGATGGACGTGCAACATGTAAAGATTTCCATGGAATATTCTTGATGAGTTGTATTGTAACATTGTGATAATATTTCATGTAATTATTTAATATTGGGGAAAAGAATTAAATGCCCAATATTAAATGTGGGGTCAGTGGGTTAGGTAGCACATGGTTTTAGCACATGGTTTATGTAATACCACTTAGTGGTTTTGTGGGACTTGCTACTATATAAGCAGCCACAAGGGTAGTTGTTGTATAGAGAAAAAAAGAGTGACAAGGAGAAGACAAAAGGCAAGAGTCGAGCAGGACAAGGCTTGACAGGTTAGCCAAGGGAGCATTTGCGAAGGTTGGAAGCATGACATGGGATGTGTGGATTCATGCTTGTTCACATAGTTTGCTCAGTTGTGGCTATGGCCATGAAGGCTTCCATTGTTGTATGGCAATGGTATTTTTGCTAAATAGTACATGGTGATGGATGCTTTTGGAGGCTGGGTTTTTTCCCTCAATGAGGGTTTCCCAGGGTATATCTTGTGTCACAATTTTGTGGGTATGTTGTCTATTCTCTTGCATGTGGATTTTAATTCCGTGTTTATTTCAGATTTATTATGGGTTATGTGGAAACAGTTATATTCTTTGTTGCCAAGTTTCCTTACAAGTGGTATCAGAGCCTGGTTTTGGCTTGGTCATGGGTTCAAATCTCTCCGGTGCCTTCCCGACCCGCGTAAGCACCTGGTATGCGCGTCAAGGGGGAGATTGTTGGGTGATGCGACGCGCTCCCCTACGCACAGGTGGTTAATTATGTGGTGTTCCATGTTCACTAACAGTCATGGCTTTTGGTGCAACGGTAAATGGGCCCTACAGTTATCCGACCTATCGACTACTCAGAATGGATCTCCAACATGGTCCCTGTCACTAAGCCTTCCGGTGACATCAGAATCTACACTGATTTTAGAGATCTTAACAAAGCTTGTCCAAAGGATGATTTTCCCTTGCCCAACATAGATATGATTTTAGATCTTACAGCTGGACATGAAATTTCGTCCCTTATGGATGGATTTTTCGGGTATAATCAGATCAAGATTGCAGAAGAGGACCAGCATAAGACAGCATTCACTACCCCTTGGGGAACCTTTTGCTACACCATGATGCCTTTTGGCCTAAAGAATGCTAGGGCTACCTATCAAAGAGCTATGACAGCCATTTTCCATGATCTTATCCATAGCATTTTGGAAGATTATGTGGACGATATCCTAGTCAAATCTCACACCTTCATGGATCATCTTGCTGACCTGGAAAAAGTCTTTGATAGGTTGGCCCAATATCATCTCATGCTAAATCCCAAGAAGTGTGTCTTTGGGGTCACATCTGGCAAGCTTCTAGGCTTCATAGTTTCTAAACGGGGTATAGAGATCGACCCCAAAAAGGTCAAGGCTAACTTAGACATGCCTCCTCCCCAGACACTGCGACAGCTTCGCTCTCTTCAGGAAAAACTTCAATCTGTCCGGCGCTTCATCTCCCAACTTGCAGATAAGTGTACACCATTTTCACACTTGCTAAAGAAGAATGAGAACTTCAAGTGGGATCTTTTATGTCAGCGCAGCATCAATCAGCTCAAGCAGTATCTCACCAATCCCCCTATCTTGGTTCCACCAGTTCTTGGTCGTCCCTTGATCTTGTATATATCAGCAACACCTACTGCTCTAGGGGCACTTCTAGCACAACATGATGATTATAGCAGAGAGAGAGCCATCTACTATATCAGTAGAACCCTAGTTGGTTATGAACTCAATTACACTCCTATGGAAAAAGCTTGTTTGGCAGTTGTTTTCTCAACTCAAAAGCTTCGCCACTACATGCTAAGTCATACCATCCAACTAGTCTCTAAGATTGATCCTCTCAAGTATATGCTCTCTAGAACAGCACTCACAGGTCGGCTAGCAAAATGGGTTATGCTACTAAGTGAGTTTGACATCCAGTATGTGGACAAAAAGGCAATCAAAGGGCAAGCTATAGCAGATCACCTAGCTGATGCACCTCTACTAGATGCATATCCTTTGCTCACAGAATTCCCAGATGAGCATATCTGCCTAATTGAAGAATAGCCCCCATGGAAGCTTTATTTTGTTGGCTCATACACCTCTCATGGATCAGGGGCAGGAATATTATTAGTTACACCTCAAGGAGATTACATTCCAAAAGCCTTCAAGCTATAATTCCCTAGCACCAACAATATAGCAGAATATGAAGCTCTTGTAGCAGGATTAAAGATAGCTGTAGAATGGAATATCACTGAGTTACAAGTCTTTGGTGATTCCCAGCTCATCATCAAACAAGTCTTAAATGAATATCAAAATACAAAGAGCTAGTTGATCAGCTGACCCAGCATTTTACAAAGCTTCAGTTTACACAAGTGCCTCGAATGCAGAACAAGGCAGCAGATGCCATGGCCACTATCGGCTCGCTCTTGGAAATTCCCCAAGAAGCTACGCAGTATGAGTTTTTAGTTGAGCAGCTCCTCACACCTGCCTATGCGAATAAGGATTCAAACCGTGTTTGTATCTTGGTTGGTCCCCAATCCCCTTGGTACCATGAAATTCACGCTTACCTTAACGATGGTATCATATCCCCTCACCTCACACGTACCCAACGCCAGAACCTCATCCGAAAATCATCCCGCTATGTTATCATAGCCAATACCCTATATTGTCGGGGTTATCACGATACTCTCTCTTGATGTTTAGATAAAAATGAGGCCGCGATGGCATTAAAAGAAATACATTCTGGACTTTGCGGTGCCCACACGAGTGGTATTGTCCTAACACCACAAATCTTTAGAGCAGGCTACTATTGGCCTACCATTGAAGAAGACTCTTGTGACTTTGTCAGAAAGTGTCTCCCATGTCAGCAGCATGCAAATCTTGTGCACGCTCCAGCACAGGATCTACAGCCTATTGCACCACCTTGGCCACTTGCTTGTTGGGGCCTTGATCTAGTTGGAACTATCACACCTCTCTCATCTGATGGACATAAATGGATAATAACAGCTACAGACTATTTCACTAAGTGGGTGGAAGCAGTCCCCCTAGTCTCAGCTACAGGAGTTCAAGTCTCCAAGTTCATCTTGTACCACATTATTTGCCGCTTCGACATCCCATCCACCATCTTCACTGACCACGGAGGTAACTTTGAAAATCTCAACATGGAAGAATTATGCACTTCCCTCCGCATCCATCACCGCTTTTCTAGCCCATATTTCCCACAAGGTAACGGCCAGGCAGAGGCAACTAATAAAACCCTCCTCAAAATCCTAAAGAAAGTTGTTAATGATTCCGGTCGTGATTGGCACCTTCAAATAAATCCGGCTCTATGGGCCTATTGAACTTCCTTTCGTACATCCACAGGCACAACTCCATACTCCCTAGTCTATGGTGCCGAAGCAGTATTACCTATAGAAGTTGAACTTCCCTCAATACACATATCTTTGTGAGGGCAGATCTCAGATGAAGAATACAGAGTAGCTCGACTCACCCAGCTAGATCTCTTAGACGAGAAGAGACAACAAGCCTATGACCATCTCACAGTCTATCAAACTCGTCTCAAAAGAAATTTCAACAAGAAGGTGCTCCCATGACACTTTCAGCCAGGTGACATGGTCCTCAAAGAAAATATGAAAGTCCAAGCAGATTGAGAAAAGAAAGGCAAGTTTGAACCTACATGGCTTGGTCCCTATCTGGTTACTGCCTCCTTTGGCTCCGGAGCCTATCAATTATCTACACCAGAAGGAGAACTCTTGAATGATCCCACTAACATCATTCATCTCAAGAAGTTCTATGCTTGAAGATCCTTGGTATACACAGCTTTTGAAAAATACAAGAAAAAAATAGTAAAGAGAAATAAGCGTCCAATGGTGAAAACTTGGCAATTCAAGCGCCTTGGATAGGTACCTTGGTGAAAACCTGGTAATTCAGGCGCCTTGTGTGCTAAAGACTAATCCATTATCTATCACTATCCTATCCCTCATCCATCCACCCACCATCCCATAAAACACCTGCTCGTTCCCTTGGTGTTCCAATCAAAAATCCAAAATCTGATGGAGCTTGTCAATACCTCCTGTACAGCTTGTAAATCTTGTACCAAAGCTTGTATTATACCTTGTAAATCTTGTACCATACCTTGTATATATCCGAATCTTGTCCAAAGCTTGTACCATATTCCAGCTTGTAAATAATCTTGTATCCTAGCCTGTATCCTATCACATGCACACACAGAATCCCATTTTCCTTAAGCTTTTCACAAACCATCTACCTATCCACCTATCAACTATTATAGACATCCCATCCTTCACAAACATTTCCATCTCACAAAAAAACAAAACATGAACAAACTTGTACATTTGTAACATATCTTAGTCTGTTAGCTTGTACATCCTCTTTAGCTTAGTATCATTGTATCTATCCGGCTTTCGTGTTAGTTCATCCTTGGTCAACATCTTGCACACATCGCACACCTTGATTAGATATTCCAATGCATCCTTTAGCTAGATCTCCTATCACCAAAGTGTTATCCTTCTTAGTTCAGCTTGCCAGACGCATCACTCATCCAGATCCATCAGCTTAGGTGCTCTCTAATAAATCTTTGCAGGATATAGCTTTCCTCATGTCTGATCTTGGTCCGTTAGTACCTCATCCTACCCATCTCGTTGGTAAACAGTTCTCTTTTGGATTTTCGCTTTCTTTTGATTTAGGATCTTCCCTTTTGGGTCTTGAAATATCTTTTCCAAGCAATCTCCTTGTTCCCTTCTCAAGGTTGCCACGATCTTCCATATCATGGTATGCTGTGAATGGGGCAATTAGAGCGTAAGGTCTTGATCAGGTCTTTTGCTTGTTTTCTTTTTCTGCTTGTGGGTTACCTAGTGTCATTTCCACGCTACTTCCTCTGGGATTCATGTGTGATACTGGGGCAATCCTTGCATGTTTGTTTCGAGTCAGTTCGTCAGTCCTCTGGACGGTTGGTGAAAAGGCCTTGATGTTCTTGGTAACCTTGGCAATTAACCAACAGTCCTATAGCAAATCTAGTTGTCAACTACATGGTGGTACTTCTCTTTGAAGTATCCCCCCGCTCAAAAAGCTTCAATGGATTCCCTTCATCTCCATTATCCCCCATCCATATCCTATATCTGTTGCTCCTACCCCAGCTTATGCATCAGTATCTCTTTGAATCACTCCTCACACTTAGCTTTAGAGATCCACAATCCTAGTCTTAGGGATCCACCAATCAAATCAATCCACCAAGCCTCATCTTTCGAGATCCACAATCCTAGTCCTAGGGATCTCCGAAACCCATCTTCCGCCAGTCTGACTCTTTGAAATCCTGTTGCATCAGCTTTATCATTCTATCATCCATCTCCCTACCATGGATTCCTTTTATAGCGCTCTGCTCCTTCATCCTCCACCTTCCCTAAAGTCTTAAGCTTGCTTCCTCTTCTGCATCTGATTCTCCTTTATCATTTTCCCATAGTGAGAGTCTGAGCTAATTCAGCCCCTTCTCTTCGCCAACCTGCGTCTCAGCTCGTCTCAATTTCTTGTACTTTTCAAGAAGTCGTCGAGCCTCATTTCTCTCTTCGTCGCCTTCTTGAGGGGGCATCATCTAAGTCTAGTCTCTCCTCTTCTTATCCGAGACTGGGGCAACCTTGTTGCTAAAACATATTCCTCGTGTCATCTTCATTCGAACTTCTTTGAAATAGTGTTGTTTCAACACTATGTCAAAGAGGGGCAAAATGTAAATACCTAAATTTGATTACACTGCTTTGGTAATCTAATTTAGCCATCTCTAAAGGCATCATTAATTAAATTCTTATTTAATTAATCCTTTGCCATCCCTAGTTGATTAATTTAATTAATCATCTATAGTCCTAATTGATAAATCAAATAATCTATTATTTATCAATTAAATCCTTTTCTCCTATCTAATTCCAAAAATCTCCATTTATTAAATAAATCTATTTGATAAATGAAATCCTCAAATTCAAAAACCCCTAACCTATCTCTAATCCTCCATTTAGCCTAATCCACCCCATCCACCCATACTAACCAAGCTTATCCACTAACTCACCCACCCTCATTAATGCCATCCACTTGCACATCTCTAACATCCCTAATCTAATCCTAAACCCAAGCCTAATCCACCCCCTAATGTTGTCACATTCCCTAAACAAGTTTAAGACTTTCCTAATCCAAACCAAAGTCTCCCCTCAAAAAACCCAACCACTAAGTCATGAGTGCTCTTACAAAACATAAAAGACTCTTACAAGCCCACTCATGACTCTTACACCCATCTTCCACACTCTTCCCTCTTCCACACTCATTCCTCTTACATCCCTCTTACATACTCAACCCCACTCATCATGCCTTTAACCAACCCTTTACCCTACCCTCTCACACTCATCCTCCTTGTGACAAGTGTCACCTTCCCATTGGTGCTAAACAAGCACAATCCATGTGCTCTCCTTTGAGTGCATCCTAGCCCTCCTTAAGCCTTCATCCATCCTTGCATCTAAGCCCTCCATCCCTCTACCCCTTAGCCTATAAATTGAATCCCATCCCAAGCCATTTCATCAACAATCTTTGAGCTAAAGTTACCATGCTATTTTGAGAACCAAAGCCATCAATCTTAGCCTTATAATGCCAAATTGAGAGCTAACAAAGCTACCAATTTTTCATTACCCATCCCCATTGAAGCAGCTTTTGAGCATCTTGAGCATACATCCACAGCAAAAGGACACATCTACAGAATCCAGAAAGCATGGAGTGTTTTCTCTTGTGAGGTTTGCACTTCTTGTTTGCTTTCTTTGTCTAAGCATATATGTGAATTTAGTTTTTGGTTTGTGAATGTTTACTTTATTTGTTAATGTTCTTTGCATACTAAATCTTGTTCTACACGCTCAACTCATATGGGCAATGTGGGATAAAAGATGTGTAGTATATAAAACATATATTAAAATACCCCTTATGTCTCCCTTGGGTACACATCCCCATAAAATAAATATTAAAGTAACACTTTAATATTTTACAATTAAATTAGACGTTACTTTAATAAAACTTCAGGCATTAAAATGTATTAGCAATCAGACTCTAAATAATGCGAGTGATAGCTCATCGGAAAGCTCTCACCAAGGAGTATCAAATCCAATCACCAAAATTGACCTACATTGTGTCCTACCGACTTACTAAAAATAGTAAGTATGCCTGAAACTGAGTAAATCAACTTCGTTTTGGCCCAAACTAGAAATGACTAGGCCAAAACACTCCAGGATCCCATCAAACCCTTCGTTAGCCCTCGGGACCATGTGGAACAAGGATAACACACACACACTTGGTCAACTGCTAAAATGGGGACATTACAAATGATGAAAGGTAATGTTGTTAGTTCCACATTTAAATTAATGAAAGCTAACCATGGGCTGAACATGAGTAAACTTAATTTGGAGGATTTTTGGCATGCTTCCTAGGTATTTTGTAATCTTAATTACTCATGTATTCCCAACGACAAAAGAAAGTTTTGTCTCAATGAGGTTTACCAAAGTTTTCTTCTTCTCTCTCAGAGTTTGCAGAGAATTTTCCCTACTCTTAAAAACACTATGGTGGGTGAAAGACATCGCAAAGAGCTGGAGGATGAAGTGACAAAATGGAAAAGGAGGTCAAAGGTTTGGGAGAAGCTTAGGGAAGGTGGCATTTCAAATTACATTGAGAAATTTCATGGTTGGAACCCTAAGGTCACTAAACTTATGGTCACATCTTGGAGAAGGAAAAGTAAAGATTGACAAAATTGATTTCCAAGTTAACAAAGGTATTATTATGGAGGTCACTAAGTCCCCTTCTAAGGGCATTAAATTATTTAGGGATAAGAAATTTTCCCTCTATGTTGTTAAAGAATTTGCCAAGAATGCCTAGGAGATGAAAGATTTGGTGAAGATAGGAGCGTACTATGAACCAGCTTCAATTTAAAAACTATGGAAGTTCATTCTTAGGGTGATCATCTCTTACATTATGTTGGACACTAGGTATGATAGAGTTCATACCCATCACTTTATCATCCTTAACCACTTTAGGTATGGCACTAAGATCTCCATCGCCTACTACCTCTTCTTCTTTGTAAATAAGAATATCATGGGATATAAGAAGAAATTGTATGCTAACTCAGCTTTCCATGAAGGCCTATTGTTACTAATTTAGAGCACTTTAAGGCTCAAACCCATGGAAAATCCATAGCCCATAAAGTGGAGTCCTCAGAGGACACGGAAAGCACCTATCTCTCATCTGACATTGAGGATAGTGTTGAGCTTCATTCGGATAATGAGGAGGTGGCCAAGATTATAATTTGATTTGGGTAAAAACAAGAAGAAAAGTGGACCCAAAAAGAATATAATCAAGGTTGGGAAAGGCTCAGCAAGTAAAATTATTAAGTCTGAGGTTAACTTTGCTAAGGACTATAATGAAGAGGGTGAGGGAATGAAAACATAGGAGGAGAATAATGTGAAAGATGAGGGTACTAGCAAGGTCTCAGTTCGCAAGGTGGATAGCCCAGCCAAGATCCGAATGGGCAATGAAATGGACATTGATCAAAATTTTGTAAGGGATAGGAGAACCCTCTCCATACCTTGGAGGAGAGAAATGATGATTATGGCATGGAAAAAACCACCTGTACTTTCGGCTCTAAGGGTAGGAAAATTGTCTGGAGGAACTTTGAAACTCAAACTACAAAAATGAGCATTGTGAGAGAAATTATCTAGCCCAAGGTCTTGGAGGGAAATCATGATAGAATTCATTTGAAGGAACTAATTGATCCAACCATGGTGATTCTCAATGACAATATTAGGGAGGTGGGGATAAATCTCCTCAACAATGCCCGAAACAACATGGTGGACAACTTCCAGTCTATCAAGTGGATTCTTCATGAAATAGAGGAGATAAAGAATAGGTTGCAGGGTTTGGAAAGTAAGGAAGGGGAAGACGGGATGGACAGAATAAGTAATTTGGATACCAGGGTTACTGAGATAGAAAAAGAATGGAAATGATGGAGATCTCTCTCCACAACACTGCTAACTAGAGCCTTAATATTATCAAAGGCTTAAATGATAATATCAAACAGATGCATACTATGATGGAGGTTAGCACAAGGTTGAAAGATGACATGGAAAATGAGGATAATAAGGTAACTAAAAAGGATGTCAACCCCCTAGTTGAGA
The DNA here is from genome assembly GCA_028749045.1 of Cupressus sempervirens. Classification (NCBI taxonomy): domain Eukaryota; kingdom Viridiplantae; phylum Streptophyta; class Pinopsida; order Cupressales; family Cupressaceae; genus Cupressus; species Cupressus sempervirens. The sequence goes on from CM053787.1 coordinate 720,580,467, forward strand.
GCTCGAGCAATAAAATGAGATCAAACGAGAAGAAGAGGGATAGTGAGGACTCTCTAGATGGCATACAATTGATGAGTGAAGCGACAGAGACCATGGAAAAGCTAGAGCTCAAGGCTATAGAGTTGGTCAAAGATATAGTGCCTGATTGGTTCTCTTGTTTTTTTATTTTTCCTTAGTTTTTTGTTTGCTAAGATTGCCTACTCCTTTAGAGATTGTGTTTTCTTTTGTCATGTTCTAGTGGCCTTGTATGGCTTGTTGTTTCTTGTTGAATTGCTTCATGCTCAAGACTTAATGATTATTTATTTTGTATATTGTTGGGTTTCAGGTGCTCGTTAAAACATGTTTTACTTAATCAAAAACACATAAAATTGAAATACAACTATTGTGCTTCTATGGCAAGCACTGGGTAGAGTATGTAAACTAAAACTACATAGCATGTTGCACTCCCCAAATAATTATATTTAGTTTTTATTTATCAAAAATTGTTATGCTTGATTGATAAAGACGTAAAAAATGATACCATTAAACTTAACAATTCCTTTTGTGCTTTACACTATCGATCACTTTATTTCCTATCTCTAGATAAGCCATAATAAGAGCTCTTTTTTTTCTCTATGTAAACCTTGACATTCCTAAAAGTACATTTGTAATTCTAAATATCATATTACTTATCACGTGTCTAAATTTATAGGACAATTTCATTTTGTTTGAATTGTATGTTATTTCTAAGACACACAATGATAATCACCTTCTCTTTAGAATGCTTTTGCAAAATACAAAAGAATCTATACAACATTATTAGAAAGAAAGAAGAAGTTCGGCTGCACTTGATCTGTCATACAACCCAAGTATGTAAAGATACTTGTAGACCAGATTTAAAAGCAATACATTTCAATTTCTTCCTTTGTTTAATATTTTATGGTGTCATAAGTAATATCTTCCTCTATTCTAGAGGTTGACAATTCCTGAGCACGACAAGGATGCATGGGAAAAATCATTATTCTCACACAAAGTGCAAGTATGTGAAGTTACCTATTCAATTATTGTCTAATTACTACATTTCAAATTTAGTCCACCATTTTATCACTTTTTTATTTGCTTGTCAATTAATCCATTTTTCATCGTCTACAAGTTGTCACTTGTCGATCCCAAAGAGAATTCAAAAGACAATCATATTTACATATACAACTATTTTATTTGTCTTGTCGTGTATATCAATTTCACGATTCACTTAAGTTGTCATACATAAAATACAATATTTCACTAATGTAATATTAACTTCTTAAAGGTTACCACTATGTACATGATGCACTTTTACAATTCGACAATATTCAAACAATGTCACTTTTATATGCTTCCTTATTTTAAATAAATCTTTAATATTACTTCCAAATTAAAAACCTACTAGCATAAACCTTACAGCTCATTTGAATGCAAGTGCTTGTAAGTATTATAAATTAAAATATTATATTATATTTATTTTAGTATTATAAATTAGAATACAGATTATATTTATCTATAATATTTTTTATGATTAGTAATAACTTAAATATTGTATAAACATTTAATAGAGATGTCATTTGAATCCATTATGCCTAATAAATGTTCAAGTTGTTATGATTATCAATCTATCTTGAGGAGGTCATTGTCATTATTATTATTTTATGTACACAACTTTTTTGAAGTAATATGTTTTTCTCAATTAAATGTATTCTTGAAAGGGAGGTCACAAGTTCAAATCTCATTAAGAATAGAATATGTATGCCGCATTTATAACATTTAAGTGTAAGAATAGTAGTTGCATATGGTTGTCATATATAGACCTAAAAACACATGAAACACATGATTGATCTTGAAAAGATGGAACCTTCCCTGCCAAGTCACTCTTCTTAACAAAACGAAAAAAGCACCCTCAAATTTCCCACGAGTTTTGACCCAGTGTCGATTATCTGTAATCTGGTCAACATCGCGTAAAGCTGGCCTGTCTCGAACAAATCATTCACCTTCACTGAAATTTCTACAGAATTGTAACGTGATACCAAAATTGGTAGCTATATAAAGCGCTAATCTTCTTCCCAAAGGCAATACGATTGTTTCCCAAACTTTTCATTCTGCAATAAGCGTCAAATTTATTTTGCCCTTTCATAGTCTGTAAATTGACGGGAAAAAAAGAAGAGAAAATGGCAACGTTAGCAGTGCCTATGATGGCGCCTGCAACAGCTGCAGCTGATGCCATGGGAGCTTCCTGCCGTTTCCATTTCCCTGTAACGACAATACTTTATTATTAGTTTTATTATTTTATTTTGAACTGCGATTATTTTCCCGTTTACTGACGGATTTATGTTTCTGGTTTGCAGGGTTTCGAAATTCGGCAGCTTTTTAAGGGAAATGCGGAGGAATTGAGCACAGATGAAAAGAGGCCGTCGAGAAAGAGCAGAGGAAGGCTAGGGTTTGCACCGGAATTTGACGGTTTGCACTGCTATGAAAATTTAGTCTCTGGTTGAATTTTCTTGTCCTTTTCTCTACGATGAGAATTTCAATTCATTCATTTCTTTCGCTAGCGGCATTCAATGATTCTATTGTAGCAATTCAATATTCCGAATCAATTTTTATAGCAGTATTTGTTGATACTTCACGGGCCATTTGATTAACTCTGTTCAGCTCCCCTGATTCATCAGAATTTTCATCCTATTACCATCTAATTTCAGTACGAGCTAAGAAATGTGAAAGAAAAATACACAAAATTCCGTCGATTGTGCAATACAACTTAATTGGAATAGCGATATCGTTTTTGAGATTCAACTGTGTAGGTTGTGTAGTTTTTAAGTGAAACTTAGTGTTCAGAACAGTGTTTCGTTTATATGAATTGTTTTTAACTATGATGTTTAGTTTCTTATTATCAAAACCTTCAGCAATTGTTATATCTCATCTTATGAACCATTAAATTGATAAGAAAGAGATACTTTCTAAACAATATGGATCTTGTTGTCGAAAATTTCTCCTACTTATCATAATAGAAATGATGACTCTATAGAATAGGAATCCTTACACCCTTAATTTGAAGGATACTTTATGTAACAATTTTGAATTTGCTATATTTTTTTAAAAATACTTTCAATTAAGTTAATGAAATCTTTATGGATTAGATCCAAGTTCCATGGGAATAATTTCAAAAGCACAACCAAACGATAACAATGGTTCATGAAGGTGATTGACCAAAAAATAATAACAAGGTTGGAATTCTAATGTATGAGGCTTCCTAAAAAAATCAATACCAATGAGATTTACTAGAATTATTTTAAATTAGATTGTCATGTGAGTATTATAGTAAAATTTGAATTAAAGTTTAAATTTTAAAATTTATGGAAGATGGTGGTCTAGTGAATTTTATAATTTAGTATAATTAATCTAATAACAAATACAAGAAATTCAAATTGTTAAAAAATCAAAATTGTTATAATTTTCGCATTGACAATTTTCTCGTTGACATATGGAAGGAAGGAGGAGGATTGGAAGAAATTCATTCTCATGGATTATGAGATTGATATGCTGAAGAAAATGCAAGGGTTGAAACAAGAGGGAAGATATGTTCAGAAGTATATAGAAGAGTTCTTCCAAGTTCTTATCAAAACAAGCCATGTAGAAGTTGACGAGGAGAAAGTTGTGCATTAGCTTAATGGGTTGAGGCCAAGCATTCAAGAGCAATTGAGTTTAGTCTGAGTGAATAGTAGTGAAGAGGCATACCAATTTTCCTTAAGATGAGGAAAACACAAACAGTAAATTTTAGAACAAGAAAAATAAAAGGGATTGTGGTGGAAGATCTAGTGGACGATCTTATGGAGGTCGAAATGAAGATCAAGAAAAGAAGGATGAGTAGCAATAGCCTTCTGAATCTAAGGGGAACAATTTCAATAATTTATATGGTTAGAATAATAAAGATCAAAGAGAAAGAGGAAGAGAGAAAGGATCAAGAAGAGGAGGCTTATGTGCAACATTTTTTCATAATGTAGAAGAATGTCATAAAGCATTTGAATTTCCTTAGTGCCAATTAAGGATAGATAGGAGAACTAAGAGTCAGGATAGAGTTGAACATGTGGATGAAGATGCCAAATCATCTCATTATAAAGATGTTGAAAGAGGAGAGATCCTAGTTAATAGAAGAGTCATGGTGAGTGGTGAGAGTGAATGAGACCAATGGAGGAGCTTGTTTCACACTAGGATCAAGTGTGAAAATAAGTATTGTGATGTGATTATTGATGGTGGAAGCATTGACAATTTTGTGTCAGAAGACATGGTCATGAAGTTAAAGCTCAAGAGGCAAAAACACTTGCTTCCATACCATGTTGCTTGGGTGCAGGATGACCACAAGGTCATGGTCACTGAACATTACCTGATAAAGTTCAAGATTAGAAGCTACTAGGATGAGATACTTTGTGATATCATACCTATGGACATATATCATATTTCTGGGTAGGCCATGTTAGTTTGACAAGCATATTGTACATGGTGGTCATACAAATACCTACACTCTGACAAATGATGGGGTGCAACGTAAGCTGAAGTTATCAAGGATAAAGAAGAAAATGTATGTAGTGGTACCAGACTATGTTTTGTTGATGGAAAGAAGTTCCTAGAGGGTATGAGGCATGATCATTTGTATTTTTCTATAATCCAAAAGATGGCAAAGTAGTAGAAGAAGTACTTGCAGAAGTTGTAGATTTTTTGGATGAGTTTTTAATATTGTATCCAATAATGTGCCTAATCAATTACCACCAGTAAGGAGAACAGCCACCATATGGACTTGATTCTAGATGCTAGTTTACCAAACAAGGTAGTGCACAAAATGACATCAATAGAAAGCAAAGAGTTGAAAAGATAAGTACATGTGTTATTGTAGAAGGGTTTGATTCAAGAGAGTTTGAGTCCATGCATTGTACTAACAGTGTTAAAACCAATGAAGAATCGAGGATGTCTACAAATTCTTGGGATGGAGATGAAGTCAACTACTGGAGTATCATGAAGGAGGTGATGGAGATGAAGTCACAAAAGCACAATGGAATATTTCGGCAACTACTTTAGCCACAAAGCAGATTGAGGAGATATTGGATAGTCGTATTCGAAGAAGTACAAGGAACATAACCTATGAAGGATATATAGTCAAATGGAAAGGGCGACTGATAGAAGATTCATCATAGCTGATAATGGAGGAGGTTGACCATCTTGGTTTTCCTTTGAACACCTTGTGAAAAATCTAACTATTGCAGTCACTGATTATTAATCTCCTATCGTAAACGATTATTAAATTACTAAAAACAAATTTTTAGCTAATATTGAAAAATAACACAACTGCAATTTCACTTATAATACAGAAAGAAATGAACAACACAATGAACACACTATTTTCGGACAAATTGTCCCTAGAAAAACCCCTAAGGGAAAACCAGTTATATAGATGAGGAATTATATTAAACTTCAGCAAATCAAGAGATACAAAAATTCCTTGCCTCTCACTGGCAGAACTTTGACAACCTCCTAATTTCTCTCGCTGATATTCCTCACTGCTATCCCCACGCTAACACTGCGCCCTTGCTAACACTGCAAGACAATTTGCTATCACTACAAATTGCTTCTCCAAAACTTGTCTCTCCAAATGACCCAATGACCCCTTTTTATACTACTCCTGTTGGTAAACCAACGATCGAGATTAAATCAAACCAACGGCTGAGATTAAGACAACTCGACAGCCAATAATAGAATTGGTTGCAAGGTGTCCAAAAGAGAATCACTAAAATTAGTAAATAATTATCCTTGCAATAACCATTTACTAATTCTCGGCAAGTGGACAAACAGCTGTCCAAACTACCCATAACTAATGCTGCTATACATAGATAAGGACGAATAGCTGTCCAAGCTACACATAAATACTACTGCTATTTTCGGGTCAGAAATAACAGCTATCCAACTAACAATAATTAACACTCCCTCTTAGCAAGGAAGTTGTTCTGCAGGACACTTAACTTATCTCTGAAGAAGATAAATTTTGCCTTCCCTAATGCCTTAGTCAGAATGTTTGCTACCTACTCCTCTGTAGGTATGTACTGTAGCTGAACAACTCCCCTTTGTACACAATCTCTGATGAAGTGATATCTGATATCTATATGTTTAGACCTATCATGAAACACTAGATTCTCAAACAACTTGATGCAACTCTGATTGTCACAATGTATCACAGTAGTCTCAAACTTCTGACCAAACAAGGCTACTAACAACTTTCGAAGCCATATAGCTTCACATGTCGCCATGCTAGCTGCTATGTATTCTGCTTCTGCTGAACTTAGAGCCACAGACTTCTGCTTCCTGCTAAACCAAGATACAACTCCTGATCCCAAGCTGAAAGAACACCCTGAAGTGCTCCTTTTGTCTATTGTACTTCCTACCCAATCTGCATCAGTATAGCCTATCAACCTGATACCTTCACCTTGAACATATTTGATCCCATACTCGATTGTACCACGCAAGTAATGTAGCACATGCTTAGCCGTTATCCAATGCATTCTCTTTGGTTCAACCATGAACTGACTAAGAGAGTTTACTGCAAATGCTATATCTGGTCTAGTGTTGACCAAATGCTATATCCTAGAGCTCCGTACAATGCTTTCTTCAATTTGCACACGTGGATCTCTTTGTTGTATGCTACAAAGCCTTCTGATTGTTCTATGTATACCTCCTCCTTCAACTCACCATTGAGGAATGTTGTCTTGACATCCATTTGATGGATTTTCCATCCTATCTATGCTGCAAGTGAGATTACAGCTCGTATAGAAGTATACCTGGCAACAAGAGAAAATGTCTCCTCATAGTCTATTCCCTCCTTCTGAGAGAACCCCTTTGCCATGAACCTCGCCTTGTATTTCTCGATGCTACCATCTACACCGTGCTTTATCTTATAGATCCAACGTGATCCAACTACAACCCTATCTGTTGGTCTAGGTATTACCTCCCACACATCATTCTGCATTATTGAAGAATATTCCTCAACCATAGCATCTCGCCATACCTGATGTTCTGTAGCTTCCTGATAGCTAGAAGGCTCACTATCTACCAACTGACTAACTAATGCCACATAGTCATTGAACTTGGCTGGTTGTCTTCGCTATCTAGTACTCTTCCTAGGAGCTCCCACAAACACCTGAGTATCCCTTTTTATATCTGGAACCACATGGTTCCCGCTGCCAACTATAGAGGATGAAATGTCAACCTCTAAGTCTTCTAGATGCATTTCATGTTGCACCTATTGCTCCATACTCTGTGAATCTTCACTAACTGAGTGTACACTTGTACTGGTAACTATACTTGAGCTTTGTTGCTCTTGACTTGGTCTTGGAGCTTCTGTTGTCTGCTCACTCTGATCATCTACTGGCAAATCTCTAGATCTCCTAAATGCCTTGTCCTCCATGAACTTGACATCCCATCTGACAATAATTCTTTTAGTCCCTGGAATGAAAATCTTGTATGCCTTTGAGGTCTCATTGTACCCACTGTACCAAAAAAAGTACCCCCTCTCTGCAGTCTGATCTAGCTTTGTACGTGTATCTCCAAGAATATGGCAATATGCCAAACTCCCAAATATCCTGAAGTGACTAACATCTGGCTTCTTCCCTGTGAAAGCCTCCTCTAGTGTCATCTTCCCTAGCACCTTGTGTGGAACTCTATTATGAATGTAGATTTTTGTATTGCATGCCTCTGCCCATAAGTAACGGGGCATGTCCTAGTCATGTAGCATAGCTCTTGCTGTCTCCAATATAGAACGGTTCTTCCTCTCAACAACTCTATTTTTCTATGGATTGTAAGGAACAGTCCATTCTCTCTTGATTCCTTCTCTGGTGTAGAACTCCTGGAAGACATTTCCTTTGTACTCGCCTCCATTGTCTGACCGAAGAACCTTTATCTTCTTTCCTGTCAAGTTCTCCACAAGAGCCTTGAACTCTTGGAATCGACTGAAAACCTCATCCTTAGTCTTCAAGAAGTATATCCAGGTCTTTCTAGAGAAATCATCAATAAAAGTAGCATAGTACTCATATCCTCTGAGAGATTTCGTCGACATCGGTCCACAAACATCTGAATGTACTAGATCAAGAACACCCTTAGATCTGGTGTCACTCCTTGGAAAAGATGCTTTGGCAGACTTCCCCAACACACATCCCTTACATACATCATCGTGCTTTGTGCTCACCTCTGGAACACCTGTCACGGTCTCACGAAGAAATCTAAGTGCTCCATGATGAATATGGCCCATCCTCCTATGCCATAGCTCTCCAAGATCTCTAGGATTACTGTTGCTCATAAGTGCCTTAGGAGTATCAAACTGCAATCTATAAAGGCGACCACTCTTGACTCCAATAGTTATGGGTGATTTCCAATCCTTGTGCTTAATCAACACATTTGTCCCTCTAAAGAGTACATTATACCCCCTATCCTGAAGAACAGATACAGAAATCAAATTCATACCTAAGCCTGGCACATATAACACATCATGAAGTGGGATTATCTTTCCATTCTCCCTCTGAAACTGAACAGTCCCTTTCCCAATAGGGTTTAGTTTGGACAAGTTTCCCATAGAAATCTAGATGTTGGTGTCCTCCTCCTTGTAATTGGACAAGTACTCTCTAACTCCTGTCATATGAAATGATGCCCCACTATCTATATACCAAACACACTATGAGGTTGAGCTAGAACCATGCAAGCTATGAGTGCAAACTCATCTTCCATTCTACTGGAGAGTTCTTCTACACTTGTTGAAGTTGCCACCTACTTCTTACCCTTCTTCCTCTCTGGGCAATCACTGACATAGTGGCCAAACTCATGACATCCAAAGCACTTGACCTTAGAAAGGTCCTTCTTCTTCTCACTTTGTGAATTTGATCCTTTGCTAGATCCCTTCTTTGCTTTCCCTTTACTCGCTAGGGCAACGTTCTCTTGTGCCACCTCATTTTTCTGACTCTTGTTGGCCCCATTGACAAGATTTAGTCTAAACTCCTCCTGAGTGAAATCAGTCCATAGTTGATCCCAACTCGGTAAAGTATCTCATCCACTGACAACTTGAACAAAGACACTCCATTGTTTAGTAAACCCATTTAGGGCTATTCTCACTAGCTCGTCATCACTAGGGCTATCTCCAACAACTGCTAACTCATCCTTGACAAGTCTAAGCCTGGTGAGGTAACTTGTGACATCTTCTCCCTGATTCATCCGAGTATTCTTTAGCTTCTCGCTGAGAATCAACTTCCTATTGGTGGTAGCATTCTGGTATAGATTCATAATGGCGTCCCACATCTTCTTCGTTGTATCTAGCTCCGAGATATGTGGAACAATATGATCCTTGACACCATCAAGGATTATCCTCCTCGCCTTGGCATCGTCTTTCCTATATGTTGCAAGCTATGTTGCATCCATTGGTATAGGTACAACACTGGTAGCATAATCCTTGATACCATTCTCTTCCAACAATAAAGAAATTCTGGCCTTCCAGACACCAAAATTTGAGGCACCATCCAATCTATCCTGATCTCTCAAACCAGTTGAAGCCATCTCAAGGGTTTAAAGCAATAATAAATCTAAAGAGATCAAAAAAAATTTCCTAGGGCAAAACTCTTCTACCCTTAACAACGCTCTGATACCATGTGAAAAATCTAACTATTACAGTCACTGATTATTAATCTCCTATCGTAAACGATTATTAAACTGCTGAAAAAAAATTTCTAGCTAATATTGAAAAATAACACAACTGTAATTTCACTTATAATATGGAAAGAAATGAACAACACAATGAACACACTATTTTTGAAAAAATTGTCCATGGAAAAACCCCTAAGGGAAAACCAATTGTACAGATGAGGAATTATATTAAACTTCAGCAAATCAAGAGATACAAAAATTCTTTGCCTCTCACTGGCAGAACTCCGACAACCTCCTAATTTCTCCTGCTGATATTCCTCACTGCTATCCCCACGCTAACACTGCGCCCTTGCTAACAATGCAAGACAATTTTCTATCACTGCAAATTGCTTCTCCAAAACTTGTCTCTCCAAATGACCCAATGACCCCTTTTTATACTACTCCTGTTGGTAAACCAACGACCGAGATTAAATCAAACCAACGGCTGAAATTAAGACAACTCGACAGCCAATAATAGAATTGGTTGCAAGGTGTCCAAAAGAGAATCACTAAAATTAGTAAATAATTATCCTTGCAATAACCATTTACTAATTCTCGGCAAGTGGACAAACAGCTGTCCAAACTACCCATAACTAATGTTGCTATACATAGATAAGGACGAACAGCTGTCCAAGCTACCCATAAATACTACTGCTATTTCTGAGTCAGAAATAACAGCTGTCCAACTAATAATAATTAACACACCTAACACAAGACATGATCACTTCTCTAATTATCCCAGGTGTCTAATTCAAGAGCATCCTAGGTGTAAGAGAAATCTTTCATCACCCAAAAAAATTTCATTTTTGTCTCTTGAATAAGCGTTGTCTCAGTGCAAAGTTGTTATTTATGGAAGCTTTCTATTTATTAAGTCAGTTATACAAGCTTGAAATGTCTAATTTTAGAGGTGGAGGTTCATCTTGAATATTTTAGCATGTCAATTGAGGTTCACAATCATACCATGAGTATTCATAAATTTATTACAAATTTTTAGTGTGAAATTTTGGTAAAAAAAACTCCAAACTCATTTTTGAAGGCCTTAGAGGCTTCAGATGAGATTTGAAACCTAGTTCAATAGAGCTTGCATGAGTTACATAATGTAGAATAAGAGTTGAGGATTTTGGAATGGGGTCATAATAGCCAATCAACTCAATTGCTCACAAGTTATGGTCTTCGAAAGTAGGGCTACCCAAAAAACATGAAATTAAATTTGTAATTATTTTTAGCTGACTACGTATGTGATTTTAGAGTTGTTTCGGCCTCAAGGATTAAGGCTATATGTCTAGAATATTCTTAGACTGTGGAAAATTGCCTATGTAAGAAAGGCTTGTAGGTTGTCTAAGACAGTTTTGGGTGATATTTTACAACTCATTCTTACAAAGTAGTGTAAAGAAGGCTCCCATGTGGGTTTTCATATAGTATTTCATAATTTTATAATTTCACAGTTAAGGAGATAATCAAAAGCCCATATTTTGTTCTCTCAAATTGTTGTTGTTTTTGTATTTATGGTATTAAGAGGTGTACCCTTCATTTTTATTTGACAAACTTAATCTCATATGTATCAAAATATTTTAATTATAATTAATAGAAAAAAAAAATCTAATAGTTAAAGAAAAATAGTTCTAGTAGAAAGAAAAAAATAAATATATATTCCCAAAATTTGAAATTAAATATTCACCCTATTGCATATACAACAATGTGATGTTTAATAATCTCAACAAAAAAGAAAATGGAGTGTAAGTGGGGTTTTGAGAAGGAAAACAAGTTTAGGAGTCATGGAGGCATTCCAATTTTTATTAGAGTGGAAGATTAGGCTTGTAGTGGCCTTTCAACAAGAGGGAGAAACAATCATTTAATTAGTAGCCAATTGTTTTTTCTTAAAAGGGATTTCAAGGCTCTTTTCGTAGTAGGAAAGAGATGACTTATTCTCAAAAACCCTTTTGGTGAAACTAGGGCAATGATCAAAGGGTGGGTCATCTACCAAAAAGTGACTACAATTGTTTAATGTCGGGTTGGGTTTTGAATTCAAACATATTGAGAAGAATTTTTGGAGGCCTAAGATCATAGAGAAAACAAACAAACCAAGCTTGTTAGGCAGACAAAGTTATGATCATTTTCTGGTTACTTTTTTAGCCATGGAAAATAGGGAATGGTTGGAATCTGTCAGTTTCCTTAAGGATTGTGCACTCATAATCAAGTTGGGGGGCTTTGGCTAGTTTACCCTAAGCTCAATTAGCGATGTGAGAAAATCTTGGAAAAGGGGTGTCAAATTAAGCCCTTTTCAAATGGCTTCTACCTAGTTATATGTGTTGCGACAATGGTTATAGATTGGGCTCTAAAAAATGGTCTCTTTTGGGTAGATGGGTGTGGGATTAGTGTTTAAGATTGGTCCTTGAATTTTAACCCTATGAAGGCTAAAATGAATGAGACACCTACATATATTAAAATCCCAAACTTTTTATAGGAATATACAAATCCTAAAACTCTAAAAATTGCAAGGGATAAATTGGGTGGCTATATGCACCATGAGAAGGCTATTAGCCACAATGATTTGTCAATTTATAATATAATGTTGGTCAAGTTGCAAATTTTACACCTAATTCCTAACCTAATGGAAATAATAATGGGAGAGGGAACATGAAAACAACCCATTGAAGTGGAAGTGTGTCAACAGACTGTAGAAGTGAATTTGAGATGGGAAGTTTAAGGGAAAGGGAAAGGCTTGGAAAGGGATGCCTATGTGGATGTGACCTTAAAGGTTTTCTCTCAAATATTAAACGATAGATCTAAGGATCCTTCTTTTGGTCTATTGTTTTTTTCTCATGAAGATAAGATAGATCAGAATTATTGTAGCTAGAACTAGTGCAACTTAGTCAAGGAGGAAATTTCTATTTTTTAATAATGGTGATTATGTCGAGGGTGGGGTGTCTTCAAGAAGAGTTGTGGAATCTGATCTTTCAAAATGAATGTAAGGAAGTGGAAAAGTGGTGGTGGTTCAGAATTCAAAGGAAGAGGGTTTTGACAAATGGATTCCACCAAATGAGTTAGGACTATATAAGTCAAGGCCTTAACCTTCATCAAACCAATTAAATACAGAATTAGTGCATGTAATGACCCTACTCAAATCTGACCTCAAAATGGTGATTGGAGGCTCAAGGAATTTCATCAAACAACTCACATGCAACCTCCCAGCTTGCTGGTTTATGTGATCAGACTGATATAAATGCTTGTAGAAGAAACCAAAGTACTCCAAATGCTTAGAAATCAAACTAAATGCATAAATTCTAACCTAGAAGCATCAATCACTCAATTTCGTCTTTAACAATACTCATATATGACTTCTAAATGCAGAATATGCACCTATAGCCAACTAGTAATTTTAGCAAACTGTTGGTATGCAACCTATATACTGATAAGAACATCTATAGCCACTGACATTATGTCAAATAGTTGGCATGCATAAGTTGTTGATATTTGATTACACAATTGCAACATGAACTTGAGAAATTACTTATCACTCCTTGATTGCCAATGTTTATTCAATACAAAGTTGATTACAAATTGGCCAAGACTCTTGGCATCATACTTATGCAACTTAACAATTTTTGAGTACAAATTGCAGCCTCTTACACATGTTCATATATGCATAAAATAGAATACAAGACAACATAAAGAACCTAGTTGAGTCACCTTGTTTGGAAGATGAAGTGGCCAGCATACATAAATAAATGAACACCTTGTATGTGATGAATAATGACCCAAAGCTTAGCCACCCCTGTTGTAACTTTTAGACCTTCAAAATAAATATATCATAGTTGCAACCTCAATTACTATCATCAATCTTCATTGCCAAGCTTCAAGAAGGGATTCGCCCAAATACCCATGTGCCAAAGATGTGTGAATGAATTTCTATGAATTTATTTGTACTCTCATGCCCAAATCGCCCTTGTATTGCAGACCTCATAAAATTAATTATTGATTAGCCTCTAAAGATCTCATGAAGCTCCAATGATAGTCTCCAGCTCTTTGGAATTATAGCGCTCTAACTCAAGATCATAAAATTTGATGAATATTGTAGCTTCGATAAATAAAATTGTGGCTTTATGCAGACTTAAAGATAACTGAAACAAATATATCAGAAATCTGGAAAGGAAGAATGCTGCAAATAAAATCCTAATATGGCCAAAAGATGAAGACTTGATCACCAAAATATCTCCAAAAATTCATCAAATCAAGTCATACAAAAACTTGGCCAATGGCCACAAACTTTTTACAATAAAGCTCAAATAGAAAATCTGAAGTAACTTTCTCCCAACTATAATAATTCAAGTGATATTTCACACCCTCAAAATTGCTCACCAATTGAGAGTTTTCATTCTCAATGGCCAATGACAACTACAGAAACCCTAGGCTCCACAACCATCAAACATCAACATCAGCAACAACAAATCTGGATGGTGAGAATGAAGCCCAAGATGCCTATTTAGTCATTTTCCTCCACTTTCTCCAGAAACTTCTACAATATTTTATAATTCAAGTCACCTTATTAAATTAATTAAATATAAAGTTACCTTTTAATATTTATTTATTTGATAACTTTATAAATAATTAACTTAATACCACTTATTTATTTAATTAAAATAATTAATTAGTCATCCTCATAAAATATTCATTATTTGGACAACTTAATTAATTTAATTAATTAAATCAAATTACCTCCAAAATGGGGACATTACAATGCAACTGATGTCAAACAGGGCTACCCCTCCTCCAGAAAATAAGGATGTTATATATGAGGAAGATTTGATAGGAGATAAATCCAAAGGGGTTATTATTTCTTTGGTTGGGGAGGAAGATAACAATCAATAGTTTAAGGATGTTTATATATCTTTGATCAGAAACATAGAAACATATTTCAAAGGAGTCAAGGATAGTAGTGGGCAAATTGAGTCAAATTCTAATGAGGCCTTTCTAGATGATAATAAGGATCAAGAATTTCTAGGGTTTTGGATGTTCATGATTCATGGAAGTGAGAATAGTGGAACGAATCCCAACTAATACTATTGAACCAAATAAGGGGAAGAAAAAGAAGAGGGGTCCCAAATCTAATTAGGTAATAGTAGCCCAGGCAGGTGGTGTAGGATTTGAGCAAATAAGCCAATCAAATCCACAAAGCCTTCGAATCCCTGCATGCAAAAACCTGTCACAGAAGAAAAAGACGAGAAGAGGCAAGGGTTTGCTAAAAAATGGAGATAGAAGAAAAGTTGCTCTCAAATGAAAAATGCATAAGAGATAATGAAATAAGTACAAGTCTCAACCTTATAAAGGTGAGATAGAAACCCTAAACTAAAAAGCTAGGTTGCACATTATTAATTAATAATTAATTAATAATGCACCTACAAGATAGCTTAAGCAAAATAGAGTAATAGGCAACTTAATTAATTAAATCAAAGTGATTTAATTAATAAGTGCAAACAAATAATTACTCTAACACCCCCCCTTAAGCGAAGCTCAGGAGGTAAGCTAACCTAGCACAGCTATGAAAGCAGGAAAATTGGGTCCCGGCAACAAGGCCTGATCAGGTACCCAATCACAACATAATCTCTATAAAGAGGAGAAATAGAGAAAACCACATGGGAAAAACCCTACTCCAAAAAGAGATAGCAAAGAATGTTCCAGAAGAAGGAACAAAGAGATCAGAAGAGAATCATTGAAGCATGAAGAACCGCAAAACTCTGTCAAAATGCTGATCTGTAGAACCTCCATGGAAATAGAAGGCACGAACCGAGCGTGTCTATATGGTAGATGATCCATCTCACCGAAATGCATAGGTAGCCAGCCACTGCAATCGCTTAGTATGTAGGATCATGTACTAAATACATAGCTCACACCAACGAACCATCAACCAAGGAAGCATGAGAACCCCCCCATGCAGACAAGGGTGAGGTGACAGGCAGCTGAAAAGATGGGCCAAGAATCTCCTACAACACAGGAGCCAAACACATCGAGAGTGAGGTACAGACACCAATAAAGGCACGTGTCATCGACACTGCATGAGGCAAAAGAGAGAGAGGGCCTATAAGCGGCAAACAACTATCCCCCCATGGCACTTTATAAAATAGTGCGAGTACAACGAATCACAATGATGAAAAGGATCCCGAAATGCAAGAGTGGCACTTTATCTCAGTGCGTTGCATAAAAATGCTTACAATGAATATCAACAATTATTAGAAAAGACTAAGGTTGAAACAACAGAAGGTAGAGCCCAAAACGAAGCAACTGAAGCAACAAAATCGATCCCCGGACCTGAAACAAACAAGATATCCACCAGAATGCTAAAGCACAAAAGACTTAATAGGACGTGTCTGAAAAAAAATCTGGAACAACAACTAGCATCATTGGAAAGAGCACAGAAAGAGCTTTCCAGCGATATAAAGAAGTCCAAAATCGGAGATCGGATGCTCAAGATACGCCTCCCAGAGTGCAAAACAGAACATCTGGCTTTGATTGCCAAAAAAGGCAACCAAACTGCATCAAAACTCAAAAAAGCCTGCACAAATATCTCCGTCTCGGAACCAGCTTTTCGGCGCATTTTTCAGATCGAAAAAATATGTCCGTATGCTCAAGTTACGAAGAAAAAACCCCCAGGCCCTTTGAAATGCATGAAAAAATTATTATTTTTTTAATAAAAAAAAATTTGTTAAAATCACCACTGCCGGCGGAGCGGTGGCCGGGTGGTGGGTGGGTGGAGCGTCGCCGCCGTGGTGGAGGACGAGCGCAGGCGAGCGGCTGAGAGCAGCCGGCCGGCGGAGGTGGAGCCGCTGGCGATCTGCGAGACCGCCGGCGGTTTACCCAGCCGCTGGCGATCTGCGAGACCGCCGGCGGTTTACCCAGCCGCTAGCGGTTTCGGTGACCGCCAGTAGTTTTCCTAACTGCCGCAGCCAAAAACCACATTTTTTTCCAAAATTTTTGTGATTTTTTTTAATTTATCCGCCTCGAACTGTGTGCCAGGGGGCCGTACGGCCTTCTGGGTAAAAAAAAATTTGCCTCCCAGATCAACGTTGTCCAAAATGGACAAGTTTTATATCAAAATGGGAGTTTTGATGCCTTCTGAATCCATCCGTGAAGTCTGTTTGGCCTCAAACTGCTCTGAAAATCAGTGAACCCCCTGTTTTCTCAGAAAAAGCCCGAAAAAACACCAGATCTGATCTGCCAAACCCTTGTTCTCCCTTTTTCTTGAAACACCGAACAAGCTACAGCAGATCTGGCTCTGATACCATGTAGGATTTGAGCAAATAAGCCAATCAAATCCACAAAGCCTTCGAATCGCTGCATGCAAAAACCTGTCACAGAAGAAAAAGACGAGAAGAGGCAAGGGTTTGCTAAAAAATGGAGATAGAAGAAAAGTTGCTCTCAAATGAAAAATGCATAAGAGATAATGAAATAAGTACAAGTCTCAACCTTATAAAGGTGAGATAGAAACCCTAAACTAAAAAGCTAAGTTGCACATTATTAATTAATAATTAATTAATAATGCAACTACAAGATAGCTTAAGAAAAATAGAGTAATAGGCAACTTAATTAATTAAATCAAAGTGATTTAATTAATAAGTTCAAACAAATAATTACTCTAACAGGTGGTGCTTCTTACCAAGCTAATCTTTTAAGATCAGAAAGGGTAATGCCTTTTCCCAAAAGCAATTAAGATCCTTTTGTGGAATTTCAATGGTTGCAATGTTCCTAACATGGTATTCTTGATCAAAAGATGTTTTTACACAAGGTAGATTGGGTAATTAGGGCTGGAGGCACACCTAACTATCAAATTACCTTGTTGAGTAAACACAATGGAAGAAAATCATGAAGAACAACACTAAGAGGAGAGAGAGAGAGAGAGAGAGAGAGAGAGAGAGAATAATATCTTATTGATTCATCAAATGATCTGCAAACATGCCCAGATGTAAGGCCTTCCAGGTTGTTGTGAACAAAATGATTTACAAGTTACAATTGGGATCCTCAATCTCATTATCAATCGAAATCTATACACTAGTGCTCCTCCTAATGCTACCTAACCTACACCTAGAAACCTTTATTTATACTTGCCAAAACTACTTACAAAAGATTCTAGATCCTCACATTAGAGAAGGTTGACCACATAACAATCTATGTACATCTTATTGTGTGATTCTTATATTAAATGCACAACTTAAGATAAATGAACAAGTTACTCTTCATTGTTCCTTCTCTTATGATGTTTGATCTTCTTTCTTTTCTAAGGCGGGGGTGCTTTGGTCCTTCTCGGGTAACATCTATGATTGCTTTATCCAGTGGTTCCCTCCCTCTTTTTATTCTCCTTTGTTTTCCTCTGTGTGGGGTCTTTCTTTTCCTCATTCTCTCTGGGGGCTTTGGAAGGAGAGAAACAATGGGATCTTTCATGATTTCCCCTCCACCCCAGGTGTGGTTTTCTTTAAGGTGATCAATGCCATGGTGGAAAATGCCAAACTGGGAAAAGTAGATATTTCAAGGTGGCAAGATATTCTATAGGAAAAACCCAATTGAGTAGGTGCTAAAAAGGGAAGAGCTAATTGTTGTTGGACCTTTCCTCCTTTAGTTTGGTGCAAAGAAAATTTTGATTGAGCAACTAAGGGCAATCCTAAGCTAACTGGGTGCGAGGGAGTGATCAGAAATAATTTGGGTCATGGTTTGGATGGAGTGGCACTCTCTTTGGGTATTCATACTAACCATGTGGTTGAAGCCATAGCTACCCTCCAAGCTATGAAGTTGGCTAAATAGAGGGGTGTTTCCAAACTCTGGCTAGAGGGAGATTCACTTAACATTGTTAAGTGTCTTAAAGGCCTATCTACTCCCTCTTGGACCATAGATAAAATTATTAAGGAAAATATCAATCTCCTTAATACCTTTGATGATTTTTTTATTAGTCACACCTATAAGGGAAGCTAATGGTGCCACAGATGTAATGGCCAATGTGGCTATTATGTGTTAGAATCTGTGAAGATGGGACAAATATTTTCTTCATATTGTCATTTCAAGGATTAATCATGATGCGATGTTAGGCGAAGAAGGTGTCATTATTAAAGATAGTGATGGATGCTAAGGAGGATTTTTTTTATTACAAGGAGTGTGAGGACTGGCAGTGGTACTTGCAATTACTTTGCAGTTAAATCATACACTTTCTAGGTCTTTTTGGTTGTCATTTTCACTATTCTCTTCACTCTAAGAAAATTGTCTATTAGCTTTGCAAGGAAAATTTGGAAGAGAATGGGGGTTTAGAGGAGGGAAACGGAGCCAAAAAACTATGCAAAATGGAGGAAGAGGGTATGGATATGGGAAGTGTTGGTTAATGGGGGTATTTTGACCTTTTTAAATAGACTTCATGGTGGTAATTCCCAAGTTACCCAATTGTTTTTGCAAAATTGGAATGAAGGTTGTTTGATTGTGAATGGTAGGGAGTTTTCCATCATGAAGGAGTATATTTCCAAGATTATTGGCATCTCGATTGCAAGGAAGAATTTTTATAGGGACGGGAAGATCTCTAGCTTTGTTGTCAACATCTTTTTGAAGACACCCAAGGAGAGGAAGAAACTTGTCAAGAAAAAAGGTATCACTTACTTTTAGCCCAATTTCTTAAAAGAAATTATGGAGATTGACTCTTAGGGCTATTTTTTTACATGTCACCTAGGATGGGATATTTTCTATGGTTTACTGGTACCATTTTGTCTTTCTAAATCATTTTAGATACAATGCAAAAATCTCTATTCCTTCTTACCTTTACTCCTCTCTGAACAATAGCATGAATGGAGTAAGAGACCATAGTATCACCAACCCCCCACTTCATGATGATCTTATGATCCTAATTTATGAGGATATCAAAGATAATTATGTGGCAGAGTTCATTGAGACTAAGAATGTTGAGGGTGAAGAGGATGAGCCTAAAGAAGAAGGAGATTCTTTGGAGATGAAGGACAGTAATGGCCTTCATTCTGATGAGGATTCAAAACCCATTAAGAGAAAAAGGAGAAATGCCAAGGGGAAAGCTCGTAGAGCCTAGCTGCAAAAGGGGGTTTCCAAAGCTTCACCAGGTAAACATAGCTCAAGGAACCTTGCTGAGTCAAAGGACAAGTACAATGAAAGTGATGAGGACATGGAAATGGATATTGAGGAGGTAGAGGTTGTAGGGAAGAAGGGTTGTGCTAAAAAATAGAGGAAAATTCACAAGTCCAAGCAGCCTTCAAAGAAAAGAAGGGATTCTTATTCTAAAGATGTGTATGACAAAGGAGAGGAAATGGACATGGACTTGGAGGTTTAAATTGCTGACAAGAGGAAGGTCCCTAAACATAAGGATAAGTGGCCTTATTGGGACGAGGAAGTCAAAAATGTGGAGTCTAGGGAGCAAAGCGTGACCAAAGAGATGGGTTTGGAGGATCAGCAGGGGAATGATAACCCTATTAAACCCATGGATGACCCAATGAAAGACTAGACAGACACTATCATAGCCTCTTCTCAAGGGAGAGATACCACCTAGAAGAATATGAATATGGAGAGTTTTCGAATAAGGATAACTAGAGAAAAAAATAATCTACAAATTCATGAAGACATATAGGAGGAAATTGATCTTCAGAAGCTCATTGACCCAACAATGATCATTATGAGTGACTTTAGGAAAGAAGATAACATGAATATTCTTAATAATGCAAAAAATAGTATGATGGTCAATTTTAGATCCATTAAATGGATGTACCATCATATTAATGGGCCAAGGGATGGGGAGAGTGTTGACTTCAACCACTTTGTGGATTTGGTTGCCTTCTATAGGTTTGAAGCCAAGGTGTTGGACCTTAACAAAAAGTGGAAGGCATTATGTCTACTCTAAGGGGCATAGCTAATCAAAGCTATCAAATTATGAAGGCATTCAACTAGAACCTTAAAGCTCTTATCAACAGGCTAGAGGGTCCTGGAGTGGAAAAGGCAATTATTATTATAGGAAGGTGGTGTTGGCACATAGAACACTAAAGAGCCTAGCAAAAGGACCAGAGCTAGCAAGAAGAACAAAGCCTTGGATGGTAACAATGAAACCATTGAGATCAAAGAGATTGGTGGGAAAATGGACTTGATAGAAAAGGAGGCTTCAAACCTCCTTCTAAAAAATAGGTCAATGTTTTCTTTCTATTGTTTTATTTAGTTTTGTCGCTTTGGTCATCCCTTTGTTGATGGCATTTTCTGTTGGACTTTTTGTTCGTTGTCTTTTTGTTGGTTTTAGCTTTTAACACTTATCTTTCTATCTTATGTATAGGGTTTCAGGGACCCTTCAAAACCTGCATTCCATATCAAAAACTTTATTCTTTTATTTTTTGACTAAAAGAGAGGTAAAAAAAATTTAAGACAAAAAGAGAAACAAAAAGGAGAGCTCAACAAGGAGCTCTATCTTGAGCAACAATTTCATCTAACTCAAGAGACAAATCCAAGGGTAGTTGCCCTCTATCCACAATTTGAACATGATCATAAACCCATTTGGCCAGGTAATCAGCAACTCTATTCCATTCATGAGGAATGTAATTAAAACTAATGGACTCTAGAGAAGTACAAAAGAGAAGATTTTGATCAACAACAAAAGCCAATTGCCAACTACCATCCTCAAGCAATTGAAAGGTAAGCAAATTCACCACCACTTGAGAGTCAAATTCACAAATAAGCTTGTACAATCCTCTCAAACAACATTGCTCCACAACATATAAAATGTCTAGGGACTCCATGAGATTGTTAGTATGCCAACCCTTATGCACTAAGAAAAGAAATTGAACTTCTCCAGAGCTACATCGAGCCACACCCACAATGCCAATAGAACTTGGATTTCCCTGAGAAGAACCATCAATGTTGACTTTAAGAATTCTAGGTGGAAGAGGTGACCAATGACACACACAGTTCACCTACCACTTCCCCTGACATCTAGGATAGTTTGGAACATTATGATACCAATCACCTGCATCCTCTGAGAACTCATCCTAAAAATTGAAGTCAAGGCGACTACAAATAGCAAGATCACCAAGATCCATACCTCCATCTAACTTACACTTAGCATGAATAGTTTCTTGAAGAGAGTGGGAAATCTTCCACCAAAGATGCATGACTCCAATTTGGACATCCTAAAAGATTCGTCGATTTCTCTCCAACCAAGTATTCCAAAGAATAAAAGAGGGGCCAACAATCCATACAGCCTGAAGAGGTGAAGCCTTGGAGGGGGCACTTCCCAAGTGATCCCAAAGTTTAAATTCTTAAATATAAATATTTAATAAAAAAATTAATTCATTTAATAGAATATATGAAATTAATTGTACTAATTTGAAATTTTCCAAATACCTTTTACAAACTTACCAAATAAATTATTATATAAAACTATTTATTTCTTATAAGTTCTTATTGAGCATTATTAAAGAAAATCTTTGTATTTTCTTCTTCTTTATAGTATGATCTATTGACAAAACAAAAGATACATTTTGTTTTGTTCAATTTTTAAGTGCAAAGATTAAATTGTAATATATTAAAAACTCAAGTATTATATCAAATATATTTTCTTTTGAATTAAATTGTATTTTTAGTGCATGATCATCTATCATTTATTTTTATAATATTACTCATGTATCTCCAAAAATATTGGCAAAAAACTATTATTATGGAGTATATCTTCAACAAAAAGGGGTCCTATAAGACCAAATGAAGCGGACTAATAGAATTTGGAAAAATATTTTTTGTCGTATAAAATTCATAAGCAAATAGCCAAATTTTAGAAAAATTGAACTTATAGAAAAATAGGTATCACTCATTGGTTGAAATCAAATTATCTATTGTAATAAAATTAGAGAAATGTGATATATTCAAAGAAAAGTAGTTTAAATCCTCGTTTTTCTATATATTATAAAATGAAACTTATTATATAGAATAATATCAATAATAGAAAGTAATGAGATATTTTGATCAAACATCAAAAAAAAAAAATGTCGAATTAGAAATAAAATGGTTGCAAGCACAAGAATTAACATAAAAATTAATCTATATGATTAAATAAATGTTTAATATTCCTATAATATAAAAAATCAAACTTAATTTAATAATTTTACTTATCATATCATGCTTTTTAATATAATAAATATTTTAATTATAAATTATTAAAAATAATTGAAAAAACATTAAATTATTCTTCCACACATTAATTTTATCTATATATTTTCACTGATCGTTAGTACTTATAATTATTGTTTAACTTTCATCCATTTTTTTCACTTTATCTATATATTTTCACTGATCTTTAGTACTTATAATTATTATTTAACTTTCATCCATTTTTTTCACTTCATTAGTCGTAAAAGACCAAAGGCTCGTGTTTATAATCACAATAAAGTTTTCATTAAGCTCCAATATTCTTGAGAAACTTCAATGATTTCAAGTAAAGTTGCAATAAACACCTTCAGTCGCAGTCCAGATGTGTAGAATAGAGTTCGAACCCTGTTAAGCCCATTAAAAAAGGCTGGCAATTAAAGAACCTAATAGATTCCTGCTTTATTTTTGTTTTTTATTTGTCATAAAATTGATGATTCTTGTCTAAATTGTAATTTCCACACAGATCACAGAAACAGGGGGAATCCATAAATATTGAAGTTAAAAATGATTTGTACATTTGATTAAGAAAGTAATAAAGAATGAAGTCAAAATTTAATTTCTATATATGATTATATCTTAATTATAATTTAGTAACAGAACATCTGATAAGAGATCTAAATACTGAAGCTAAAAATTGTACTGTTTGACTTATTAATTAGTTACAAAATTCCAAACAGGAGAGCAAAACAAAGTAAAAAAAGAATTCATAATTGAAAACAACTATGTACACACGATTACTCTGAAAAGGGAAATACAATAATTGAAAACTGATTTGTACATATGATTATTATTCCAATTATAATTTTGTTACAGAGCATGGAAACAGGAAAGCACAATAAAGTAAATAAAGAATTGATAAATATTTGCGCAATAAAGTAAATAAAGAATCCATAAATGTTTAAATTATAATTTGTACATATGATTATTACTGTCTAATCGCAGAGAAGCAAAGAATTGATAAATAGTGAGTCAAAAGCTGATCTATGCATAGGAGTCACAGTTCAATGATTCAATTAAATGATCTGTTATACAACCAACCGAAGACTGGCTGGAGCAAAGAAAAGAATAATAATAAAGAATGAATGAAGCCTCATTAAGAAGATTTCGAAAATTTCAACGAGAAACTAAATTTTCATAGCAATTTAGACCGTCAAATTCAGGCGCAAACACTAACCCTCCCGTGCTCTTCCTTGGCGCTTTCTTTCCGTCCACGCTCAATTTCTTTGTTTCTTCAGTAAAACGTTGCGGATTTCCCAAACTCTGCAAATCAGAATCACAAATCTGTTAAAAGGTTAAGAGTAATCATATAAATTAAAGATAAAGATACTAAATAAATTTTGAATGATAATAAGGATTTTGATGTTACCTGTGGATGTAAGCGACAGTAAGCTTCCACCGCTGCAGCTCCGGCCGTTGCAGCCACCATCAAATTCACTGCAAACGATGTCATTTTTGTTCCTTTTTCCCCAAATGTTTTACTCGAAAAAATCGCAATGAAAGAATCGCTTAGACCGAATATCAAGAATTTATAGACAAATTTTCACTAATTATGGCAGGGTTCGCTAATATGTAAGGTTCTACAACTTTCTAGAAGTTAATGAAAGTTTATTGAGATTGGTCAGCTAGTAATAAAATACCAAAATCATAATTGTAAGTTTTTCTTCACCTATCATTTCAAGAAAAGTGTCAATTCCTGGAATCTTTATAGTAACTTTTCGGTTCAATTTTTTACTTGAAAATTTTAAAAAAAAGGATTTCTTTTAGTTTAACTAAAATGAAGAAAATCATATAAGTATATAATGTACAATATTATCAATTTAGATCAAATGATTCATATTATATGTAATAATTATTTTAAATTGTATGATATATATGAATTTTTTAAAATATATTATAACATGTAAGTATAGTTGCATGCTTTGAAAAAAAGTAATAAGTTAAGTATATAATGAATTAGTTGCTTATGTAAGTGAAGAATTAAATTAATTGAAAGAATGATTTTAACATTTTTTTGAAGAATTAAATAAAAAGAAAATCTTTTGTTTTCTAAAGCAACTTATGTTTTTATTTTTATAAATATTTCAAAGTTGAGTAAAGATCTAGCATAGCAAAAGAGAAACACAAATAAGTAAAAAAGTGACATATAATGGTTCCTTTAGTTTTAAGTAGAAATTTAGTTTTGATTTAATAAATTTATTATAGTATAGAAAATATTTAAATTTTAAAAATGTTATATAGTATTTTTATAATAATATAATATATAATAGTATTAATGCAATCAGATTTCCACAATCTATAATAGTTATTACTTAGTTTCTGGATTAGATTGTGTAATGATTTTTGCCATCAACGTTTTGAATCACACTACGTGATCCATCATCAGGATGAAAGAGCAAGAGATGTAAAATAGTGTAAGTTACAGATTTAGCAAAGACTCACCATATAAAGGAGACCAGGGAGAAGGGATTGCACAAACCCCAAGACAGGAGAAACAATAAAAATCTAAAAATAAAAATAAAACAGAAACAATTGGGGTGAGTGACTAAACCAAAACACAACTCACAAAGCAAGTAAAAAGGTGAAGGTAAGGCTAAAAAGGAGAGAAAAAACAAAAAACCAAGAACCAATCTAGATCCCGCTAAAGTAAGCAAATAGATTAAGAAGGTGAAAAAGAATATAAATAACCTATATATATTATAAGTATATAAATATAACATATAAAACTATAGAATATGTGTGTGTGTGTGTGTCTATATTTATGATAAATACTTTTTTATCAATATGTAATATACGTAGTATATCTATATAAGCAAATTGTACTATATATAAGCAATTAATATGCAATACAAAAAATACACATATATGATATATATTTATCTATATATATGAAATATACATATTACATATAAATAGGCATAATATATATATATATATATATATATATATATATATATATATATATATATATATATATAGACATACATGTGTCATATAGCTATATATACCTAAAACAATTACATATAACTAAAATTAATATACAATATAAACCTATGTATAAAATGTATATATAAGTGAATATTAAAAAATGATAAGTATAACAAGTAATTATATATATATATGGGATCTACCAAAAATATATAAAGAAAAATGCAATGTATTTTGTGTATATATCATACAAGGAATAAAAACAAGCATATATTTACTGAATTCTTACAAGATTGTATAATATTAGTATATATAATATTTTAGTCGATAGGCTATTTGTGGAAACTTTGTTTTCGGAAATTAAATTTTTGGTGGAAAAGTTGTCACTTGGCTAGAAAAGTTGTCAGTTTGGTTGGCAAATTGTAAATCATTTTCGTTAATTATTTACCATTCAATTTTTATCTCACTCCACTTTTAACTCTTGTTTTGATATTTATTAGTTGTTATCTACACTTTTAACTATTATTTTATTATTTTATCTATTAGATTTTAATTTGTAAATTTTTTTAAATTTTTTTAAATATTTGATAAATTGAATTTAAATAAATAATATTTATTAATCTATTTAAGAGATTTTGTAAATATTACAATATTATGGTTTTTAAACTAGCTTAGATATCTTTATACATCTATCTAAAACACGTCGAGAGATATTAATCTCGAGACACCTATCTATTCTCAATAATTATTTATTGAATTAGGTGCCTGGAGATTGATATATCTTAGCGTGTTTTAGATAGATGTATAAAGATATCTAAGCTAGTAGCATCTGCAGCACAACATGTAAAACTAAAATCTATTTAATTTTTAATTTGAAATATTCTTTTTAAAGCATGATGCTTATCATATCCATTATGTTTTATAGATATTGAAATATAGTATATACAATGAATGCAATTAATCTCTTTCTAGAGATTTGAGTCGTTCCTCCTCTGCTTTCCTTTTCAAAACTTGCTTCCTTGTCTTCATCTTTTCATAACGATCATAAGAAAATGGTGGTGAAATTCGAAGTCCATCCAAAGACTTAACTCGTGATATAGCAACAGATATTAGTCATGTTCTTTCTCTTGGTCCAATGTGAATTGTTACCTTGGAAACTGTCAATCCCTATGATTTATGGATAGTTAATGCCCAAGCCAAATGTAAGGGCAATTGATGTGTGCGATCTCTTTGTATTGGAGAAATGGGAATTAATTTTGGAGCTCCATCTTCAAATGGCATTCCAGAGTAATTGTCAAATTCAACCATAACATATGTTGGTGGATCTGGTGGGGCATTTCTAGGTTTGTATATGATTTTTCAAATGTGTCCCAGAGCTCCATTGACAAGTCCTGTTTCAATCCATAAATTAGATGTTAACATGACCCTTGCATCCTTCGCAAGTAATAATTCAATATCTAGTTCATCATTTTGATCTCCCCCTAGATTAGTACTTCCTTCTTTTAATGCAATGTTGTAGGCAACTAGTTTTTTTAGTGAATGCAATTTATTTCTATTATGGTTATGAACATTATCATTTGTTGCAAATAGATGAATATTATCATCAAATTCCTCTTTAACATTTTGGGGCAATGAAACATCTATCCTTGTCATTAATAATTTTCAATCATCTATAGTTGGAGTTGCATCTCGTATATTAGTGAGTAATTGGTGAAACCTTTGTTGGTCTTCACTTTCACCTTCTTGTCGAAATACTTTATCCAAAGTAACAATAGTCTTGAACTCTTCCCATAATAACTTTGCACGAACATTACTATCATAAGGTGGTTTTTCACTAACAAGAGGTAGTTGTCCCAAATCTCCTACTAAAATAATCGATCTTCCCCCAAAATTCATGTTTGAATTTTCTAAAAAAGCTTGACGTAATCTTGAATCTATATTTTGTAAAAAATTTCAACCAATAAAACTCATTTCATCAATTAATATGTACCTAATATGTTGAATTTCTTCTTGTAATGTTGTGAGCCTTATGCCTTGTAATTCAGAAAAATCTGTAAGAAGAATTCTTAGAGTTGAATGAATTGTTGATGCACCAATGTTAAAAGTTGCAATTCTAGTTGGTGCTAATAATAATAGGGGAGAACATTGTGGTGTTGATGCATCATAAAGAGCTTGACGAATAGCTTGAATTAGATATGATTTCCCTATTCCAATTGTTCCTTGAATTATCATACATAATGGCATGACATGTTCACCCTGATTATAATGTTTCATAATAATATCAAGTGCTTTCTTTTACTTAGCACCTAAAGTTTCATATGATATACTCATCATCATATCTTCAGGTATAAGTAAATCATTTTTTTTCATAGCATTGATAAAATGTATTGCATTATTTGTGTATTCTTCTCCTTGATATTCTGCACTCCATGGATTTTGTCTATCAATATCTCTTCTTTCGAGCATATCTATTTCAGTTAGATCCATCATTTGTCCATGATATAGCCTTGATATTATCTCCCACTCATGTTCAATTATATTTTGATTATTTGGTAATTCATTTTCATCTTCAGAATCATCATGAGTTTCAACATTATTCTCAGATTCATTTTTAATATTCCACCTATCCACATGCCATGGATTATAATTAAGGGACTCCCAATTGGATACAATTGTAGTATCATTTATTCCAATATCTCTTTGTATATTACGAAATAGTTTCTACAATAATAACTCTGACCAACAAAAATCAACCCATTTTTGTGAGTTTCGTGAAGGAATATTTGTAAATCTTGGAAACACTCTCACAATAGCTGCCATTGTCCTTGCTTTCCATTTATTATCTCATTTTCTTCTAGAGTTATAAGTCCAAGATCTAGCTACATCTATTAGTGTGACACTTTCCATTGCATATGGTCTATCCATATATCCTTCAATGAAAATTTTTAGGTGAGCTTCATCATCATTTTCTTCATTTTTTATCACTAGCTTGAACACCTCTCTTGAAACATTTAATATAATAAATACTCTGCTACTTTCTACTAATGGAAACTCTAATAACATATGACATGTTTCTTGTGCACCAATGTCTTTTTCAATCCGGGTTTCAGTTAGTAGTCTCTTATATGCCTTTGATGCTACTTCATCTGGATTTTCAATATTTGCAAGTCTTACCAACATTTGATGATATATCTTAGAACTCTTTTCTGCTTTTGTTAAATACTTTGCAATATAATTCATTACAGCATGTCTTGAAAGAACAGGTTGCCAATCTACATTTTCTCTCCATAACTAAAGTATGGTACAATTATGTGTGTTTACTCGATCATCATTTCTTGCCAATTCATATATTTTATCTCCTATTGTTGGATCTTCGAATAATCTTGATCCATCCAAATGTAATGGCCATGGTGCATTGTACCTATAAAATAAAGAAAACTATTAGCTTGTACACTAATTTTTCATTTCTTAGTAAAAAAAATATGAATCTATATAATTATCTTACCTACAGACCATTTTCCCTCTTTTTTTATGAAGGCAAGCACCCTCTTTGCATGTTGTATGGCGTTCAACACAATTGAGCAACTCTTCATAATCACATTCAAAGTCTACTTGATTTAGTTGTTGTGTATTTTGAAGGCATGGATGTTGTGTAAAATTTTGTAGGACCTACTATTGAAGATATAACATATTTTATTAAGTAAAATAAAAAAAATAAGCATAATATATGTTTAATACCTATAGAAGAATTGGTATCATACCTATATGTTTCATTGATGTGGATCTCTCCTTAGATTCCATGCATGTACAATAGAATCAAAATATTTTTGAACTATCTTGATTTCTCCAATTAAGGCTATCTATGTTAGGTGCTCCCTCTAACCATATGAATCCATGCACATGTGGTGATCCTTTGTGTTGTCATTCATATCTTGACCAAAAATCTTTTACTTTCATTCCCTTTTGTAGTACTTCCTTTTGAAACATTGTATATCTTAGATTCATATAATATGCAACAATATGTGGGTAGTCAATAATATTTTTTCGTCGCCATTTTTGTGCTTCTTGTGGATTAGATGGTTCTATTCCTGGCATTAATGCATGTAAGTCAAGCCAATACATATCCACTGCACTCAAAGTAAAGAAAATTGTTGGTGTTCCAATTTGATGCAAGAGATCACTTAATTCAGCTTGACACTTTGCCCAATAAGACCTTGTACCCCTTAGAGTTGTACCAAAATGCATCAAGCAATCTACTAGATGTGAGTGAGGGACATTTTCTATATGCTCTCGTAACTCATTGATTGTGATTGGCATATCTTGCAAGCTCTTTTTGGAAAATATTGCTGATGAATTTTGTGCACGATGTCGCATGCTCATATTCATCATATAATACCTAAATCATGGGTGTCGTCCAAAGTGATGATCTCTATATCAAAGTAAATGCTTAACAAATTCATGAAGATAGACTCTTCTCAATCTTGGTTCGATCCAATCGCATCATCCATCTGGAAATAGTTTTGGAAAAGCCATATCAAGTAATCCTTCTATGACATACTCATTCATTGGAGATGTTCCAATTCCTGGCCAATCAATTAGTAATCTAGGATCTACATTTGGGTTATTTATCCATGCATGAATTAGTTCCATCTCTCTTCATGCATTTGGTGGTTTAGAGGCCATTGACGTAGTATGATTGATAATATTTCCTTGATCCATCTCCATTATTGGACCCACAAATACATATTCATTTGCATCTGAATCAAATTCCATATGAATTGAGTTTAGCTGATCAAAGATGTTATCATCTGAATTGGATGTGAGCTCACTAAGTGCATTTTCATCAATTTGAACATCTTTATAGAACTTATCATGATTTATTTTAAATTGAAGTGCTTTGTAAGCCCTCTCTTTATTCACTGTAAAATTATAACTTGTTCCATGTTGATCCTTCTTGTGAACAATGATAATTAGGTAAATCTTTTATGCGATGTGGTAAGATTTTGGCTATTTCTCTTACTTCTTGGGGAAAACTTATAGTATGCCCTTATATTAAATTGACCTCCAATTGTGTGTGTAACTTGAAGAATGGGGTTGATACATGCTATCAACATTTCTTCTATTTGTATTAGATTAGAAAGTTGTAATGCTTGTGGACCGGGATCCATGTTGTTTGATGCTGAAAATCGATGCTCATTCTTTCTTGTCAACATCAATGACAAATAGGGCCTTTAGGGACCCATGCAATCTTCATTGAAAGATAACTTTCTTGACAAATGCAACACATACTCGGCATAGCAAGTTTATCTAGTCCAATTTGAAATATTATTTGTAACGTCCTCAAGTCAATCCCGTTATTTTGAACAGTATTGATTGTCCCCCTATCCAGTCCATTTTGTGTTCTTTTCAATTGTCTTTGTCTTCTTATTTGTGATGTGAACTCCTCTTGTAAATTATAATTGCTTGAATCAACATTTATAAGATCCTCTATTCGATCAATTGGTATTTGTAGAACACGATCTATTGTCATAGAATTTATCCCATCAGAACTAAACCCACCATTTTTATGAGATTGAGCTTGTCCTTGATTTGAGTCATGTTTACATAGTTGTATTTGTTGTATTTCTCTTTCATTCAACTCGTCTAGGCTCATAGCTCTTTTTATTTTTCTTCTCACTATATTTTGATTATCCTGAGATGTTTGTGTACGATGTGCTCTCATACTATCTCATTTCTTCCTCAATCTCTTCCACTGTCATAGTTGCCCTACGCTTGACATGTCTTTCTCTATCAAGTTGGTTTCGATGATTTCTTTCTTCTTCTCTTTCTGCATTAGTCATTTGTTCACATCGTTGTCTCATATAATTTCGTGCATATTCTCTATGTTGTATTTGTTGCTCTTCATTTGTAGGACTTGTAGCTTCCTCTCTTTGAGCATTATTCCTTTGTTCACATCGTTGTCTCATATAATTTCAAGCATATTCTCTTTGATATTGTCTTCACTGCTCTTCATTCTCAAAATTTAGTCTTGGACGAGGCATTCTAGGATTGACCAAGACCAAGCTAGTGTAAGTATTGAAGTGGGAGATGAAGAAATAAGAGTATTAATGTTTGTAGTAAATGAGTAATAATGAAGAATATGTAAAATATATGTAAATGAAGATAAAATGAAATGAAATTTATAAAAACATATATACAAAGATGAAAGAAATTGTTGAAAAACTTGACTTTGCAAACAATATATCATCTATCAATACTTAGTTATATTAGAATATGAAAATGTAATACATATTATTTATCCTAAATATCTATATATTAATTTAAAATATATTTGACATATAGGGAAATGTAAATAAATTTGGTCTAGATGCATTTCAAAATTAAACAATTTAAGATATTTTCTTGTATTCCAAAATATATTATTAATTTTAATTCTAACTCCTTTGTATCTACACCAAATCTCACGTATGATTAATGGAAAAAATACAATTCATATTCTATAAATAACATCAATTACAATCTTTTTCTTTTTTCATTGTTGATGTTATTTTTTAATATACGATATATCATAGTCTTAATTTCCAAACTCATATTTTAGATATTATTAAACCCTAAACCTAAATCCACTTAATTGTGAGAGCAAATTTGTGAAGATGTGAAATTGCAATATCGCCAGGCAAGGTCGTGGCCTTGTCATATCTCCCAAAGATTATTCTACCAAATATAGATATTAAAGCTTCTAATCTATTGATTTTTGTTAGGGTTTTGCAAGATTTTTTCAAATTTAAATTAGGGTTTTGTAGAGATTTTCCAAAATAGGATTTTTAAGTATGGCATGAGACGATGTGGCTTTTGCCAATCGAAGAAGAGCAAAATGTTCTCTGTATAAATTGTGACATTTTAATCATAATTCAAATTTCTTATAAAAATGTTTTTATGAGGTTGAATCGGAGCCTGTAATTTTGACAAATATAAATTTATTAGATTTTTTACTGAGATAGTATGGAGAAGAAAAGTGTTGTGCAAATATTCTGCGAAATTCGGCTTCTAGTTTTAGTGCATCTGAAAGTGCAAAATGGATGTGACAACAACAATGTTTTAATTTGCAATGTTGAATCAATTCTGTTACTTACTTTTTTGTATTTTTTCTACACTGTATATGTCACTCCAATATTGAAATGTGTATTTTCTTTAATGTATACTTAATATTTATATCATTAATTTTACATAAGACCTTAGTAGTCGGCCTTAAATTTTCAAAATGAAAAAGTTAACATTAACACGGTCACACCACTTCATTCCCCCATTTTACCACTAATTATGCCTCTTAGCTTAATTAAAAATTATTAATAATCTAATTTGTTCACATAAGATTATATTTTAAATCTTCACTTTTAACTATTATTGTGATTTTAAAATTGATTTAATTTTTAGTTTTTAAATTATTTTTTCATATTAGTTTAGATTTTTCTTTAAATATTAATTTTTAGTTTCAATCGAATATTTGTTAAAGACATTATTTTTTATTTCTCTTATTAATTTTTCATAATAGATTTTTTTATGGGCTTTTTGAATGATTATTTTTTCATATTTGATAAATTGAATTTAAATAAACAATATTTATTAATCTATTTAAAAGAGTTTTTAAAATATTATTTTATTTAAATAAAAAAATGTTAATAATCTAATTTGTTCACATAAGATTATATTTTAATAATTTTGTTATCGAACACCTATCAGCATATGTTGCAAGAACAAAAGTTGCACAACTGCTAGTTTTAATTGAATGAAACAAATTAATTTATAAATTATAATATTAAAAATCTTTAAAATTATTAAATATCATGTTTTACATTATGGGTTAAAATGATATAAATAACATTATTAAAAATATAATTCTTAAAAACTACCATTCCATCAAATCCGAGCCAATATAAGAGTTAAAATAATTCACTCAATCAAATTATAAAAAAATATTTTATAGAAATTATTAAATTAAAAATCTTGCATCTAACTATGCATGTACTGATTTTATAATTAAATTTTAAAATGATAAATTTAAACTACTTGAAAAGAAAACTTTTAATCACAAGTTAACAAATGAAATGTAAAAAGTATCACAATAGTACTTAACCAATAGACATGTACTAACTAATAACAGTGAATTAGAAACTAAATGAGATAAAAGAATCTTGTAAAAAAGTTAATCATTTTATTATTTTTCTTTAAAAATACATGTAAAAAAGAAAGAAAATATTTTGTTTGTTTTTTAGAGAAACTTTAACTCTTAAATAAAATAACATTGCAAAACGTATGAAACATAAATTAGTAAATAAAAAATCATAGTATGCATTGTGAAATAGGATTCACTCCATGAATTATAAAATAAATGAAATTTTAAAAAAAAAATTAAAAATTAATGATTTTAATATTTTAATTTAAAAGCACATCAAAGGATCTTGAATGAGTCACTTTATATAGCTTTAAAGTCATTGTTTAGATTTACTCTTGTATGAGATGGAAAACATAAATAAGTAAGCAATAGCTATTGAGTAACAAATACTTATAAACACTTATAATATTATTTTCCATTGCCATTAATTGTTTAGCTAGTACTTTTTAAGTGCTACTTTCCCAAACGTCTCTAAGCTAATTTCATTTAACCAAATAAGTAATCACCTCCCTTTTATGCCAGTGGCTAATTAGCAAACTAGATTATGTATATTAGAATAGTTTTTAATTAAATAAAAGAAAGAAAAGCATGGTATTGTAATTTTTAAATTAATTATAAAATTCTTAAAAATGTCAATCGAGTCGATTGGGTAGACGTTGCCCCCTTCTATTATATGTATATATACACATTTATTATTATTAAGCTAATAGACTTATTTGTGGGAGCTTTGCTCCCAGTTTTCATGAAGTGTCAGCCTCCCGATTTTTGCAAATTCCACTGGCCAAGCTGTAGGCCTCCGATGTAAATTGCCTAAATATTTCTATTATTGCCTTTGATTTCTTTCCTAAAATTTTCCCTCCTCCGTCGGCTGTGTATTGCCATTTCCTTCCCAATTTTTTTTTTGGGCATTATATATTGTCGTAGTTGTTTCGGTTTTTATTTGGCGATGGTATTTGGAAATGGTGGTAATGGCTACCAATTGAAGGTTTTTGCACATTCTTTACAGCATCTGCTAAGTTTGTCTTCTTCTTGACCTATTTTGTATGCAATGCATGTGGTTCCTCTTCAAGTTTTCTCCACTGAGCTATAGATCACAACAGAGCTTAGGTCTCGACTGCTTAGTTGTATTGTCAGTTTATACTCATGCTAATTTTCCAAAAAATCCATTGCTTTTCCCCCTTTCTCAAAAAAGATTCAGACTAACATGGCTACCTTTTTCTCAGAATGTATTGCATTGGAATCCCTTTAGTACGCCAAGGGTTCTTGCAATAACTCCAATGATCATCTTTCAAATCTTCACAACCATAGAAAAATAGTGGAATAACGAAGTTGGTAGCCAAACTAGTTTGGTTTTAGTTTTCTGCAGGAATACGTTTTGTTTGAATCACTCAATGAGTCAAACGTTGACCTCAAAACTTTTCCATTCTATTGTTATTCTACACTTTCTCCTTTTACTATGTTGGGTCTTCCAAAAAAAAATGTTTCAAGCTTTGTTTATATTGTTGTCTATTTCTATATATGTATTGTTTTGTTTTATATTTTCTACCTTATTAATTTATAAACTTGAATGTTATTGTCCTCTATGAATAAAACATGACATCTATCATTTGATCTCTGAATCCATCACTCCCATTCTTTAGATAGTGCTAGTTATGAGTCAATAGCATGTTATTTTACACCTTTGCATATAAATACAAGACCTTGAAATCATTTAGAAATAGAAAATAATATATAGAGTGTACAATTAATATTTAGTTTTTATAGTGGTATGCAGAATACTAATGGACCGCTTGAGATTGGATATCCTTTGTCATCTTAATCTAGATTTAGATAGGGTGGGACAAAACAACCCTCGAGGAAAGGGAAAATAACAATATTCATCAGGGAGGGTGGAAGCTAAAGTGGAGATTGTGATTTCTACCGTCAACATGAAACTTTATGTAGTTGAAGCATGCAATTTAAGCCTACAATTACTCTGTGTTTTCATAACATGTTTGCTAAGAGTAGTAGCGACTTAGATAAAATGTATCCCGCTCTATGAAAAGTAAAACCCTACCTAGTGGGGTCTTTTGTTGTAGATTTTCTACAAGTAAGAATTCAATTGTAACCTATAATCTATTTTTACAACATTTTAATAAAAAAAATCCAAAATTGGACATTCATTATAGCATATAGGCCAAACTGTACATGTCTGTCTACATGGTATTGACATTTCATATTCCAGATGTTTAACCAATGTTATGTAAAATCATATTTCCTTTTATCCTTTATTGATGATGGTGAAGAAGTCAATTTGGTGCTGTCCATTCTAGTCATATGACATTTCTCCATGGCCAAGAAACTTTGAGGAGGACAGAGCTTTATCCGACCTCTTAATTAGCACCGCAGTTGGAATTGCAATGATGAGAGAACCATTCTCTACTCAATTGATTAATTCCCACAATAAATAGGAGCTTTTTTCCATTCATTTCTCATTTTTCAATTTTTAAATTGCTAAAAAAAAATACTTTGACTCGTTCAAAAAATGTGACTATTTTTAAAATTCATAGTTTCACTATCAATTTATAGGACACTTTGTTAAACATAATGGTATCTCCAAATTCTCAAACACAGCGAGATAACAGTGCATCTCCTCCCTACCAACAAAGGAGATTTGTCAATCTGGTGTGTTCACCTTCCTTTACCTCTTTTCATTGACTCTCTCTCTCTCTGTCTACATATGTTTATAATTTCATACATTCATGTGTTTAAACTATTTCTTTACCAACATGCAAATTTTTCCTTCAATGTTTAAAAAATAAATGTCCAAAAATGTATTGTGCAGGAGACTACTTCAAACATATTGTCATCCCCAACGTCTCCACAATGGGTACCTAATCAAGCATCTCCACCTCATCAGCAATCACTAAATGCGACTATTGTATGTTAACATCTACCTCTATCTCTCTATTGCATGTTATTCTAATTATATTTACCTTATATTGTTAGATACTATAGGGTAAAAGCACAAACCTGTGTCACCTTTTATAAAGAAAAGTGATATCAGAATGTGATAGTTCAACATTAATGACAAAAAAAATAGTATTTGCGTTTAAAATATGAAGATGATGTAAACTGATGAAATGTGTCGAATTGTATGAATTTTATGCCTATAATTTTTATTATTTTTTTGACTAAGAATTTATTCATTTTATTTTATTTTGAAGTCCCTTTTTTAACTGTAAAAAATATAGGATGTAGTTCCCGTCAAACAAGTCTGTGCAAATCATCTTTTTTTGTTATGATTTGAAAATATTTTATAGATGACATGTATAGCTAGTGCACAAAAAAAGAAATAATTATTTTTGATGTATATTTTTTTTGTTATAAGTACTCAAGTTCGACCTTGTCAGAATCCAACAGTTTTTTCCTCCCGTCAAAACTTCCCTATCAAATCTATACCTTCTTGAAAAAAAATTACATATTCATGAAGAGGATTCTCTCCTCTAGTGATAAATATATTTTTTTTATTTTTTTGATATGATTTACTATTTTTTTTCATTTTTTGAGAGAACATCTTCTTAAATGTTGAAATATCGACTTATAATATTTTTAAATTATAACATATTATAACTAATCAAAACACTCAAAAATTTATATAATGATGATATTGAATCTGAAATCTATAAAAGGGTATTTTTAGTTTTTTTTTAAATTGAGTTTTGATAGAGAAATGAGATTTGACCAAAACAGATTTTTGTATAACAAACGGTGACATAGATCTATGCTTTTACCCTATATTTTCATGTTTCTTCATAAAAAATTCATTTTCATGACTCTACAATATAGGTGTTCTCCTTATTCATACCTACATTGTCATTGAACAAGACACTGGATCAACCATACTTAGCTCTCCACAATCTAAACATGGAGTAACTATGAGTGCATCTCCACCCTATCAACAACAAAGAATAGCCAATATTGTATGTTCAACTTCCATTATCTGACCATGTCTCTTTATATTTATACCCATCTGTAATATTACATGCTTAAATCATAAAATGACACTTATGTTTCAAACACAACTGTTCAAACAACTTCCTTGGGACTATGTAGGAAACTCCTTCAAATGTATTGCCTTCTTCAGAACCTGAACTAGTGCAAACTACCAACAAAGTTCTAGAACTTCAGGAAGGAGAGGATTCCACTATAGTAAGTGCAACTAACTTTAACTTGTTAATTGTGCCTTTCTCTATTCCTCTCACTAAAATCATATACACGTCTCTTCATTTGTAAGTTTTTTATTCTTAAAATGATCATGAAATGCATATATTTGTCATGTTACTATCTACATGAATTTGTATTACCTTACTGCTTTCCTCTAAATTAATTTCTACAATATTATCTAAAACGAGTTTCACTACATTATTGAAGGCTAACTTCAAACTATCGTGCTTGTTAAGAATATGCATATACCTATACACATGTATAACCATGTCAATCTATATAAGTAACTACTACTTTATGTAACCTTACTATTATCATATTTTCTAAAATTGATTATTTTAGAAATTCATAGCCATCCTTAAAAACCTATAAAATTTATACAATAACAAGTTAATTTGAAAATAAAGGTCATACTAGTAATACAATAAAAATGCAATTAGAAACATCTTATTTTGCTTATTAAAAATATACATGTTTCTATATTTTCTTAATTTTTTGTATTTAGATGCCATCTTGTACTTTTCAATTAGAAGTGTCTCTATTCTGAGTTAGAAAAGAAAAATATTAAAAGAATAGAAAGAAATTATCATAAGATCTTATTAAAATCTTATAGATAAGATAGATTTTAGAAAAAAAAAAATTACGTTACTTTTTCATATTTTTAAATATCATTAAGAAACATTTTTTTTCTATTTGATGTCTTTAATTCTATTAATTAATTATTTGACATAAATTAAATCATTTTATATTCATAAATATTAAGATTCCAAAATAAAGATGCATACTAATAATACGATAATTAGAAATATCTTATTTTTCTTATTAAAAATTGACATGTTTCTATTTGTCTATTAGTTTTTTGTAATTAGATGTTTCTATATTCATTTTGGACTTTTCAATTAGAAATATATTTATTCTCCTTTAGAAAAGAGAATATATTTAAAAAGTAGAAAGAGAATATTAAAATATCTTACTTTATTTTTCAATGAAATTATTGGAATAATATATTTTCATATCTATTAATATAAATATAATAACATAATATTATTCTTATATCTATAAATTTTCTAAAATTGATTATTTTATAAATTCATAGCCATCCTTTAAAACCTATAAAATTTATACAATAACAAGTTAATTTGAAAATAAAGGTCATACTAGTAATACAATAAAAATGCAATTAGAAACATCTTATTTTGCTTATTAAAAATAGACATGTTTCTATATTTTCTTTATTTTTTTGTATTTATATTTAGATGTCATCTTATACTTTTCAATTAAAAGAAAAATATTAAAAGAATAGAAAGAAAATATCATAAGATCTTATTAAAATCTTATAGATAAGATAAATTTTAGAAAAAAAAATTACATTACTTTTTCATATTTTTAAATATCATTAAGAAACAATTTGTTTTTCTATTTGATGTCTTTAATTCTATTAATTAATTATTTGACATAAATTAAATCATTTCATATTTATAATATTAAGAATTTTTTAAAATTAAATAATCAGTAGATCAAAAAGAAATGTACAATATCAAAAGAGGGGAGGCGAACCTCAACCTCCTAGTTCAACTGGTAATCCATGATCAGTCAACTAGCACAATATGTAATAGTTTCAACGAGATTACAAAAAGACAAATTAGATAAGCTAATCCAGAATATCATCACGATCATCAATCCACGCAGTCCATCCCAGCTCTCCTTCCATCCAAACAACTTTCTTCCGCTCAAGAATATGAGCAAAGAACTCAAGTCTATCAGAAAAAGGGCCTCTAGTATCCCGCATCTCCTTAATAAACCGCTTAAGGGCTTCTTCAAAAGCAACTCGGTCATCAATAATGCTAGCTCATTCCAGCCCATGTTTCATTTCGTAGATGAACATAGTAGTGTGCCCATCACGGAGAAATCTTTTTAGCTTGTCCTTCTCAAGTTTCATAATGCAACACACCTGCGAGATAATCTTAAAGCGTATGAGTTTCAATTGAAACAAAGTAAGGGATCTACCAACATCTTGGAATTTTTCCTCATTTCTACTTTTCCAAATAAACCAAAGAATATGAGAAGAGAGAATATTCCAAAAAAAGTTAGCATCCTTCTTGAGACCAGATATGTTTCCAAGAATAGTATCTAGCACAGAGACATGATCAGTTATAGATATTCCAAAAAAAATCCATATAATCCTAGCAAAATGACAAGTAAAGAAGATATGTCTTAAATTTTCAGGAACCCTGCAAATAGAACAAGAGTCAGTATCACCAGCCTGATTTTTAATGGGAAGTCTATCAAGAAGAAGCTGCCATTTAAAATGTAAGATTTTGGGAGGAATATGAGACATCCAAAATTTGTCAAGGATTTTGTGCCATTCAAGAGAGTCCAAATTCATATACCAGGTGGTATTCAGGTGTGATAAGATAGAGTGATCTTTATTAAGCACCTTATATATATATATATATATATATATATATATATATATATATATATATATATATATATATATATATATATATATATATATATATATATATATATATATATATATCTTTGGCTTTGATTTTATGTAAGAGGGATCCATCATCCCAACGAAAATATAAGAATCTATGGGAATCCACATCACATCTACGAGGAAGATTGAGGGGGTGATAGGCATTAACTATCATATTATAGGTACGTTTATGAGAGTCAAGAAGGTTAAACTTAAGCCTAATATCCTGCCAACTCGCAAGGTTGTCCTTCTCCAAAATATCAATAAAGCTCTTGATACCAAGGTTGTTCCAATGTTTTGCATAACACCCTTGAGTCAAGGCAAGAGGCTTGCCATTATGTTGCAGATTCCACCAGATAGAGCGTTCACCATGGATAGAATTATTGCTATCGAAGTTAGAATTATAGATAAAGCCCGTCACCAACTCCCAAGCCTTCCAGATAGACTTAAAAACCATGGAGCCTTGAACAGAAACAGGGAATGTCCCAGCAACAAGGTCAGCAAAGGGAAGGTTCTTCCAATATTTAGCTTGCTTAGGAAATCCAGATTGAATATTGTTTCTAAGAAGAATTTTCCAAGGCTCATGACCATCAAGAGCCTGATAAATCCACTTAGCAGCAAGAGAGACCCCTTGAATCCTAAGGTCTTTAAGGCCTAAACCACCTGACTTCTTATCAATGTGACACCAACTCCATCTAACAGCATGTTTCTTCCTATTACCTTTACCATCAGACCATAGGAATCTCCTAATAGCCTTCTAAATTTCAAACAGTTGGTAATTACTAAACATCCAAATAGAAGAATAGTATATACTATAGGAAGACAAGATTTTTTGGTACACCTACACTCTACCAGCAAGTGAAAGCACCATGTTATCCCACTTGTAGATTTTCTTAATAATTTTATCCTTAACCCAAATCCACATGTCTTTGAGTGATGGGGAGATGGAAAAAGGAACCCCCAGATATCTACCAATCTTATGAGGTTCGCCCCATGAGTAACCAAATTGGAGAAACCAATCTGG
Organism: Cupressus sempervirens; assembly: GCA_028749045.1. Taxonomy (NCBI): domain Eukaryota; kingdom Viridiplantae; phylum Streptophyta; class Pinopsida; order Cupressales; family Cupressaceae; genus Cupressus; species Cupressus sempervirens. Next base: position 720,622,164 of record CM053787.1, read on the forward strand.
AGGTTCCTCTTTCCATCCAAGCATGATAGATTTGGACTTAGATATATGAGCACCAAAGATAGTTTCGAACAACTCGAGTTTCAGATTAAGATGTTGAATATTAAGACAAGATAGTTCAAGGAAGAGAGAGGTATCATCAGCAAATTGGATATTAAGAAGCTCAGAATTGTCAGGCGAGGAAATCCCATTAACTTTGGGAGAGATAGTATCATCTCTGAGGATATAGTACAAGGCATCAGAAGAAATAATAAAAAGAGCAGGAGCAAGAGGACATCCTTGTCGAATGGATCGGGACAAGGGTATAGAATTAGATAAAAATCCATTGATTTCAATTCTAGCAGAGGAATCCTTAAGCAGCACTTGAATATATCTAACAAATTCATCAGGGAATCCAAAGGCCTGAAGGATAGAAAGGATGAAATCCCATTCGACCCAGTCATAAGCTTTCTCAAAATCTAAAAGAAACATAGTAGAATTCTAATTCGAGGACTTGGCCCACTCCATTGACTCCCAACTGGTGACAAGGTTTTCTAAAATATATCGTCCCTTGATGAAACCAGTCTGGGTGGAACAAATGAAGTTGGGTAGAATATTAACAAGCCGAGAGGCCAAGGCTTTGGCCAGAATTTTGTATGAAACATTGAGCAAGGTAATCGGCCGTCAATTCTTGATGAGAGATTTGTCTCCATCTTTAGGGATGAGCTTAATAATCCCCATATTGATAGAATTACCCAGAGTGCCACGATCATAAGCTTCTGAATATAAATCAAATAGATCCTTAGTAATCCAGTCAATGTTAGATTTGTAAAATTCAGCAGGAAGGCCATCCGGCCCAAGTGCTTTATCCTTCTTAAGAGCAGATATAGCATCAGAGATTTCCTGAATAGAAATCCTAGCCCTAAGGTTGGAGACATCACCCTCAACCATTTTTTTAGGAATGAGCTCCTTGAATTTATTCCTAAGATCTTTGGCATTACTACTATCTTCAAAATTGAAAAGAGCTTTGTAAAATTCCTCAAAGGCAGTAGCAATGTCATTGATATCAGTAAGCTCCTGATTATCGATAACAATTCTATCAATTTTCTCTTTACTTTGTTTTTTCTTAAGGTAATTAAAAAAGAATTTGGAGCCTTTATCCCCATATTTCAACCATTGTTGATGGCTTCTAACAGAGGCTCCACTGGTTTTAATATGTTGATGCCTCCTTGGAGAATCTCTGGCAGCAGAGACACATTCAAGATGAGATAAAGAGGAGGGATTAGCTTGGGCATCTAATTCAGCAGATTGAAGGCGATCATTCAATTCATTTTCCACTCTTCTGTAGTTTTTGGCTTTTCTTTGACCTAAGGTTTGAAATATTTTCCTCCATGAGGAGACATTTCTATTCCATCTATCAACTTGAGAAGGGAAATCGTTAATAAGATTGAATGACCTAACCATCTTAACCGCAATATCAATATCCTGATCATTAAGCAAGGATGTGTTAAGAATAAACTTATCACTGTGATGAGCACTAGGAGCCAGAGCATTCCTTATGTTGATGAGAGCAACTATAGGAAGATGATCAGAGAGAGTAGAGGAAGAAGCAAAAACAGGGGATTTCTGTTGATTAGGAGAAAATGAAAAAAAGTCAGAGTTGACATAAAATCTATCAAGCCTAGAGTATATCCTTCTAGACCCTTGCTGAAAGTTACACCATGTGAACCACAGGATGGTAGTATCCCTTCTATGCCCTTCCATAGGATCAAATAGATTAAGTTTATGTTTACAAAAATCCCAATAGAACTTCTCTTGATGTTTCCAAGCAAAAGGAAGACCACTAGACTTATCATCTTGATTCTCAACCATGTCAAAGTCTCTGGCCAAAATCTAGGGTATGTTGGCTAGATTATGAAGCCAATCCCAAAGAATGATCCTATCTTTAGCCTCATTGGGAGCGTATATTGAGAAAACTCCAAAAGAAGTGCCATTGAAATCAATCATGACCCAAGCCACACAATTACAAGGGGAGCTTCCAGCGGAATTAATATATCTTCCCCAATAAGGATTAATAAGCAAGGCAGCACCAACCTTTCCTTTAGGATGATTAGTGCAAATTTTAATAGCATCCCTCCAGATGAAATCCAGAGAAGAATTAAGAAGAAATTTAACAGCTTTGAGCTCTTGCATCATAAAAAAATCTATGTTTTTATGCCCCAATAAAAATCTCTTGATGATAGATTCCTATCAGGAGACTCGAGGCCTCTTATATTCCAAGATATGCACTTCATGATGAAGAGTGCATTAGGGGCCTAGTAAGGGGAGTCAAGATCTCCTCGTTCTTCTTTTTATTTTTAGAGCCTAAGGGTCTGCCCTTTTTTCTTAGAGGCATTAGATCCCATGAGGGGATCATCCTCATCCTGACCATTGTAAGATTGAGAGTGGTTAGACTGGGATCCAACCAAGTCAAAATCCCTAATAACATGTGATCCAACCAAGTTTTGGGTCAACATGCAATCAGGATATCCATGGTCCCCAATAATGCTAGATCCAACCGGGTTTTGAGACTTAGCATTATCAGAACTATTTTTAGCGGGAATAACTTCAATATAAAAATCATCATCCAACTCTTTAAGGGCGGAGATGGTGGAGCTGATGGTGTTATCATCAGAAGGGGGGACTACATTTAGGTTAGGGCAATCCTTACCACTAATCATGTCCATAGGGACCTCACCCATGGTCCAAAAATAAAGATGCATACTAATAATACAATAATTAGAAATGTTTTATTTTTCTTATTAAAAATTGACATGTTTTTATTTCTCTATTAGTTTTTTGTAATTAGATGTTTTATATTCATTTCAAACTTTTCAATTAGAAATATATTTATTCTCCTTTAGAAAAGAGAATATATTTAAAAAGTAGAAAGAGAATATCAAAATATCTTACTTTATTTTTCAATGAAATTATTAGAATAGTATATTTTCATATCTATTAATATAAATATAATAACATAATATTTCTCTTATATCTATAAATTATTAGGAAGATGTTTCCAATTTTTTTGAAATGTTTGTAAAATGCAACTATATTAATAGTTTTCTACATATTTATAATAATTATTAAAAATATAATTTTTTAAATATTTTTTAAAAATATATTCAACAATTCTTATTTACTATTATTAATAATCTCTTATGATTTAAATTTGAAAAGTGAATCATGTATATACACACAATTAATTTATATTACTATTTTAAACTAGTAGTCTTAGGTGAATTGAAAGTAATACAAATTCAATAAAAAAGTTTGGTCAAATTAGAGTTAATATTAAAGATATACATATATAAATCCTAAATATAATTAGGAAGAACTAAGTTCAAATGTATGACATTTAGAAAATAATATAGTCTTTTAAATACTAATTAGAAAATTAGTCAAATTTTGAAACTAAGTAATAATGTTAAAGAATTGTTTCAATTTATCCATTATTTCTTTTTTTAAAATAAATTTAATTAGAAGGTATTGGACATGATAAAATGCTTATATGATAAGACCAATATTTAGTAAAAATCCAACAATATGAAATAAAAAATAAGATTCACGTGATAGATAAAGAAGTGTATAATTTAATTAATTTCAAAGAACTATAATTGAAATATATAAGTAGCTTTCTAACATATTAATCACAAATAAGACTAAATTTTTTTCACACTTTAAAATAGTTCTAATAATAATAGACAAAGCAAAAAAAGGAGTTATTATGATTTTATTTGACATTAAATTTTGAAAATAAAATCTTTGGATATAAAAGTGAACTAATTATTATAAAAACTAACACATAACATCATTTTTTTTGTGGACATTAATATACTAGGGTTGATGTATGAACATTTGTGTGGTTTTATAAATAAAATAAAAAAATCCAATTTTATTACAATATGTATATATAAACTGTATAAGATGGGGCTAAAAGTTCATAGAATTATATTACGATTATGAAATAAATTTGTTGTTTTCTGTTAAGAATCAATGTGTCTATTTGTTTCATCAAAACTTGTTGTTTTCTATTAAGAATCAATGTGTCTATTTGTTTTGTCAAAAAAAAATTATTAATTATGTCTAATGTCCTTCCTGACAATCTTTTATCATATTTTCTTAAATTGATTACTTTATAAATTCATAGCCATCCTTACTACAAACATATTACTTAACTACATTTTCTTTCTAGGCCACTAAAGTTGAAGTTGTGTTGACTACCAATGCGATTCGTTCCATCAATATTGGAGACTATGTTACAACACCTGTACTCCAAATTTTATCTTTCAAAAAGATAACTAACATTGAAGATGAAATGGACCGATATAAGATTGTCTTGCCTAATGGCAATTACATGTAACTAGCAATGCTACCTCAAAAATGTAATGACCTTCTCCTCTCTAATAAGCTGAAAATAAAATCTATAATATCATTGACAAAATATGTTTGTTGGCCCACTTCAGATTCCATATAGGCCATGATATTTTTCATCTATAATGACTTTCTTACTTCCTTAACTTTCATTTCATATATATGCCTAATTTTGTTTTTATACCCAAATTTAGGATCATAATCATCTTCAACCTTGACATCATTCACGAAGAGTACAAAATTATTGGGAGGCCTAAGTACCTATACAAATGTCAGGAAGAACAGGTGAAAGAAGACAAACCAATTGTGTCACCCATGAAAATCACTAAATATGGTATCCGTGTAACTCACAAGGAACTACCATTTCCACAAACTATAAGCCCGATCAAGGATTTGAATCCTTACCAAAGTAGCTGGACAATCAAATGGAGGGTTACAACAAAAAAGGAAATGGGACAATTTAATAACCAACAAGGTAGTGGACAAGTTTTCAGCTTTGACATTTTGGACAATGGAGGCACAGAGACTAGGATTGTTTGCTATAATGAGGTAGTTGAATTGCACTATGATAGAGTGCATATAGGTGTTGTCTATACCATTTCAAAGGGTTCTGTCAAAGATGAAAATATCAAATACAACAAACTGAATAGCTACATTGAAATCACTCTTGACCACACACCTATTTTGAAATGTTGCGATGATGAATTGCCTACTGGGAATGTTCACTACAACTTTAAGCCAATTAATGAAATTGCAAACATCAGTAATAATACTTTGGTTGACATTATTGGAGTGGTTCTTACTATTGGAGACATTTCAATGATAATACGAAGGGATGGATCTGAGGTCCTCTACAGGGCTATAAAGTTAATCGACATATCACTCTTATGTATTGATGTTACTTTATGGGGGCCCATTTGTCATAAAGAGCGAGATGAAATCAAACAACTGAAAGAATCCAAAAAGGTACTCGTCATTGCGTTTAGAAGTGTCCATGTTGGTGAATTTAAAGGAAAGGTCATAAATAGTACATCAACAACTGTATTCACCATTGAACCATCTATACCAAAAACTGAATCCCTCATATCAAAGATAAAAGTAGATTAGATTGACACACATTCATTGCCAATGTTTTCAAAAAAAACTAATTTGTCAACTACTTTAGCAACTATCTCTACAATCTTGAAAGATTATAAAACAATTGAAAATCCAATTGAGGTTACAATAAAGGCAACTATCAAATTCATCAAGGATGATTCTTTTTGCTACCCAGCGTGCCCACTTCAAGTGGATGGGAAAGAGTGCAAGAAGAAATGTGTTGAAAATTAAGATAAGACGTGGTTTTGTTCAAGATGTTGCACAAATTTTCCAGACTACAACTACAAGTATGTCTTGCAAGTTAAACTACAAGATCATACAAGTTCCATTTGGACTATTGCTTTTGATGAAGTGGGTAGTCATCTTCTACAAATTTCAGCAAAGGATCTCTACATGTTGCAGTATGAAAGCATAGTTGACACAACTCCTAAATTCATCCTCAAGTTTATGTGTTTCAATAGTTTCATTTTCACGTTGTCATTAATGACTGAGATATACAACTCAAACAATAGAGTAAAGGCTACCATTACAAAGGCTGAGAAAATAAATTTCCAAACAACCAATGAGTATATGTTTTTTGAAATTTCAAAACTATCTTTGTGAAACATTCTTTTCAGCCATCAATCATCCTTTCTTAGAATGGTTTCAACATAGAAATAAAATAAAGTACAATTGTACTATTTCATTTCAAAATAAATGTGATTTGCACAGTTGTTCTTCAAATTTATATATCAAATATATTTTCATGTACTATATCAGTCTATACTTACGATCTTATCTATTTCAATTTAAGAAGAAGTCATCATTTCATTTGCTCCTACACTATATTTTCTTTGCTCAGTTTATTAGTTATTTAAATCCTTTCTATTTTCTTACATTCCCTTGTACTCAAAAAAATACTTTCATATCTGTACAAAAGTCTACAAAAAGGGTTTTCCTCTTCTTTCCAACCACTTCAAAATACATATATGAAAAGAGAGAGAGAGAGAGAGAGAGAGAGAGAGAGAGAGAGAGAGAGAGAGTTCTTTATTAATTTCTATTTACAATTTCATTTTTTTTATTAATTACCAAATTGAAGTAAACTTTAATTTTACTTGAAAATTTTGAAGCCTACTTTTATTTATAGTCCATTTTTTCAAAAAATTCATTTCTCCAGTCCTTTTATTATACGAAATTGGCATAGATTTATTTTCAAATTATATAGATGCAGGCTTCAATCACACAAGAAAAGATACTTCAGAAAAGATTGCAAAATCAAACATATTACAATCGCCATAAGGAGGAAATTTCAACTTGACATTGTATCCAACAACTAAATCAGAATTTTTTTGTTCCCAGCCAAACTTCAACTCCAACAATGCATACCATTGTACCACAAAATCATAAAAGAGGTTTTACAAAGAATGAACAAACTATACTAGAAAATACCACTCACTCTACATTACCAAGCCTCAATATTCATGATTTAAAAAGGCAAAAACATAATCAAAAGATAGTGTCATCAAAAAATACAAATAGTAACTAGACTTTCTTCCCTTTGCAAGAACAAAGAGTACAAACATTTGATCCAACAACTATTTTCACAACAAAATTCTCATAATCAATGAAAAAGTTTAGAGAATGAATTGATGCATTATCAAAACTAAAAACATGCATCATTTGTAATGAAAGCTATACAGGTATGTCCATACAAAAAAATACAACCCAAACCATTTTTTCTAGATGTTTTGCAGAAAAAGGGGTTCATCGATTCTCTTTGGAAAACAACTTAGACCCTAGAAAATAGCCAAACATCCTCACAAAACTCTCCTAAGTTGAAGAAATGTGTATTGCAAGGGTTACCCTTGTCTTATTAGTCACCCTTGCAAGACGAGGACAATACAAATATAGTGGACACACCATTAGTTTCCCACAAAATATTTCAACAATTGCTCATCTTCTACCTAGAAGATTACTAGACATTGAACTCCTAATTATATGCAAAAAAAATGTGAAAGGACAAAACTATGATGGCTACGTCAACAGATATACTATTCTAGATGCTTTAAATTTCAAAATGCAATATGACCCATACTATAAGGATGTAGATATTGATGTTGATGCACTAAACAAATTGCCTGGAACAACAACAAATATATCAAACTTGCTCTACAATTTAACAAGAACATCTCCTAACACAACAGTAGCTAGCGAAATCATTTCTACTCCCACTGATGATATAGACTGCTATGATACATCGTCATTTATTCCAAAATTGCCTAATAAACAATGTGAGCTACAAATAATTAAGGAAATGATAGGCATCAAAGGAAATGAACCACATATCCTCCCTTGGCAAGAAATCTATAACTCACCAATTGATAAATACAATATTGAGGGCCTACTGAGCATGGCTTTTCCCACCCTATTCCCAACTAGAACATCAATCCCACTACAAACGAGAAGAAAACCCATACAAATGCATGAATATGCATTACATTTATTAAGATATCATGATAACATATTTGGGAAACATGTACGATTAAGATATTTTATTTACAACTTAATGATGAGACATCGTAGCCAGCAAACAGCAACAGTTTTCTTTAAAACAACCTTACATGACCATATACCAAAAACTATCCACCTCCTTCGTGAGAGTTTACAAAATGTGCCTGATAATCAACTAGCAAATCAATTGATGCATTTTGGAACTTCATTACAGGGCACAAGAGCTTACTGGAATTAAAAAGAATGGAATTACCAACAATGATACACCAACTAGGGACACCTACACTATTCTTCACTTTGAGCTCAGCAAACACAAAATGGGCAAATCTACATGCATTATTTCCATAGGATACAGACTCAACAGTACATTTCTCAAGGAAAAAATTCATAGATAATATTGTTGACAACCCACATATTACATCCTTATACATTCACCAAAGATTCACTATATTTCATGAAGAAGTCATAGAAAAATTACTGCAAGCAAAAGATTTTTGGTACAAGTATGAGTGGTAACATCGAGGTTCTGCACACATGCATGGCTTCATTTGGCTACAGAATGCACCAAATACAGACACAATTGATTGGAAAAACCAAATTCAATTAGATGAGGCAAGAAAATTCTTTGACAAATATGTGTCCGCATGGAATCCCCGTACTAAATCTGATAGACAAAATAGATTACACTAAAGCCTTAACGATGACCCTTGCATACTAAATACTCAACAAATATTGTCATTAGACCCATTGATAGATTATGAACAAATTGTAAACACTGTATAGCGACATAAAAAATGCACTGAGTCAACATGTCTGTGGAAAAAAGGACAAACTATGCAATGTCACTACAAAGTGTTTACCGCATAAGTTAATTAAGAATTGCACACAGATAATGAACATGAACTCGAATAGCAGAACTCTTCTTCTTATTTGCATATGCCAAGATATTACATTAGGTTCTGATATGATGATTACAATGATCCCGAAGGGAGATATAAATACTGACCGAGGAACCTTCTCGAAGGTATCCGTCGGCCACATACAACATGTCAACTACAATAATAGAACCTTCTGGATACATCTCGATACATGTCATCCTAATGGAACACATCCCGATACACTGACAGAAACCTCCTGATGCATCGTTGGGAACCTCCCGATACTCCATCAAGAACATCCTGATACACCATTGGGAACATCCTGATACACTGTCGGGAACCTCTCGATACACTGTCAGGAAGCTCCTGATACACCGTCGGGAACCTCCCGATACACTGTCGGGAACATCCTGATACACCGTCGGGAACCTCTCGATACACTGTCAAGAAGCTCCTGATACACCGTCGAGAACCTCCCGACACACTATTAAGAAGCTCCTGATACACCGTTGGGAACCTCCCGATACACTGTCAGGTGTAGACACCTAAATTTGATTACACTATTTTAGTAATCCTATTTAGTTATCCAAAAAGGCATTATTAATTAAATTTCTATTTAATTAATCCTTTGTCATCCCCTAGTTGATTAATTTAATTAATCATCTATAGTTCTAATTGATAAATCAAATAATCTATTATTTATCAATTAAATCCTATTCTTCTATCTAATTCCAAAAATCCCCATTTATTAAATAAATCTATTTGATAAATGAAATCCTCAAATTCAAAAACCCCTAACCTATCTCTAATCCTCCATTTAGCCTAATCCACCCCATCCACCCATACTAACCAAGCTTAGCCACTAACTCACCCACCCTCATTAATGCCATCCACTTGCACATCTCTAACATCTCTAATCTAATCCTAAACCCAAGCCTAATCCACCCCCTAATGTTGTCACATTCCTTAAACAAGTTTAAGACTTTCCTAATCCAAACCAAAGTCTCCCCTCAAAAAGCCCAACCACTAAGTCATGAGTGCTCTTACAAAACATAAAAGACTCTTACAAGCCCACTCATGACTCTTACACCCATCTTCCACACTCTTCCCTCTTCCACACTCATTCCTCTTACATCCCTCTTACATACTCAACCCCACTCATCATGCCTTTAACCAACCCTTTACCCTACCCTCTCACACTCATCCTCCTTGTGACAAGTGTCACCTTCCCATTGGTGCTAAACAAGCACAATCCATGTGCTCTCCTTTGAGTGCATCCTAGCCCTCCTTAAGCCTTCATCCACCCTTGCATCTAAGCCCTCCATCCCTCTACCCCTTAGCCTATAAATTGAATCCCATCCCAAGCCATTTCATCAACAATCTTTGAGCTAAAGTTACCATGCTATTTTGAGAACCAAAGCCATCAACCATACCCTTATAATGCCAAATTGAGAGCTCACAAAGCTACCAATTTGTCATTACCCATCTCCATTTAAGCAACTTTTGAGCATCTTAAGCATACATCCACAGCAAAAGGACACATCTACAGAATCAAGAAAGCATGGAGTGTTTTCTCTTGTGAGGTTTGCACTTCTTGTTTGCTTTCTTTGTCTAAGCATATATGTGAATTTAGTTTTTGGTTTGTGAATGTTTACTTTATTTGTTAATGTTCTTTGCATACTAATTCTTGTTCTACATTTTGGCATGCCTGGTGGGACCCCACTACGGGTCATTTAATCATCTATTTTCATCTATATGTCATTTTTCTAACCATCTAATTTTTTTTGTTGTTTGAGTGTGTTGTGAGGGTGTTTTTCTTGTTTTTGCAGGTTAAAGAACGCACTCAGGAAGAAGAAATACCATCTAAAAAAAAAAATTTGAGTTTTTTAACTTTTTTGGCGCAGTTTCGGTCTGCAACCTGTTCTGTCTGTGAAAATCCACGTCTGCGCAAATCGACGTCTGCGAAAATTCGCATCTACGCAAATCGACATCTACGAAAATCCGCATCTGCGCAAATCGACGTCTGCAAAAATCCGCGTCTGCGCAAATCGACGTCTGCGAAAATTCGCGTCTGCGCAAATCGACGTCTCCGCCACCGCCAATCCAAATCGTTGTCTGCAAAAATTCGCATCTGCGCAAATCGGCGTCTCTGCTTGTCACCTGTTTTCTATGCCGCAAAATCTATTCTATCGTCTTCGAATACTAGCGTATCTTTATTTCTGCACTTTGTAGCTTTAAAAAAAAAAAAAAAGAGTATAAATCAAAATTCGACTTTTAGTGGTTCCGTAGGATTTAGACCATTTTAAGCATTTTTACGCGTAGAAAAAATAGCAAAAAAAGTTTTAAAAAATTTTCCCATAGTTAAGCTCTCATTTTTGAAGATTTTGGCTAACTAACTAAATTGCTTTTTTTTGTCTCATTGCAGGTTGGAGCACATATGGAACCACTAACGATGTTTCTTGCAGGTTTTCATGTTGCTAAAAAATGAACTTGAATGTTTAACCATTTGTCTTTGAATGCATGTTGATAAAAAAATGAACTTGAATGGTTAAACACATTTTTTATTGAATGAATGTTGCTCAAAACACACTCTTGAATGTCATGGATTAAAATCAACTTTCCTTGGAATGCATGCTTAAAACAACAAATCCAATCTTGAATGCCAAGGATCAATTAACCATTGCAATATCAAACACTTCATTTGGAGCTTCTAAAATTGAACAAAAAAAATCTCTTTTCCACATGCAATCTAGGTAAAGTTTGATTTTTGGACATTTAAGAAACTTTGTTAAGTTAAAATACAAGTTTACAAAAATCAATTTGAGTAGTTCCTTGGACTCACCTCTTTTCTAATCACCCATCAAATATTAACCATTGGTTGCAATCTCAGCGCCATTTATGGGGATGGTTCTACTTGAAAAAGGTGTTAAATGTTCCACAATCTAACTCACTCACTTGGTCTTTGAACGTTTGCTTTAACTTTATCAAAATTCTTAAATGGCCAAAACTCTAGATTAAATCAATCACACTTCAAGTTTGGGCACTAAAATTGAACAACAACTGACGTGGAGAGCCTCCGGGCACACGCTTGAAATCGAATCTCATGCACTTTTGTTTTGGGCTTAAAACAAACTCACACTCAATCTTGAATGCCTTAAAGAAAATTAATCGATACTTGACGTAGAGGGCCTCCGGGCGCGCGAGTTTGCTTTTGTTGACCCTAACTCTTCTTATTGTTTGCATTCTTCGATCGATTTACTTTTGTTGGCACTTCAAGTTGGAATTCAACATTGTCTCTTAAACATGAGTGCTTGCGAAGTCTAGATTAGCACACATAAGAGTCAGTTGGTAAAGGAACAAGCGTGTTTTTTAGCCCAAGGTCATCCAAGTCTTCTCTCCCCTTGTCGTCTTTCGAGGCCATCTTGGGTGCATAAGATTAGGATCCAAAACCTTGTTTCTTTTTAGGAGGCCTACTTGGGGATTTCATCACCCCTTGGACAACCTCAACTCCAGCGTTCCGGCAGAGTATAAGTATCGGGAGGTGAATCGAAAGACACCTCTCTTGGGATCAAGATTTTGTCATTCGGGCTAAGCCTCAAGGAACTTTATACCCTTGAGAAGTGAAAGAGGAGAAGTGGGTTACCGCTCCTCTAGGCTGTGTGACATCCTTTTGGTCTCATCTACGGATTTGGGCCTCACGTACCTTGCGTATATCGAGGACTCCCTAGCTAAACCAATTGTCAGCCTTGCAGAAAACCATCTAGGATGTTAATGTGTTTGGAGTGACTGATCGAAACATTTGTAGAACATACACACTCCTTGGCACAAGTATCACATTCTGAGAACCACAAACTTCTATCTGGGTGTTCCTATCTATTGCTTGTTTTTATTTTACTTGTTGAATGAATGTTTGCCAAACTTGGTCAATCCTAGCTTAGGGCACACTTAGCGTAGTCACTGCCTATTTTGGAAGTTGAAAAAGTTGAAGCAAAACAACTGAGATTTTTCTCAAAGCCAAGAAAATTTAGGAATTTACGTCAGAACAACCCAAACCCAAACAGAAGTTTCACAAGGTCAAACTCAAGCCATCTCTAGCATACCAAAAACTTTCAGCCAAGAGAAAAGAAATAACACCAAGCCCACGAATTGCAAAACTCCACAAAGCAGAGGACAAAGCTACTGACGAAGCACTTCAAGAGGCCTGGTTAGAGCGCACCATCAAATTTAGCCAACATCCAGGAGTTAATCCTGCTTATGCCTTACCAACTAGGCATGATTTCTATGATTAGACACCCTTGTTTCTCCCCATCTTCTTGGATAAGCTTCACTTTAGAGTCATCTTTGTAGAAAAGCCAGCCATCTTAGGTTATCCCCTTAAGCATTATTAGCTCATCCATCTCATTTAGAATCAAACCATCTAGCCAGCAATCGAAAATCTGCACATCTAAGCTTTCAAAATTGTTGTCACCTTGCTAAAAGTTTTCCATTCCTAAAATCTTCCAAATCCACCAATCTCACCAAGGTTATCCCTTTGACAGAGCTTTGTATAGGGTAATCTAGCTTTGTCACTTGTTATCCCTCATCACCTTGAGCTAAAGGTTGGGATCCGGAAGTGGTCAATCTCGTGTTCTTCCTAAAGGATCATCAGTCTATCCTTAAGTTGACGCAATCACCACCAAGCTTGCACATAGGAAAGCAGACCTTTTGTGCTTTGACAACATATCTTTGAAGTTAGAATCCCCAACCCAATCCTCCTTAGGTTTTATCATATAGCTTTGCCTCAACCTAGGAAATCATTTGCATAGAAAAGCCTTCCCCCTTTTTGCATCCATCAGCATTATTGCATCTCATCCCTAGGAGCATTTTTCATGCCACCCGTCACTCACTTAGCCAAGAAGAAAGAAACAATGGAGCCCTATCATTTGGATCGAACAGCCTCACCCCCCTTGAGCACTCAGCCATCCTTCAGCCCAGAGCAAGCTGTGCCATCACCTACTGACATTGAAGCTTTCATGAACCAACCAGGAAATGCAGTATTGGTAAATGCCATTATAGAAAAAAACAAAGAGACAATCATGGCTAATTTTTGAAGGGACAATGTAGGAACCTTTGACTTTGGAAGACCCCCTCCATTATCAAATCCATCTCACCCATTTTTTGGGCAGCTGCCACCACCCATAGGCTCTTATGATCCAAATTATCCTCAATATATTCCAAAAGAAGAGCCTCCAGCCAATCCATATGACCCAGCAGACCCAAACATACCATCATCCACCCAAGTTGAAATCTCCATGCTGCAAGCCAACCCAACCACCAACACTCCATCCTTGGTTCATACCTCTCCGCTCCAAACCCCCTTTACTCAAAACACCTCACCGTTCACCCCTTTCACTATTGCTGCTGCTCCCACACCTAGCCTTCCAAATCCACCCATCTCCCAAATCAGTGCTAGCATCTTTGGCCAACCTCAGCAATATACAACAGGGATGCCACCCATGGGGCCAAGTAATCAACCTTTCATCGCCCCCAGCTTGTTCACAACAGCCCAAAGTACAATCCCATCATTTCCATTAAGTCTTGGGAGCTCAATACCACCAGCCACAAATCCACAAGCTACTACCTTCACTCCACAAAGCTATCAAAACCCACAAGCTACTGCCAATCTTCTACCAAGCTCCCAAGTGACCCCAGCTCCCGCCACCACTATACCAAGCTTCCAAATCCAGCCACCAAGCTATCAAACCCCATCAATTCCATTCCCAAGCTTTCAATTCCCACCACCTCCACCACCAACTAATACATTACCTCCTATTACCAACTACTTTTCAATGCCACTTCTAGGAGGTAATCCACCACCCCAGCCAACCACCAATTATTTGCAGATACCATCCCAAATGGGGGCACAACCCACATATATTGGTCAAACCCCACAAGCCCTCTGATCCTTTTCCCAAGCCTCACAACCATCTTATACCTTACCTCCACAAAGCAATCCATTTATCCCATAGCCAGCTTATGTTCCTCAATCCCAACCTCAAATCCCATATCAACAGCAAGCCTCACAGCACATGCAGCAATATGCGCCACCTCCCCCTCAACAACCCATCATCCACCATGCATCTGCCCAAACAATGTACAATCCCTATCAGCAAATCCCTCACAGCCATCCATATTCAGTGGCCCCATCCAGCACATACCTACCTCAAGGCACTCCTACAGTGGGGGCACCCCAACCATCACCTATCAATTCAGAGTGGGAGCAAATGAAGACAGCTCTGAAATCCATCCAAGAAGGGAATGATCCAAAGACATTCAAGTTTGAGAATGTGTGTCCTTACCCATTTGACAGAGCCATTACCACGACACCATTTCCCGAACACTTTGAGGTACCTAAATTTGACAAATTCAGAGGAAAAGGAGACCCTGTCACACATATCAAAGAATTTTACATGCATTGCCAGGACGTGGCATAGAATGATGTCTTCCTCTTGCGCCTTTTTCCCAAAAGCTTGGCTGGACCAGCTCTTGAATGGTTTTATAGAATCCCCTATGGCACAATTAAAAACTTTGCTGAATTATCTAAGGCATTTGTAGCCCAATATGCCCATCTTGTTGAAACAGAGCTATCAATAGTTGATCTTGTCCACACCAAGCAAAAAGGTGGAGAAAGCCTTGCCGAATACCTGCAAAGATGGAAAACCCTTACCACCCGCATATCCTGCACCTTGCCAGAACGCCATGTGGTGAAAATGTTTATTGATAATGCACATCCCAGCTTGGCTCACCACATGACCATGAACTGTTTGCAGACCTATAAGGATATCAAAGAGAAAGGAATGGTCCTTGAGCAAGGACTCATCAAAGATGGTGTGGTAAATATTTACAAAGAGGCCAACCAAAATCAATCACATTCCAATGACAAGTCTAGGTATTGGAACAAAAACAAGCATGTTGCAACAGATGGGGTTACTGACACCAGACATGTGAATATCGTTGGTCCTTCTCAAAACCAGTCTAACCCACCATATCAAACAAACAACCAACAAGCTATCAATTACCAACAACGAAATAACCAAAGCTATCAAAACCACAATACAAGACCCAACTTTCAAGGGTCTAACAATCAAGCTAATGCCATCAATGTAGCTGCAGGGCAAAAGCCTAGATTCCAACCTGCACCTAGAAACTATACACCCCTTGGTGAGCCATTGGATGTTATTTTTGAGAAATTGGCTAAGGAAAACCCCATCAAATTTCCTCCTACCCAGTAAATCGATCCAAGCCAATCCAAAGCTGCATGGTACAAGGACAATGAGTATTGCAAGTTCCATAGGGTAAACGGTCACACCACCCTCAGATGCATGAAATTGAAAGACTATGTGCAAGACCTCATTGATCGGAAGGAAATCACTGTTGGTGCCCAAACCTCTCCCAATGCAAGCTTACAGATTTATCAAAATTCTTTTCCTCCACACAACAACCAAAATCCTGGAAAAGCACCTATCCAAAACAACACCAACAACCGCCAACCAAACCAACAGCATGGGAAGAACAATGACCACACTTCATCCTATATAGACTATGGTAGCCTTATAGGTTGTATATCTGAGAAAGAGCCTTCTGTCAATGTTATCAATATCCGAGGACCAGACAATGAGTGTGTGGTCACCACTCGAAGAGCGCGATTTAACATCGTAGGCCCACTAGTTTCATCAACACCATCAGCTCCATCAAAAAGCCGATACAATATCTTGGAACACCTTGGGAACATGCCAGCCCAAATATCCATTTTAGACCTTCTCCACACTAGTCCTGTGTACAAAGACATCCTTGACAGTGCTCTCATAGAATCCCGTGTCCCTTCTGATATCAATGCTACTGATTTTCGTAATCTTGTTGGACACCTTTCATCCTCATGTGCCCTATCTTTCAAACCCACCGACATACCCGCGGTTGAGCCAGATCACACCCTTTCGCTTCGCATAGCCATCATGGTATCCAATTTTTCCATGAAAAGAGTAATGATAGATAATGGATCAGCCTTGAACATTTGCACCCTAAAATTCATAAAACAAGCTGGGTATACTGAGGCAGATATGATCAGTAAGGTTATCACCATCAAAACTTATGACAACTTGGAAAGGACCACAGAAGGGACTATTTTGCTACCAATCAAGGTTGGGCCGGTCATCCAAGAGATAGTTTGCCATGTTGTTGATCTAAACATACCATTTAACATCCTCCTCGGTCGCCCATGGATTCATGCTATGAAGGCCGTTCCATCCACCTACCATCAGTGCATCAAATTTTCGCATCAGGGCACTGAGGTAACCATCCATGCTGATCCAGAACCCTTTGCTTACTGCAATGCGGTTGAAGCTTCATATACAAACCATTGCCCTGGAATAGACATTGGCACATCCATCACCAGCTCATCCCACACTTCTAATGACGCAGAAACCATCCTCGCCTCCACCCTATCTACCGTAAAGATCAACAACAAAGGTTGTGGAGAATATAGTCTGTCAGATGCGTTTGCTGTCAGAGCAATCCCACTTGATCCACATACCCATGGACGACCGACATATCACAAAGCTAGGGAGATTCCACCTTCTCTATACAAACAGTTTGGCCCAACCACCTTTGTGTCCTCAAAAACCCCTCTTCATGAAGAGCTCACTCCAGATATCAACAATTGGTTACATAAGGATGCACCTCCAAAAAATCAAGCACGCCTTGATCACTTCAGCCAAAAGTATCCCCAACAACATAAGCTCATCACTGAAAAATGGAACTATCAAGGAGGTGGACTAGGACTAGAAGAAAGGGGCATGCAATGCCCCATTGAAGCACATAATTGGGAAACGAAGTTAGGACTTGGCTTTGGCATACCCACAACTGGGGGCACCAACAAGAACGGTCACGCTTTTTTGAACATCCACTGCGACCTTGTCAAAATCGAAGACATTCTTGAGGAAGTTGAAAAGAGAGCCTACGACGATATCCCAGACCAAATCTTCCTAGGAGACTCTGTTCTCCGAGAACTATCCATCCATCTCATTGACCTTCCACTTGCTCATCCACAACTCATAGATTGGGAACAACCAAGTGTCATACATATTGATGAGTTTGCATCAGAGGAAGTGCTTCTAAGATTCATGGGAGCCGAAACTCCTCATAAGAAGAAAAAGCCAGATTCTACCTACATCTACAAGATAGATCCCAAGGGGTATTTTGGAGAAAATCCCCAACCTAGTTTCGATACACCCAAAACTGGAACTAAGGTAAATCTGGGACTAGCTAAGGCAGCGAAGAGAACCCCTCAGCAAGAAAATCCAGAGCCACAAGCAGAACATGAGGATTTAGTATTGCCTCCTCAAGATAATCGACCAGAGGTGTCTTCTATTCTAATAGAGGATACTAGAGAAGTCAACATTGGTTCTTCAGAGATCCCTAGAATTGTTCACATTGTTGCATCCCTATCACAAGACCAAGCTGACCTCCTCTTTGAGGTTTTACGAGAGAACATTGGCCGATTTGCATGGTCATATCAGGACATGCCAGGACTTGATCCAAAGCTTGTAGTTCATCATCTTGCAGTCGATCCAAAGATCAAGCCCGTCAGACAAAAGCTTAGAAAAATGCACCCCAAGGTGGCATTACTAGTCAAAGCTGAACTAGAAAGAATGTTAGCTGCTAAGGTTATCCGACCTATCGACTACTCAGAATGGATCTCCAACATGGTCCCTGTCACTAAGCCTTCCGATGACATCAGAATCTGCACTGATTTTAGAGATCTTAACAAAGCTTGTCCAAAGGATGATTTTCCCTTGCCCAACATAGATATGATTGTAGATCTTACAGCTAGACATGAAATTCTGTCCCTTATGGATGGATTTTTTGGGTATAATCAGATCAAGATTGCAAAAGAGGACCAGCATAAGACAGCATTCACTACCCCTTGGGGAACCTTTTGCTACACCATGATGCCTTTTGGCCTAAAGAATGCTGGGGCTACCTATCAAAGAGCTATGACAGCCATTTTCCATGATGTTATCCATAGCATTTTGGAGGATTATGTGGACGATATCCTAGTCAAATCTCACACCTTCATGGATCATCTTGCTGACCTGGATAAAGTCTTTGATAGGTTGGCCCAATATCATCTCATGCTAAATCCCAAGAAGTGTGTCTTTGGGGTCACATCTGGCAAGCTTCTAGGCTTCATAGTTTCTAAACGGGGTATAGAGATCGACCCCAAAAAGGTCAAAGCTATCTTAGACATGCCTCCTCCCCAGACACTGCGACAGCTTCACTCCCTTCAGGGAAAACTTCAATCTGTCTGGTGCTTCATCTCCCAACTTGCAGATAAGTGTACACCGTTTTCACACTTGCTAAAGAAAAATGAGAACTTCAAGTGGGATCTTTTATGTCAACGCAGCTTCGATCAGCTCAAGCAGTATCTCACCAATCCCCCTATCTTGGTTCCACCAGTTCCTGGTCGTCCCTTGATCTTGTATATATCAGCAACACCTACTGCCCTAGGGGCACTTCTAGCACAACATGATGATTATAGCAGAGAGAGAGCCATCTACTATATCAATAGAACCCTAGTTGGTTATGAACTCAATTACACTTCTATGGAAAAATCTTGTTTGGCAGTTGTTTTCTCAACTCAAAAGCTTCGCCACTACATGCTAAGTCATACGATCCAACTAGTCTCCAAGATTGACCCTCTCAAGTATATGCTCTCCAGAATAGCACTTATAGGTCATTTGGCCAAATGGGTTATGCTACTAAGTGAGTTTGACATCCAGTACGTGGACAGAAAGGCAATCAAAGGGCAAGCTATAGCAGATCACCTAGCTGATGCACCTCTAGTAGATGCATATCCTTTGCTCACAGAATTTCCAGATGAGCATATTTGCCTAATTGAAGAACAGCCCCCATGGAAGCTTTATTTTGATGGCCCATACACCTCTCATGGATCAGGGGTAGGAATATTATTAGTTACACCTCAAGGAGATTACATTCCAAAAGCCTTCAAGCTACAATTCCCTAGCACCAACAATATAGCAGAATATGAAGCTCTTGTAGCAGGATTAAAGATAGCTGCAGAATGGAATATCACTGAGTTAGAAATCTTTGGCGATTCCTAGCTCATCATCAAACAAGTCTTAAATGAATATCAAACCAAAGATGAAAAGCTATTACCCTACAAAGAGCTAGTTGATCAGTTAACCCAGCATTTTACAAAGCTTCAGTTTACACAAGTGCCTCGAATGCAGAATAAGGCAACAGATGCCATGGCCACTATCGGCTCGCGCTTGGAAGTTCCCCAAGAAGCTACGCAGTATGAATTTTTAGTTGAGCAGCTCCTCATACCCGCTTATGCGAATGAGGATTCAAACCGTGTTTCTATCTTGGTTGGTCCCCAATCCCCTTGGTACCATGAAATTCACGCTTACCTTAATGATGGTATCATATCCCCTCACCTCACACGCACCCAACGCCAGAACCTTATTCGAAAATCATCCCGCTATGTTATCATAGCCAATACCCTATATCGTCGGGGTTATCATGATACCCTCTCTCGATGTTTAGATGAAAATGAGGCCGCGATGGCATTAAAAGAAGTACATTCTGAACTTTTCGGTGCCCACACGAGTGGTATTGTCCTAGCACAACAAATCCTTAGATCAGGCTACTATTGGCCTACCATTGAAGAAGACTCTTGTGACTTTGTCAGAAAGTGTCTCCCATGTCAGCAGCATGCAAATCTTGTGCACGCTCCAGCACAGGATCTATAGCCTATTGCACCACCTTGGCCTTTTGCTTGTTGGGGCCTTGATCTAGTTGGAACTATCACACCTCTCTCATCTGATGGACATAAATGGATAATAACAGCTACAGACTATTTCACTTAGTGGGTGGAAGCAGTCCCCCTAGTCTCAGCTACAGGAGTTCAAGTCTCCAAGTTCATCTTGTACCACATTGTTTGCCGCTTCGGCATCCCATCCACCATCTTCACTGACCACGGAGGTAACTTTGAAAATCTCAACATGGAAGAATTATGCACTTCCCTCCGCATCCATCACCGCTTTTCTAGCCCATATTTCCCACAAGGTAACGGCCAGGCAGAGGCAACTAATAAAACCCTCCTCAAAATCCTAAAGAAAGTTGTCAATGATTCCGGCCATGATTGGCACCTTCAAATAAATCCGGCTCTATGGGCCTATCGAACTTCCTTCCGTACATCCATAGGCACAACTCCATACTCCCTAGTCTATGGTGCCGAAGCAGTATTACCTATAGAAGTTGAACTTCCCTTACTACGCATATCTTTGCGAGGGAAAATCTCAGATGAAGAATAAAGAGTAGCTCGACTCACCCAGCTAGATCTCTTAGACGAGAAGAGACAACAAGCCTATGACCATCTCACAGTCTATCAAACTCATCTCAAAAGGAATTTCAACAAGAAGGTGCTCCCACAACACTTTCAGCCAAGTGACATGGTCCTCAAAGAAAATATGAAAGTCCAAGCAGATTGAGAAAAGAAAGGCAAGTTTGAACCTACATGGCTTGGTCCCTATGTGGTTACTGCCTCCTTTGGCTCCGGAGCCTATCAATAATCTACACCAGAAGGAGAACTCTTGAATGATCCCACTAACATCATTCATCTCAAGAAGTTCTATGCTTGAAGATCCTTGGTATACCTAGCTTTTGAAAAATACAAAAAAAAAAAAATAGTAAAGAGAAATAAGCGTCCAATGGTGAAAACTTGGCAATTCAAGCACCTTGAATAGGTACCTTAGTGAAAACCTGGTAATTCAGGTGCCTTGTGTGCTAAAGACTAATCCATTATCTATCACTATCCTATCCCTCATCCATCCACCCACCATCCCATAAAACACATGCTTGTTCCCTTGGTGTTCCAATCAAATATCTAAAATCTGATGGAGCTTGTCAATACCTCATGTACAGCTTGTAAATCTTGTACCAAAGCTTGTATTATACCTTGTAAATCTTGTACCATACCTTGTATATATCCGAATCTTGTCCAAAACTTGTACCATATTCTAGCTTGTGAATAATCTTGTATCCTAGCCTGTATCCTATCACATGCACACATAGAATCCCATTTTCCTTAAGCTTTTCACAAACCATCTACCTATCCACCTATCAACTATTATAGACATACCATCCTTCACAAACATTTCCATCTCACAAAAAACCAAAACATGAACAAACTTGTACATTTGTAACATATCTTGGTCTGTCAGCTTGTACATCCTCTTTAGCTTAGTACCATTGTATCTATCCAGCTTTCGTGTCAATTCCTCCCTGATCAACATCTTGCACACATCGCACAACCCTTGGTTAGCTATTCCAATACATCCTTTAGCTAGATCTCCTATCACCAAAGTGTTATCCTTCTTAGTTCAGCTTGCCAGATGCATTACTCATCTCGATCCATCAGCTTAGGTGCTCTCCGATAGGTCCTTGCAAGATATAGCTTTCCTCATGTCTGATCTTGATCCGTTAGTACCTCGTCCTACCCAGCTCGTTGGCAAACAGTTCTCTTTTGGATTTTCGCTTTCTTTTGATTTGGGATCTTCCCTTTTGGGTCTTGAAATATCTTTTCCAAGCAATCTCCTTGTTCCCTCCTCAAGGTTGCCACGATCTTCCATATCATGGTATGCTGCGAATGGGGCAATTAGAGCGTAAGGTCTTGATCAGGTCTTTTGCTCATTTTCTTTTTCTTCTTGTGGGTTACCTAGTGTCGTTTCCACGCTGCTTCCTCTGGGATTCATGTGTGATACTGCGGCAATCCTTGCATGTTTGTTTCGAGTCAGTTCGTCAGTCCTCTAGACGGTTGGTAAAAAGGCCTTGATGTTCTTGGTAACCCTGGCAATTAACCAACAGTCCTATAGCAAATCTAGTGCTCAACTACATGGTGGTACTTCTCTTTGAAGTATCCCCCTGCTCAAAAAGCTTCAATGGATTCCCTTCATCTCCATTATCCCCCACCCATATCCAACACCTATCCCATCTTATGCATCAGTATCTCTTTGAATCACTCCTCACGCTTAGCTTTAGGGATCCACAATCCTAGTCTTAGGGATCCACCAATCAAATCAATCCACCAAGCCTCATCTTTCGAGATCCACAATCCTAGTCTTAGGGATCTCCGAAACCCATCTTCCGCCAATCTGACTCTTTGAAATCCTATTGCATCAGCTTTATCATCCCATCATCCCTCCCCTCCTCCACAGATTCCTTTTATAGCGCTCCGCTCCTCCATCTCCCCCCTCCCCCCCCCCCCAATCTTGGAAAGTCTTAAGCTTGCTTTACTTTTGTGCCTCTGATTTCCCTTTATCATTCTCCCATAGTGAGAGTTTGAGCTAATTCCACCCCTTCTCTTTGCCAACCTGTGTCTTAGCTCATCTCAATTTTTTGTACTTTTCAAGAAGTCGTCGAGCCTTATTTCTCTCCCCGTCGCCTTCTTGAGGGGGCATCATCTAAGTCTAGTCTCTCCTCTTCTTATCCGAGACTGGGGCAACCTTGTTGCTAAAACATCTTCCTCATGTCGTCTTCATTCAAACTTCTTTGAAATAGTGTTGTCTCAACACTATGTCAAAGAGGGGCAAAATTTAGACACCTAAATTTGATTACACTATTTTAGTAATCTTATTTAGTTATCTAAAAAGGCATTATTAATTAAATTTCTATTTAATTAATCCTTTGTCATCCCCTAGTTGATTAATTTAATTAATCATCTATTGTCCTAATTGATAAATCAAATAATCTATTATTTATCAATTAAATCCTATTCTTCTATCTAATTCCAAAAATCCCCATTTATTAAATAAATCTATTTGATAAATGAAATCCTCAAATTCAAAAACCCCTAACCTATCTCTAATCCTCCATTTAGCCTAATCCACCCCATCCACCCATACTAACCAAGCTTAGCCACTAACTCACTCACCCTCATTAATGCCATCCACTTGCACATCTCTAACATCTCTAATCTAATCCTAAACCCAAGCCTAATCCACCCCCTAATGTTGTCACATTCCTTAAACAAGTTTAAGACTTTCCTAATCCAAACCAAAGTCTCCCCTCAAAAAGCCCAACCACTAAGTCATGAGTGCTCTTACAAAACATAAAAGACTCTTACAAGCCCACTCATGACTCTTACACCCATCTTCCACACTCTTCCCTCTTCCACACTCATTCCTCTTACATCCCTCTTACATACTCAACCCCACTCATCATGCCTTTAACCAACCCTTTACCCTACCCTCTCACACTCATCCTCCTTGTGACAAGTGTCACCTTCCCATTGGTGCTAAACAAGCACAATCCATGTGCTCTCCTTTGAGTGCATCCTAGCCCTCCTTAAGCCTTCATCCATCCTTGCATCTAAGCCCTCCATCCCTCTACCCCTTAGCCTATAAATTGAATCCCATCCCAAGCCATTTCATCAACAATCTTTGAGCTAAAGTTACCATGCTATTTTGAGAACCAAAGCCATCAACCATACCCTTATAATGCCAAATTGAGAGCTCACAAAGCTACCAATTTGCCATTACCCATCTCCATTGAAGCAGCTTTTGAGCATCTTGAGCATACATCCACAGCAAAAAGACACATCTACAGAATCAAGAAAGCATGGAGTGTTTTCTCTTGTGAGGTTTGCACTTCTTGTTTGCCTTCTTTGTCTAAGCATATATGTGAATTTAGTTTTTGGTTTGTGAATGTTTACTTTATTTGTTAATGTTCTTTGCATATTAATTCTTGTTCTACATCAGGAAGCTTCTGATACACCGTTGGGAACATCTCGCTACACTGTTTCCTGACGACATCATCTCCCCCAAAAAGAAAAGTCTTCTCCCAAAAATGAAGCAACAAAAAACCCACACTATCTACATTATTCATAAAACAAAAACAACATGGACTTATACATCATGAACCCAAAGGCTGAGTCTCTGACTGTGACAACCGACTACGTCGAAGCTGATACACCTAATCTGTCTATATCTGCAAATCAGCTCTAATTTGTGAGTTCTCCTCCACCATTTCCTTTAGCATCAATGCAACCTCCTAACACTTAGCTTCCTTCTGATCATGATCCTGATGTGCTAAGTCCTTCTTCGAAAGTGTTGTTGCTAACCGCTGCTCGATTGTGGCTAGTTGCTGCTCCACTATGGTTAACTGTTGTTCTGCTTGTTGTTTTCCTCGCGTACTCTCCTTGAGCTATGCTAATAGGGTTTTTCATTCTGCTTTCCATGCAAGTTGATGGGTCGTAAGTTGGTCGGCCATCTCCTCCCGAGCCTTTTCTACTGCCTCCCAGGCCTTCTGCCCCGCCTCTACCCTCGCTCACTCTGTCAGCACCATCTCCGCTATGGACTTGCTCTGCTCAACAATGACAGCCAGGTGAGAATGAATATCCATGTCCTCTGCCTCTGCTGGTAGAGGATCTAACGCCTACACTCTTGTAGCCACCTTCTCGGTTGCCACTGCACTTTGATCCTCCACCTCTGGTGATGTCGATCTCTCGACTATCTCACTATTGGACCAATTGGCCTCCAAGGGCATGTGCTCTCTCATGGGAGACTGAATGGAATGACTTCTGGTGACAGGGGCAAGTAGTTGACGCCTCAAGTACTCACTCATCCAACTTGCTAAGCTTGTTGCTTGGGCCTGGGGTGTCGCTTCAGGAATACTAGAGTGAGCAACCTGATCCTCATTCAGTAGAGTGTCTGCTACAGTGACTACCGCATCTGACCTAATCACTTCTAGCCAAACTTGCTCCTACGTACCTCTCTCACTGACTCCTTCCTCTGTCACAGGCTTTGCCACAAGAAGTGGCTAAGGCAAACTCTCTAGTATAGGTATGGGAGCTAGTTCCTGAACTGCTAGCTACATACTCATGACTACAGGTGTTGTTGTCCACTGGTGCACTGATGGTTGCACAGGTACTACTGTTGTTCATGATGTAGGATGTAGAGTAACTAGGGTCATCACCACTGGATGCTGAAACTGACCAAACCCTGGGATGTGAACATCTGCCATGGTGTGTATGTGGGGTGCTAAAATTACTAGAGCTGAAGTAGTAGTCACAGGTGCAGCTGGTCACGAAAAGTGAAGTGGGACTGCTGCGACTACGCTACCTTCATCATCTTCTTCCTCCTCCTCTTATTCCACCTCCATACCCTTAGAGTCATCATCCTCGTCGCAGGATGTGTCCTAATGGCCACTATCGGTGTTACTTGATTCCTCCATCTCTTGTTGTGTCCTCTTCTGGCCCACACTCTTCTGACCAGTACGTGAATCTAAAAGCTTCCATTGTATTATCGGAGGCTCGCCAGGTACTATCAAACTTAGCTTAACTTCTAGCTGCTCATGGGGTATCATCCTGGCCATGGCATCCAAAAAGAGTCTGATGGCATAGTGCGGCATATAGAATATTTTGTGTTGGAGGATCATGAACTCCTCCGTGCACGTGGCTAACAATGAAGCCCAATCATAGACCTTGTCATTCATGATTTCATTCATCATACTGACCAAGGGGAAGGAAATGTCAGATGCCCTGTTGGATCCTGTAAGCCTACTTTTCACCACATCCATCAAGCACTTCCAATGTCCTTCACGAATCTCAAACTTTTGCAGCCCTCTTTTCTTTGAAGCGTACATGAGGGTATCGATGTGCTTTTGTACTTCATCATTACACACCATCTATATCAGCTGCAACTTCATTTCCTTACTCATCTTTTTGTGTTTACCATCAATCTTGGCTCCACCTTGCACCGCTCTTGGTACACCAAAGACTCTCGTGAAATCAGTTGGCTGAAAAGATACCACGATGTCATACCCCAGATATGGAATTAAGCATTTTTTAGAATGCTTGTCATAAGCCTCAATCATCGACCGCAAGACGCCCTCAAAGTCTTGAATACAAAGAAGTGGCATTTGGATAGCCCACTCCACCTGCACCTTTCTGATGCTTGCTTTAACCAGGTGAGTATTTGGATGTTCCTCCCACCATTTCTGACAGTCCCCTCCATTCAGTCCTTTGAAAGCTACAGTTTGTGGCATTGTCTAGACATCAGGCTGAGTCTATACTTTTTCCCTGTGCTTGCTTGTGTCCTTCCCCCATGGTCGTGCTTGCGAGGGTCCCACTTGCACATCCTGATTCATGGCAAAATCCACCTCCAGTTGCTTTTGCCAAGTCCTGCTACTGGCTGAGTGCATATTGTGGCTTTACAAATTGTTGAGAAAATAGCGTCATTAGAGCAGTTATTTAGCTATAACAACTCCTTCCACCTGTGCATGGATGTTGGTTCTTGCCTAAGATTCCTCAACACAATCCAACCGGACTAGAATAGTATTCAATGTTCACCAATACCAACAAATTTACAAAATGCTACTACCCCAATTTAGCAGTCGTGGTCCATGACGATTTAGATTTTCAACTACGGCTTGAACTTTGCCTTGATTATTCCTTCATGATTTATTCTGAATCCAACCCTTGACTTTGCATTTTGCAAACTAGAAAATAGCAAGAGTCATCACCATCAGCAAAACTAGATTGTGGAGGATACTGCCTTGCTACTTTGTGTGGTTTGTGTTGAAATCTGTTGTAGTAGTCGGTTCTCCCACAATGCCTCCTGATCGTCCATCAAGAGAAAGGAAGACTATTGAGCACTGTGTTTCTTCTCCTAAGAAGGAAACCTCCAATGAGATTGCTATTGGAATGGGCAAGGGAACATTCTAAAAGACATTCCAAATGTGGCATTTGAAGTATCCAAATGGAGTAGGGCTGATGATAGTCTAAAAACTCTCCACTTCATTTTTACTCATTCACCACTTCAAGGGCCTTGGTGGTATTCCGACCCCCAAAAGGATAAATCCTGAAGCTTCTCGCCTTCAACCCCAATTTTTCTTTCTCGCCCTTCTCCTTATCTCTCCTAATCCGCAAGCGCTCTGTACTGAGAACAGCTGAAGTGACAATGGCCTTTGTGTTCAGCAATCACTCTTCAGTCATCTCTGAGTCAGGGTCGAATGGCCTCTCTTTACATTTTATGCTCTTATACAAACAATGAAAGAGGACTGTATGGTGACATGGATGACAACGTACGGTGATAGTGACATGGGTTGGTCTGCTGTACAGTGTCCACTGTACGGCCTGTACGGTGATCTATCGCTTTTTTTTTTCTTTTTTTTTTTAAATAGCAAAAAATTAGTTTTCCCTTCGACCGTCATCATCATCGGTCTGCAACGGCGAAGGGGTTGTCCGAAGGTCATTCTCTGACACAAAAGTCTTCTGGCCATGGTATACCTTTAGCTTCAAGCCATTCACTGCCTGAGGCACTTCTTATCCATCCAAAGTCCATAATTTTATTGCTTCATTGTCTCCTACTTCTTAGATCTGATACGGTCCAACCCATTTAACTATGAACTTGCCCGGCTTGATCTCATTCCGGTCGTCATACTTCAACACCCACTGTTCAGGCTAAAACTTATTCAATTTCAAGTGCTTATCGTGCCACGCCTTTTGCCTATTTTGTGTTACTTCAATGGCCCACTGTGCTAACAATTGCTTCTCCTCCAACCTATTTAGTTTGTACAGCTACTCCCTTAAGCTTTCCATGCTGCCCAACTTGTTTTCTAGTGCTATCCGCAGGCTTGGTATCATGAATTATGCTGGTACTACAGCCTCCTGTCCGAACATCAGTTGAAACAGCGTGTGTCTTGTTGTAACTTTTTACGTCATACGATAAGCCCACAGAGCAGAAGGTAATTTCTCCTCCCAATCCTCCCCTTCGACTGCGCAGGATTTGTATATAATTGATACCAGGATTTTTTTGGTAGCTTCAACCTATCCATTTGCTCTTGGGTAGTACGAACTTGATAGTGAATGATAAATTTTGAACTCTATGGTAAGCAGTCAGATCACATGGTTTACAAAATGTCCTCCTCTATCACTTGTTAATTGTAATGGAATGTTGTACCTGGTAATAATTTTCTCATAAATAAATTGTGTTGTACTTACCACTGAGTTGTCTGGTAGTGCACGTGCCTCCACCCATTTAGTCAAGTACTCCATGGCGACCACAATGTAACAGCACCTTTTGGTTCTGCTCATCTTTAGAGGTCCTATGAAATCCAAACCCCACCGTTCAAAGAGCTCATGAGCATGAGAGGGATTCAGAGGCATGAAGTCTCTCTTCAAGGGTTTCCCAGTGCGCTAACATGTATCACATGCAACAACCCATTTCCTGGCATCATTGTATACCGTTGGCCACCATAATCCTGCTAGAAGTATTTCGTGCAGTTGCATCCAGCCCCATGTGTCCTCCTACCAGTCCTTCATGCGCTTCCTTCAATACCCATGGAATTTCTTCCTCCAGGACACAACACCTCAGGATCTGATTAGGTCCCATTTTATACAACAATCCATTAATCAGCTGAAATGTTTCACTCTGTATCACCAACTTTCATCTTTCATTTGATGGCATGGTATTTCGAAACTGTCCGTATACCACTCCAGTAGTGCAGCAATCTAAAACAACTGTGCATCAGGAAAGTCATCATTCACACCGTCTTCTAGTTCTCCTGTTTTGTTACGTGACAAATGATCGGCGCTTACATGTTTCTTTCCTAGCCGTACGATGATCTTTAAAGTAAACTCCTGCAACAGGAGTAACCATCGACTAATCCTTCCTTGAATGACTGGTTTGTTGATCATATACAACAAGGCCTGATGATCGACATAAAACACGAATAGAGTAGCCAGCAAGTAATGTCAAAAATTTTGCACAGCATAGACCATCCCCAATGCTTCCTGTTCGATCGTACTATAATTTTGTTCTGCTTTTGATAGCAACCAACTGGCAAAGTAGATCGGGTGATCTAACCCGTGGCTTCTTGTTTGTGCAAGAGTTTCTCTAATTGCATAGTTGGATGCATCAACATGCATATGAAACTCCTTATTCCAATCCGGGTAGGCCAGGATGGGTACAGTAGCCAACCTCACTTTGATCCCTTCAAATGCTTCATCTTGATCCTTTTCCCATCAGAATGATTCTCCCTTGCACGTCAACCTGTCCAGTGGATATGCTATCCTGGCAAAAATTTTGATGAAGCGTCTATAATAGCCTATATGTCCAAGGAAAGATTTTACCTTTGTTACATTGGTGGACGACTGCATCTCCAATATGACTCACACTTTGTCCGAATCTTTCTTCAGTCCCTTCTTACAGACTATGTGTCCGAGCAACCTTCCCTACAGAACCATAAATCTGCACTTCTTCGAGTTCAGGGCCAGGCACGCACGTCGGCACCTTTCCATACATTCACCCAATGCTGGCAAATGTTTGTCCTCCGTACTAAACACCGACCAATCATCCAAAAATGCCTTGAAGTTTTCGATGGACATCTTATCCAAAATGTGTAGTATGATTCGCTGAAATGTCGCAGGCGCATTGCACAGACCGAACAACATTCGATTATAGGCATACACCCCATCTTCTACGACAAATGTTGTCTTCAGCTTGTCCTCCTTTGCGATTGAAATTTGATTGTAGCGGAAAAAACCATCCATAAATGAGTAGATCTTGTGTCCCGCTACCTCTTCGAAGATGTTGTCTGTGAATGGAATTGGGAACGGATCCTTGATGGTGACTGCATTCAGGCATGTAAAATTGACACATATTCGGATCTGAGTGGAGTCCTACTTTAGTGAGATCACTATCGGGGATACCCATTTACTGGTTTGCACCTTGAAAATAATGCTAGCCTTTAACATCCGATTGATTTCCTCTGTAACTCGTGTTGCATAATTTTTGTTCATTCTGTAAGGTCACTTTCGTACAAGTATTGCTCCTTCGATCAACTGAATGCGGTGCAAACACAACTCTGGTGGTACTCCTTTTAGGTCCTTGTATGTCCATGCAAACACATCCTTATACTCTAAAAATATCTTGAATGTTGCTGCCTTTAGTACTAGGTCCTAGTTGTTTCCTACTAGTATGTTCTATGGTTCAGTTTCGTCTCCCAAATTCATGGTCTGTAACGTGACCTCATTGTATTTGATGGGTTCCCCTTTAATGAATTTATGTGCCAGGTTCACATCGAGTGACGCATCCCCTTCCTTCATTTCAATGAACTCCTTTGGAAATTCATCATTATTGCATCCTTCTATTGTCAGTACGTTGCAGCTCTGAAACAATTCATAATCCTCTATCTGTCAATGGTAGAGACCATTTACTGAATCCAAATCCTCATCTCCTTCCAGTTGTAGAACTCCCTCCTGATCTGGTTCCATACTTTTCCCCTTTGCATCCTCTTCGCCTTCAAAATCTGATGATAGGGCTTCTTCCCCGACCATCTGAGTGTGCAGATCGATAACATACTTTTGGCCTTTGCTTTCAAGTGATAAAGTATTTTTCTTCCAATCGTACTTTGCCTTAGCTTGTATCAGCCACCCTTGACCCATAATAGCATCATACCCTTTCCACCTTACAGGAATCACAACGAAGTCCAATAGGAATGGTTGTGTTCCAATTGTCACCATCTGCGCTGTGAGTATTCCCAATGGTTGGATTCCATGTTGATCAGCTATTAACAACTAGAAGGTAGGTGGCTACAATGTTGGTTGTCCCAACTTCCTCCAGGTATCTTCTAGCAGCACATTGACACCAGGCCCTCTGTCCACGATCATGTATGTTAACACAGTTTTGAGAATCCCCATTTTGACAACTGTCGAATAGCGTTCGGATGAAAGAACTAACAGCATCAGGTCTTCTACACTTGCATCTCCCTATTTCTCCTTTTCTCACTCTACTGATTTCTTAACAATCGGAACTATATTCATGAGTGTTGTATAGAGTTGAGGCATAGTGAGCAACAGATCATTGATCCTGACGGGTACATCGAGCTGCAAGATTTGCCTTACAATGTTTTGTTTTGCATAGTTCTGTACAGAGGTACCAGGTGTGTCCTTCAGGTGTGCCATTTCTCCCTACATTTCTCTTTGGATCTCTGCATGGGCTTCCTCTAGTCTCTTCTTTTCCTCTGTCAAATCAGGGTAGAGCTTTGCCTGCTTCCGAGTGATAGCTAGAACTTCTTCCTCGTCTGTCCTGACGGTAATCAAATTTACTCTGAACTTCAAGAACTTAGCATCATCATGATCACCAAGTCCACACCATCGACATAGCAACTTTGGTGTGTTTACTATTGTGCACTCTCAAGTGAAGTGACCCCACAGATTGCATGTGCGGCATTGAACTATCGGTCGGGTATTCGCATCATACTGGATTCGACTTCTTCTGCCATTATTGTTGTCACTATTGTTGTTGTTTTTTTGACCTCGCTGATTATTTTTATATCCTCTCGATGTGGCACCCTCTGTACTGTTGTTCCTGCTTCCTTTAGACGCAGATGCTTCCTGTGTTAGGAACACTTACTGCGGTGTTCTTATTTTCAGATTGAAAGGGCATTCCTTTACTGAGTGTCCCATAATCTGGAAGATCTCGCAAAATTGCTCTTTCGGGTAGGATCCCTTCGTATGGCCTTCCTTCTTGCACTCTGTGCACCACAGTTCATTGCCCTTAGTTTCCTTGTTCATGTTCTTAAACTCCTTCATCATCCGAATCATGTCTTTCTGAAGGGCACGAACCTTCTTGCTGCTACCCTCATCATCACTGCTATCTTCTCCTGAATAGGTGTCTTCATCTGAATCAGATGAACTATTCTTCTTCTTCTTCTTGGTCTTCTACTCACTTTCCAAGTTCATTGCCCAGTTATATGCTTCAATGTATGTCGATGGTGGCACAATCTTCATCTTCTTCCGCAGCTTTGGGTGAAGGCCTTCAATGAACAATCATTTATGTAACCCATCAACTGGCTTATTCACCATCTTATTGATCAAATCCTTCAATTTCCTTGTGAAGACTCAGACTATTTCATTCTTCCCCTGCTTAGTATTGAATATCTCCACTACAATTTCATTATCATCGCGCAGAAGTTGAAATTCGGCGATGAACTCGTTTTTAATGTTATCCCAACTGTTTAACTTTTGTGGATCAGTATCAGTAAACCAATCAATTGCAACACCGCGTAGGGTTTTCAAAAATTTCCTCATCCATTCATTTGTATCCGTTATGCCATTAGCTCTCCAAATCATTTCACAGGTTTTACAATGTCTGATGGGATCAGCTGCTCCATCAATATCAAATTTAGGTAACTTCTCCTTTGGTCCTGCCATCCTGACACTCACGCTTGGTATTCCAATGCTCACACTTGGTATCCCAACACTCACACTTGGTATCCTGACAACTGTGTTTGGTGAAGAAGGGTCTCCTTTAAGTGAATCTGTTCCTTCTGGAAGTGGATCCTAGACGAAGAGTTCACTCCACGCTCTTGCTCCTTCGACACTCCAAGCCATGTGAGTCGATTCTCTTCCGTCTGGACTATCTTGCCTCGGCAAACACCAATTCAAAAACTCCTCTCTTGCCTCTTCGACCAATTCCACTTGCTGTCGTGTCTCTTCCAACAATGCTTTCGCGCTTCTACATCCGTCAGCAGCAATCTTCTGGAATCTCTTTCTTCATCGTCTTGTTGCGCCAAAATCAAATCGTCGTGTGCTATGCATATTTCATCCTTGTCCTTTAGTTTGTTCTTATTCTTGTTCAGCTAATTCGGCATTACTCTTCATTCTCCTACCTTTCCAGGTCCATCGGGCAATGGTGCCAAATGTTTATCGCATAAGTTAATTAAGAATTACACACAGATAATGAACACGAACTCGAATAGTAGAACTCTTCTTCTTATTCGCATATGCCAAGATATTATATTAGGTTTTGATATGATGATTACAATGATCCCAAAGGGAGATATAAATACTGACTGAGGAACCTTCTCGAAGGTATCCGTCGGCCACATACAACATGTCAACTACAATAATAGAACCTTCTGGATACATCTTGATACATGTCAGCCTGACGGCACACATCCTGATACACTGACAAAAACCTCCCAATACACCATCGGGAACCTCCTGATACTCTGTCGAAAACCTCCTGATACACCGTCGAGAACATCCTGATACACCATTGGGAACCTCTCGATACACTGTCAGGAAGCTCCTGATACACCATCACAAACCTCTCGATACACTGTCAGGAGGCTCCTGATACACCGTTGGGAACATCCTGATGCACCGTCGGGAACCTCCAGATACACTGTCAGGAAGCTCCTGATACACCGTTGGGAACCTCATTATACACTATTAGGAAGCTCCTAATACACCGTCGAGAACATCCCACTACACTATTTCCTGACGATACAAAGCTCCATGGGCAAAACAACAAACATCTAGCCTAACATGTGACACAAAAGAAAAGAAAGCTTATAATGCAACTAGAAATGATGATCACCTCAATATTCACAACCCAAAAATGTTGGCCATATGGAGGGCTAATGTAGACTACCAACTAGTCACTTCAAGGAAATTAGTGCTCAACTACATCTCAAAATATGCCTCAAAAATTGAAAAAAAATCAAAAACATACAATGCCATTTTTTAAAAAATAGTTGATACAAATGAATCAAATGATAATGCATTAATTGCATTCAAAAATTCATGATGGGTTTCATTCTAGAATGTGATATTGGTGCACAAGAAACATGTCATATGTTGCAAAAACTATCAATTGTAATTTGTAGCCAAACCTTTGTGTCTTTGAATGTTAGCAAAAAAATCTTGCATAGAATCAACAATTCACAAACAGAGGAAGAATTGAGTACCACTTATATCCACTCATACATTGAGTGCCCCCAAGAACTACATTCTTTCACACTCTTTCAAACGGCCTAGATGTACTCGTACTCATCAAAACGTAGGAAAAATCAATGGCAAAAAAGGAAAACCAATGCAATTGTCAATGTCTACCCCCTATTCCAAAACATTCTAGAGGAAAATAGTGATACGTTTGAGACATTTTGTTGGACAGAACTCTTACTATACAAACCATTTCAACATATCAAAATAGAAATTGGCATTACAAAAGACAAAATTGTTACAAACTGGAAATCATTGCAATCAACTAATTACATGGTTTGCCACATTAATAGAGTTCAAAACATACCCACTACAGAACCAACAGATGATACTGACAATGATGACCTCAAAAATCCCGAAGACCCAAACCTATACGAATGGTAATTATTATCCCAAATGGGTGCATCCAATAACTTGAACATTAATGACCTTGACATGCTAGGAAAAAGAGATATTGACATTAACTACTCATGGAATACCAACAACGTTTTCCACCAACTAGATGAATTAGCTACAACATTCATCTCAAAGGGGAAATTAGATACAAATAACATAATATCACCTTTCAAAACAACACATCAAAATTTCCAACTTGACCAAAAACAACAACTAGCATTAGATATCATTAGTAAACACTAGACAACAAATCTAAAAATACATCATTGCACATGATTATTCAAGGAACAACAAGTACTAGAAAGTCTTACTTGATTCATTGCATTAGAGAAATGATTAATACAAGCACTCAAAGTGGAAAAAATACATTGCTAGCACTAGCTCCTATGGGTGTTGCTACATACAATATACAAGCTACAACAATCCACACATGTTTACGCATTCCAATTAAAGATATGCATCCCTTACAAGGCCAATCATTAACAACTCTACAAGAAGACTTGAAACATGTTAGATACATTCTAATCAATGAAGTGAGCTTCTTGGGCCCAAAACCACTATTGAAAATTGACAATCATCTACGTCAGGCATTTCCTCAAAACCAACATGAACCATTTGGTGGAATCTCAATCATTCTTGTCAGTGACTTAGGCCAGCTTCCTCCAGTTATGGACAAATCAATTTATGCCTCACACTCAACAGCCCTCATGTTGTGGAACACATTCAATGTAGAAATCACATTAGATACAATTTTTCACCAACAAGGACATACTAAACCCTAGATAAAGTTTCATAAAATCTTGCAAAATATTTGAAATGTTGTACCAATCAAACAACACTAGTACATTTGACCTCATTTTTCAACCAAAATTTTCGACCATCTATTAAAATGTTTTAGATTGGTTGGAATATGGTAAGAAATTTTATTTTTTAAAATCCATGCCCGCGTTGGTCAAAATATTGACCAACACAAACTTGACATGAAAAAGGGTTTCCTATTTCATTGTTATGTTTCATGAAGCACATGCGGGAGCTGCTCAAGCATTCACTTTGGTTTTCATGGAGCACGAGAGTTGCAAGAGCGAAGGAGCGAAGGAGCTGAAGGAGCGAAGGAGGGAAAGTTCAATGACTGCGAGGTAGCTGCAAATTGATGGAATTGATAATGCTTTTGAATTCAACAATTGGGATTTGATGTCCAAAAGTGCAACTCAATCAATGCTTTCGAGATCAACTCAATCAATGTTTTTGAGATCTAGCTGTCTATTATGACCCGAGGATTAAGCTAAAATGGCTGATAATTTTGATTATAATTGAAAACAATACTGTGAAGGTTTGTGATTTTAATCCTTAACTAAAACTGAGATTTTCTTAGAGCATCTTTTACATTTGTTTTGGGGTAAAATATTCAAAATTTACGTTTGAAAATTGAATGGCCACTGTTCAAAACTCAGTACAATTTTGAGCTTTTTGATTCTATTTCAGGATTTTGATCATTTACGAAAACCCAGAAACCTCAAGATTAGTAGTCATGACTATTCCAAGGCTTTACTTGGGTTTATATAGGGCCGCTCTGAGAATTCATTTGGATTAGCAATCCTCCTGTACGACACAATCATCGGTGTGGTGCCTACCATATGCGCGATTTTTTCATTCGACACAAAATTTTCAGTAATCGACAACTCACGTGCCGCAACCAGTGCCGCTTTCGAGGTTGACCGACAGTTTTCCAGATGGTACGAGAAGTGTTTATTTGGAGGAATTGTAGCAAGCCTGGGAAGCCGATCCCCAGAGCATGGATGAATCATGGGACAATTTTTCAAGAATTTTGTTTGGCAGGCAGAGACTTCGCCTAGAATTTCAGGGCAAATAATCCAGGAGAGCATGAGGCTTTTATTGCTCGTGAGGGCTTATCAGGTGAATGATCATATGAAGGTGAAGCTAGATCCCTTGGGTTTGGAGTAGAAGGAAATTCTCGTGGATCTGGACCCTGCTCTATATGGATTTACAGAAGCAGATTTGGACCGAGAGTTTTTCCCAGGTGTGTGGAGGATGTCTGGGTTTTTGTCTAAGAATAGGCCAGTTCAAACCTTGAGGTAAATTCTCAATAGATTTGAGCAAGCCTACTGTGGCACACTTGGGTATGAATACATGCACATAGCTAACTATAATAAGTGCAATTGGCTGAGAGAAAAGATTGAGACTATGATTCCTAGCAAATATGGTCCAGAGCGAAGGCTTGTTATGCTTGATAGACTTATTTGGAGTGCACAATTTGAGAATTTTTTGGCAACGAAATGGACTGCATCAAAATGGTTCAGTCTTAAAGGTGTTGAGACCTTGATTCCAGGAATGAAAGAGATGTTTGATAGATCTACTAACATGGGCGTGGAAAGCATTGTTATAGGTATGTCTCATAGGGGAAGATTGAATGTCCTAGGCAACATGGTGAGGAAGCCACTAAGACATATTTTTAGTGAGTTAGTAGTGGCACAAAGCCTTTGGAAGAAGTTGGATCTTATACTGGAAGAGGGGATGTGAAATACCATTTAGGTACATCATATGATAGGCCTACCAAAGGTGGGAATAGGATACACCTTTCTCTAGTTGCTAATCCCAGTCATTTGGAGGTAGTTGATCCTGACGTTGTTGGGAAAACCCGAGCAAAACAGTACTATTCAAATGATAAGGACAGAACAAAGAATATGGCTGTATTAATTCATGGAGATGGAAGTATTGCTGGACAAGGTGTAGTTTACAAGACATTACATCTGAGTGCTCTTCAAAATTACACAACTGGAGGGACTATTCACATTGTAGTTAATAATCAGGTTGCATTTAAAACTGATCCCAAATCAGGGAGATCTTCACAATACTGTACAGATGTTGTGAAAGCTCTAAATGCTCCCATTTTCCATGTGAATGGTGATGATGTGGAAGCTATGGTCCATGTCTGTGAGCTAGCTACTGAGTGGCATCAAACATTTCACTCTGATGTTGTGGTGGATATTGTTTGTTATCGCAAGTTTGGACATAATGAGATTGATGAACCATCCTTCACACAACCTAAAATGTATCAGGTATCATTTGCTATTTAACAGTCAATGTGTTCATAAATTTATAGCCTTGCTTACTGAGGATAATCACAAGGGATTTAGAAGATAATTGAGGACAAAATAGCATGACGTTACCAACATTCTGTAAAAGCAACTCTTTGGTACACATAAAATGGTTTATTATTGCATCTCCAAACTTTCAACCTATGGATTACGGTATAAGGGAGCATGGTTTAAAAACTTGGACCCGGCAATTACTCTATTAACCCTTAAAAAAAATTGGGAATTGGCAAAACTTAAGGGAGAAACTCAAAAAATTTATCAAACATTAAAAAATACATTAATTTCTAATAATATGCTTTTAGAACAAGCATATTACTAATTTCCTTTATGTATAGATCAAAATAAGAGAAGCGAACTATAGTGTTGATTTTCTTGCAAATTATGGGATTAATAATCCTAATCAAGTCATCAAGATCTACAAACTGTTATCCTAATAGGTTTCCAATCAAACTCTCAATGAAGCGTTTTGTTCATTATTATCCTTTTCCTGGCTCAATAAATAAAGATGGGATTCAAGTCAAATGAATCCTCAATAGTGACGACTTCCCACGACAGATCATGATTTAGGTTTGATCATTTATGTATTGTTGTGACGTATTCACACATCCCCAATCAAAGATGAGACCCCTATCCTTTTATCCACTTTACCTTTTTAGTTTTGGCTTTCTCAATAGCTTTTAGTATTTATCTCTTAAGGTTTCCCCTTGTTTCAACTGATAAATGGTGAGTTTTGATTGGGTCCCGTGTTGGGTTTGCTCCTTGCTTTTTCAAGGTTTCAATTTTGATTTGCTTCTTGATTTGTAGTTGTGAAGTCAATGTGCCTAAGGAAGTGATTTGGAGCATGGATTTGGCATGGTGAAGAAACATTCAAAATAAACCATCAATGGGAGTGCAGATAGAAAAATATGTCAAGCATAGTCTTTGTATATCCAAAGGATGATGTGATAAGAAAAAAAATTCCATCACAGAGACCAGCGTTCCAACAAGCAAGCTACACACTCAAATCATCCAAGATGGGAGTGTGTGCCAATCATTGGAAAATATTATTGAATGGGGAGGATATGTAGAGTGCTTCATTTGATTCTAGCTCGCTCCATAGAGAAATGTCCATCAATGAATTCATTTGAGCTTATCACAAAAGCACCAAAGGAATATGTCAATGAAAGTCAATCAACACTAAGGAAAGTTAGCAAAAGGCATTGGAGTCAAGTGTATATTAACTGTTAAATGCAGGTACTAATAAATCCCCATAGTTGAGTCAAATGGAACTTCCAATTTACTTTTTTAATTTTGAGGGGCATCTAAGAGACTTGTTAGCTTCCCCAACCTAGTGTCCTCATCATCTCCAAAGATTAACATGGTTTCCTCCATCACCAACATCAATTTTCAAAACCAACTTTTTACTTATGAAATTTTACTTTCTGCCTTGATTAATGGTATAAATCATCGTTGGCATACTCGCCGTGAGTTTCTAACACTCACTGAGTTTTTCAGCCAGGCAAGTTTTTCTGCCATTAACTGGTGGATTTGAAAACTTGGGCATCACCTACAAATCATTGATTAATCATTGATTCTTTAGCTTGTGATTTTTAGAAGGAAAACTCATCCTCGCATGTAGGCCAGCAATATAGGCCCCAAAAGTTGATTTTTTCGACACGAGTTTTCTATTGTGCGATCAACATTCCTCATTAGAATGTAATTTTGTATCCATTATGCATTTATATAAATCTAAACTCTACTTATTTCTTTTGTGTTCTCTTTAATTAACTCATTAGATGCATCTTCTCATTGAAATTTGCAAAAAATTAAATTTTGAATTAAATTTTAGTGGTTTTTTAAGGTTCCCGATTTTTTTTTTAAATGGCTAAGTTTTTCCGGAATAAACTTTTAGGGAGCTTGGTGAGTTGTTGCCAAATCTGAGTTTTCCAACTATGGTATAAATAATGTGGACTTCCTGATGCCCAAAAAATTGAACAAAACCAAGTCTACTCCTGATTTAGGTAATGTTTTGCATGCTTGATGGGACTCAGTTTTGGCCAGAGTCAAAATTGAGCATGACTGCTGTAATTTTCCTATTCATTCCCTCAATTATGCCTATAGGGTATGAAGTCTTACTGATGCTCTTCATTGTAATGTCCCCATTTAAGGTTTTCTTGTACTAAAGTTGGATTTGACCTTTTCTGTGAGTGTCAGCTTTGTCAGAGGAGTTATTTCATGTCATCAGTGAACTCAGTTAATTTGAAGGCACTCATGCTATTGTTAAGGGTATTTCTAGCTTCTATTGTATGTCCAAGAATCTTGGAGAGGACAACACTTATGCTATTGTTTAGGGTATTTCCAGCTTCTAGTGTATGTCCATGAATCTTGGAATCTTGGAGAGGACATCTATTTTTTTATAAAATGGGTACATTAATAGCTTTATATAATTATTTTATTAAAGATGCTTAAATTTTATTGAAATAATTTAAAAGCACTTTAGTGATATAGCTTGTAAGTTCTGTTATGAAGCAATTTTAGTATCTATTATTTAGCAGGAGATATTTTCTACAGCAAGTTAAGTTATAATATTGTTGTTGAGATTCAACTATGAAGTTTTTGTTGGAAATGATTCAAAAGATCATGAATGAAGAGAAATGGAATTGGTAAAGAACATTTGAATCATTGTTTTGTCATTGATGTCAAACTTTCTATTTGCAGGAATGACAATTGGTTAAGTGATCCAAATACTATCAATTGGTTGATTGAGAAGGAGGTGGCAATCAATAAGATGTAACTAGAGTACCTAGAGAAAGGTTGAAGTTATGATGTTGTAATGAAGTATAAGGATCAGCTAAGCCATTGATGAAATAGTGCATTGATGACATACTCTAAGACACAGAGGATGGACACACTGAGACACATGATGTAAGGATTAACTAAGTTCTAGTTAGTGTCAAACAGATTCTCAGTTGAAGCTGAGCAAGTGAACAAGCTGTCGACACTGCAAGGGAGGAAAGCCAAGCAAAGAAAAGGACTAAAGAGGGGTCTGAAATCTGCAAGGTTGAAGTTGCAATCTGTATCAAGTCAAATCCCTTCTAATACTTTCTTACCATAGTATTAGATATTGAAACCCTACATTGCTAGGTTAGCTTAACAGCTAGGTGGATAAGCCTCAGGAAAGGATAAAGAGATCCTCAGGAGAAGGATAAAGAGATCCTTAGGAGGAGGATAGGAGATCCTTAGTGAGGGATGAAAGATTCTTTTGAGTAGGTGAATATAAATCCATAGACTTGGGTGAGCCTAATAGCTCTATGGAAATCCTTTAACAGGGTGACATTCCAAGTTGAATGTTCTTAAATCTTTTAAAAAGATTACATTTAACAATGTGGTGTAGCCTTTAACAAGGCAGACCATCAGAAGTGGTTGAAATCAATTGCGTAGTTATTTTGTGGGTATCATCCCCACTCCAGTTCTACCTTCTTATTCCTTGAGGGTTTCTAGGTTATCAAATCCTTAGTGTTATGGTGTGATGCATGTTTACTTTTCATGATTGTTTAATGTTTAATTGCATGCATGATAATTTCAATTATGTGCCATTAAGGATTTGTTAAAAATGTTGTATTGGACATCATTGTACCTTGAATAACTGATTTAGCCCCCCCTCTTAGTTATTCTAAAGAATTATAACAATTGGTATCACAGCTCACTGCTGATTTTTTTCTAGGTACTAGAAGCAAGAAGATCAAGATGTCCAAGAGAGAAGTTCCCAAGCTAAACAAAGACAACTTTGTTGCATGGAAAAGTCTAATGAAGCTACACCTTGGATCAATAGGTGACTATGCATAGACCTCAATCACAGTTGATCATGTAGACCCTGTAGGACCCCTCACTATAGATGACATGAGCAAGAAGAAGGAGCACAATCAAGCTATGTTAGATATTGCTTCAGCACTAAGCTATGTCGAATATGATGACATCAAATGATGTGATACTTCACATTAGATGTGGGAAACATTATCAAGAATCTATGGAGGAGATGATAATGTCAAGAGAGCTAAAAAAGAAAGCCTAAGAGGAAAATTTGATGACATGAAGATGGAAGAAGGAGAGAATGCTGCTCAATATGGTGCAAGAATGAAGGAAGTAGTCAGTGCCATAAGAAGCCTAGGAGGACAATTAGTAGAAGAAACAGTATGTAGCAAATACTTGAGAACTTTTTTTCCTATCTATGCTATAAGAGTATCAACCATCCAAGAGCTAAGGTGTGTACCAGGAAACACAATGACATTTGAAGGAATAATTGGAAGACTCACTGCCTCTGAGCTATCCAACTTTGACAACTACAAGCCAAAAAAATTTGAATCTGCATTTAAGCTAAGATGACAATGAAAGAAAATGAGGAGGTTCAAACAAAGAAAAAGAATGGAAAAGGAAAGTATGTATCCAGTGATAGCAGCACTGATGAAGATGATGTGGACCAATTGGGGGCATTACTAGCAAGAAGATTTCACAAAAGAAGAGGCAAATTCAGAGGTAAGCTACCAATCATTTGTTTCAATTGTAATGAAGTTGGTCACATTGTAGCCAGATGCACACAAAAGAAAAATTACAAGGATGGAGGCAACTTCAAGAACAAGAAAGAGGAAAACCAGGACTACAAAGGTAAAGGAAAAAGATGCTACATTGTTGCAGAAGA
Source organism: Cupressus sempervirens (assembly GCA_028749045.1). Classification (NCBI taxonomy): domain Eukaryota; kingdom Viridiplantae; phylum Streptophyta; class Pinopsida; order Cupressales; family Cupressaceae; genus Cupressus; species Cupressus sempervirens. The sequence goes on from CM053787.1 coordinate 720,665,058, forward strand.
CTCTAACAAGAATGATGATGAAGTAGTCTGTGTGGCTATGAAACATGAATCAGATGAAGATGAAGCAACTGCTCTGGTAACTTGCATGAACAAGAATGATAGATGGATCATAGACAGCGGATGCTCTCATCACATGACTGGAGACAAAAGTAAGTTCATTACCTTTATTCAATATGAAGGAAATAGTGTTAGATTTGGTAACAATGCACCATGTCAGATCAAAGGGAAAGGTAGTATCAAGCTTACTGAAAAGATATCATGTGATAATGCATACTATGTTGAAGGACTGAATTATAACTTGTTAAGTGTCTCACACTTAGGCAACATAGGGTGTAAGGTTGAATTTGAAAAATGAGTTGCTAAGATTTATGATTCTCAAGGAAGACTATTAGGAAAAGGTTATCAGACTAAGAGTAATTTGTTTTACCTTGACATGGAAGATTCTTCGTGTCTTGTTGTTCAAACTAATGATGTATGGTTATGGCACAATAGGCTATGTCATGTAAATTTTGACAATCTAATGAGCATCGGCAAAATGAAGAAAGTTAGAGGTCTACCAAAGTTGAAGAAGCTTGATAACACCATGTGCAAACAATGCCAACTAGGGAAGATGACCAAGTCAACTTTCAAAAGCAAGACTTATACTTCAAAAGAAGTATTAGAACTAGTTCATACTGAATTGTGTGGTCCTATTGAAGTAAAAAGCTACAAAGGTGATAGATACATAATGCTATTTGTAGATGACTATTCAAGAATGATGATAGTCATGTTCCTGAAACAAAAATCAGATGCATTCCAAATGTTCAAATGGTACTTGGCCAGAGTTGAGAAAGAAACTAGAAAGAGCCTAAAATGTCTCAGATCTAATAGAGGAGGTGAATTCACATCAAGAGAATTTGAAGAGTTATGCAATGAAAGAGGAATTAAAAGGCAAACATTAGCACCCAGAACTCCACCTCAGAATGGTATAGTAGAGAGAAGGAATAGATTAGTTATTGACTGTGCTAGGACCTTAATGATGGAGAAAAATGTTGCACTCAAGTACTGGAGAGAAGCTGTAAGTACTACAGTCTACACACTCAACAGAGTTCAACTCAAGAAAGGTACAAATGCAACACCTTTTGAATTATGGTATGGGCATTCTCTTAATGTAAAACATTTCAAAATATTTGGATGCAAATGCTATATATATAAAGATTCTAGGAATGGAAAGTTTGATGCAAAGAGTGAGGAAGGCACATTTCTTGGTTATTCTACTAGAAGCAAAGCTTATAAGTGCTTGAATGGTAACATTAACAAAGTAGTAGAAAGCACAAATGTGAAATTTGATGAGCTTTCAAAAGTTCAAAGTGTTGAGAACACCAAGAAGGGAGAAGAATACAAGACCTTTGTATACTTTTATGAAGGTATACCTAATAATGGTGAAGTTGCAACTCAGAATGACAATCGGCAATAGAATCCAATATCTGCCGAGTCACAGACAGTGAATGTCGAACAGCAGACACATTTAGAAGCTGAGCTGTAGAATATAGAAAATGTTCATTCAGATTTTGAGAACAGCCAACAAGAAGAAAATGAACAAATACTTGATGAAAATATGCATGAGGATATAGATTCTGAAAGAGACAACATGCAAACAAGGAAAGAACCTGTATTGGCAAAGTATGTGAAAAGACATCATCCTACAGATCAAATTATTGGAAACAAAGAGGTAGGACCAATGAGAAGGAATAGACTCAGAAAGGTAACTAGAGTACCTAGAGAAAGGTTGAAGTTATGATGTTGTAATGAAGTATAAGGATCCGCTAAGCCATTGATGAAATAGTGCATTGATGACATACTCTAAGACATAGAGGATGGACACATTGAGACACATAATGTAAGGATTAACTAAGTTCTAGTTAGTGTCGAACCAATTCTCAGTTGAAGCCGAGCAAGTTCAACTTTAGTGTGTGTCAAGTGATCTTCAGGTGTCGAGCAGCCTTCAAGTGCCAAGTGAAGATCAAGTGTCAAGCAGTCTTCAGGTGTCGAGCAAGATATAGGTGCCGAGCACCAGTAAATAATATTAAGAAGCCAAGTAACACAGAAGGTGTCGAGCATCAGCAAACCAATGATGTCGAGTTGCTCCATTATTTTGAAAAGTCAAAGATTTGCCAGATCTGAGCTAACATGGTAGTTATCTAGAATTTTGTGAACCAGATAGAAGATAAGAATGATGAGTTGGTGATATAGAACACTATGTAAAATGTTTTTGGCAAATGCTAATGGATTTATCATGAAGTTTCTAGATAGAAACAAGATATGGGATAGATACATTGTATCCTACCTAATCCATTGAAACCCTAAAGTTGGAGAGGGAGATTTTAGCAAGAAATCAAGAATAGAACTTCTTTATAAGGAGTTATACGTCAGAGATCAAGTGCGCATGCATGAGAAGGAGTTGGTTATAAGTGTAACCATGCAAAGAATCCAAGAGGAGTAAGAACAGAGCATCAAGACTCTGAATTGATTGAGTGACCAGAGAGAGCATTGCATAACGAGTGGAAGAACTCAAGGAGATAGATCTTGAAGGGTGAACAAGCTATCGACATTGTAAGGGAGGAAAGCCAAGCAAAGAAAAGGACTAAAGAGCGATCTGAAATCTGCAAGGTTGAAGTTGCAATCTGTATCAGGTCAAATCCCTTCTAATAATTTCTTACCACAGTATTAGATATTGAAACCCTACATTGCTAGGTTAGCTTAATAGCTAGGTGGATAAGCCTCAGGAAAAGGATAAAAATATCCCCAGGAGAAGGATAAAGAGATCCTTAGGAGAAGGATAAATAGATCCTTAGGAGGAGGATAGGAGATCCTTAGTGAGGGATGAAAGATTCTTTTGAGTAGGTGACTATAAATCCCATGGACTTGGGTGAGCCTAACAGCTCTATGGAAATCCTTTATCAAGGTGACATTCCAAGTTGAATGTTCTTAAATCCTTTAACAAGGTCACATTTAACAATGTATTGTAGCCTTTAACAGGGCAGGCCTTTAACAAGGCAGGCCATCAGAAGTGGTTGAAATCAATTGCGCAATTATTTTGTGGGTATCATCCCCACTCCATTTTTACCTTCTTATTCCTAGAGGGTTTCTATGTTATCAAATCCTTAGTGTTATGGTGTGATGCATGTTTACTTTTCATGATTGTTTAATGTTCAATTGCATGCATGATAATTTCAGTTATGTGCCATTAAGGATTTGTAGGAAAATTTGTATTGGACATCATTGGACCTTGAATAATTGATTCACACCCCCCCACCTCTCAGTTATTGTAAAGAATTATAACAGTTTTTGAGTCAAATTCATTTATTTATAATTTAGATTATTTGTTCACAATAACACATCTCTCATGAGAATGATTGGTCTAAATTTCACTTATTGCATTTAGGTGATGCACACAAAGATGAAGCATTAGATCATCCTTGTAGTTCACCCATCCCAGCACTACTCTGACTAAATTGCATGTAGCCATAAATTTTCTATTATTTTTTAGATTTGATTGATTTCTTTACTGAAACAAGAGTAGGTATGAAAAAAATATTCAACTAATATTTCCAAACCAGGGGTGTATATGGAAAGAAATTAGAAGCAAAGAATTACAATTGCAATAGCTCATGCTTTTGTTTCTACTATTTTTAGGTTTTGCTGTAAAAAAATTTCATGTTTTGGATCAAACGAGTTATAATTTTTTCATTTCATGTTGTCAGTATTGTTTTTAGATATGATTCTATAGACTTTTACCTCCATCTCTTTTATCAAATTCTATGATCCATCATCAATGTTTCCATCTAATATTGTTTTCTTCTTCGATTATATGGAACAATCTATATACTAGACAATTTATTATTCGTGGAATCCTTGGAAGGTGTTGGGTTTTCATATACGAATATTTCTGATTTTTTCAGCATAGATGATAAATTTAGTGGTAATTTAGTGGCTTAGACCTGAATTTTTTTCTTATTTTTTCTATTTTTAATTTGTGACTTGAAGATTGTGGGTCTGCAGCTAAGAATTCATTTGGATTTGTAATGGGATGATTTCAAAGGCTTCTGAAGTCCCAGGACTTCTATATAGCAATGAAAACTATGCAGGCAAGTTTGACATAAATGCCTGATGTACTTCACTAATTGATAGCTCAAATACAACATGTGCTTGCAGCTTTTTGATTGGTTAATCTGTAGGTCATTAAAATGTTCAAAAACATATTGATGGCCCATGGCATCATGCTATGTAATTGGATTGCTAGAGTTGTTCTTGATCTAATGTGCTAGAAGCCTTTATTTCTATTTATCTCCTTCATGAGAATGTCTTCTCTGTCAAGAAAACTTGCATTTTTCTTTACAGTGATATTCATTATGACAGTGGCAGTGTTCATTTTTACCTTATCTTACAATGAGAGCTTGAATATTTTATTTTCCATTGCATGCATGCATTTAAAATAATTTACCTTTCTTCTCTTGGCTTTTCATTGAAAAATGAATAGTCTAAGACTCTAATGCATGGAAACATGCTAACATACATGTGTTCTATCTAATATGGACTTAATATTCTATCCATACAATCTTAAGAAACTGAACTAAGGCTTGAGGAGCTGTAGTAGGTTGGGTTGCCTTAGTGGTCCAATGTTTTTTTTAATTTTTGGTTCATTTTTGGTAGAAAGGGTTAATTATATATACACATGGATGTACAGTAACCTTACAATGAAAAACCATTAGATCTAAGGCAAACTTCTACTATAAATTGTATCATATAATCAGATTCATCATTAGCAAGTCAAAACACTAGTGTGCTAGATATATAAATATGATTTGTTGCATAATTTTTAAAATTTAAATTTTCAGATCTATGAAGGCTCATTTCCAGATTTAGCTATATGCAAGTATTCATTTTTTTTCCTCAAAATTTATTTGTGTGTATGATAACATGCAGATCACGGAAGATTTGGATTTTGTCAACCAAGTAAAAGAGCAGGTCAAAGAATATTTGGATTTTGTAAACCACATAAAAGATGAGTTTGGTATATTCCTGAATATTCCAAAGTCATTGTTGTCCAATAATTACCTAGATGGTCAAAGTGGTAAGATTGAAGGGCCCCTTTTCTAGAAAATATCTGTTCCACTGACTTCACTTGGAAATGCAGCATCATTAGGTTTAGCAAATGCAACTCCCTCTGAAGACAACTCTAATCCGTCTGTATTAAAAATTCCAAGCTCAGGTATTCTAGATCAATTTATAAGCCCTGCAAGCCTAGTTGTAAAGAATAAGAGCTTTCCTTCTTGCACCATGGCCTTCCCTTCAATGGGAAGTGACGATGCTTCTACTGGGACTATAAACCACCCATCTCCATTTCAGTAGAATAATCCTCTAAACAATCTTCTAGCTCACATTGCCGATAAAAACAGTAGTGAAAGTAATGCAGTTATATTGCCATCTTCTTCCAGGGTATATCCTTTCAAAATTCAGATATCGGCAAGCATTGTTATGCTTGATAAGCAACAGACATTAAACATGGGGTCTAACTCCATATTTATGGATCAGTCACAATATCAAGGAAAGATAGCATTGGATTTTCATGATGACTACATCTTGAATTCCATAATATTTCTAGAGATGACTTCTTCTAGTCTGATCTGTTGTGTTGTATGTTTTGTTCACAATGATCTATGTCTGATTTGGATGAGTGTCAAGATGTTCAAACCTGTGGATGTTCTTCTCCCCAATTTTTTCTTGATATAACAAATGTGGATCCACTTCTTTTAATTGATTGATATATGTATTAAATCTCTATTTATGATCTTCCATGCCCTTTTTCTCTCCTATCTCATCCTGGCTTTATATCTTCTCATTCTCCTTAAGATGTGTGACCTTTGGGATGGTTGCCCTTTTGTGAGGGGTTGGGTCTTCTCCTTGATGAACCTTTATTAATTGTCACAATGTATTGACACATCTTTATGGATTACTATTTTAAAAGAATTTAGTTCCTTTTAAGTTTTATTTGATTAAGATTGCTTCATTGTTTAATATTTGGATTGTTGTTTATCATTAAGCCCATCACTGTTTGTTGTTCATTCAAAGGCATAGAGTATGTTCATCCAACATTTTTAACTCATGCAAATGATTCAAACTATTAGTGTCATCATTGATCACTCGTTTAAGGGAGACACATAATGATGGTATCTCTAGTTTAGGGGCATGATAGCATTGGCTTTGTATACTAGGCTATCACGAGTAGATCATGTATCTATAGAGACACTAGTGCAATAAGCCCAAAAAGCAGAGGTTAATTGGGTATGCCAATCTCTCCCATTCTTAGTTACAAATGTTTGCAATATTTTCTCAATGGTATTGTGAGAGGCTTCTGCCTAACTATTGGATTGAAAATAATAAGGTATAGAGAAGTGATGTAGGATGCAAAATATTTTTGTAACTATTTTACCTCATTTTAAAAATATGTTCCATTATTTGAGACAATAGTGGAAGATAAACCAAAATGAAATTAGATATTGTCTAATAGGAATTGATAGATAATTTTAGTGATGGTAGACCTTAATGGGCCCCCTTCCACCCACTTACTAAAATACTATGAGGTCGTGATGATAAAAATATGGCCTTTAAATAGTGGCAGAGATATTTTTCCAATTAAAGGTTAATGCAACACTCTCTGCAAGGTTTCTTGTAAAGGAACTCAAGCTCCCAAGATAAAGTGAATGTCAAGAAACTTAGACAAAGATGAGCTGAACAAATAGATGGGGGATCTCTTGGTGAAATTTTGATGTGTTTGATTATGAGAGTTACCCTTGATTGATCAAAATTGGTCTGTGTGATGTATGTATGGGTTTAAGCTGCTATATTTGAGTGCTCTAATCTTTCAAAAGAATAATATGTAGGAACACAACTGTTTATGGAACCAATTCAATCAAGGTGGATGATTGGAGAAATTTTTTCATTGATACAGAAAAATATATGGCTTTGACTAAAGAATTTTTTATAGTGTGCTTGATGGAGGTCATCCTTGATTGATTTAGATTGTAGTTATTAAGGTAGTTGTCGGTTCACGTAGGATATAGGGATGATAAAGAAAAATGCCATTCATGTAGATAATATGGGTTATTTCTCCCAAGATCTTAGTTTTGTTAAGATTGTGAATTGTGAATCATCCTTTTGATCTTTTTGGGTATGGCTAAAACAAAATTTAGGAGGAATTTGTGCAACTAGAGGGTACAAGGGGATTTTCCTGTGATGCTAAACCTAAGACATCTAATGTATATTTGCCTACTTGGCTTAGTTGTGGCTTGTGGTTGTACACTTATGATACTATTCAATTAAATTTCACAACTTTCATGGAATCATGTCTGTATAATTGTATTGTTCAAGGAATAGTGGTGGTGGATTTGTGGAGTTCTAATGTAGGCTGGTCCAATACTAAGATTCTTCCTTCATATTTGAGTGCTACATTATTTTATAGTCAACTCAAAGCTTAACATGCAATTTAATTGATCCCATTTGACATGAATTGTCATGGGAAGGATATATTTTATTGTTATAGCCTACCATATGTTCTATATTTAATCATTACAGCCTACCAAATTTCCTGACCTGTTGATACTAGTCATCTACATAGGTATGCTGTCAGATAGCAAAGCAACTGAAACATATAGATGCAAGTCTCTGAAATTTATCCCATGCAATGCATTTGAAAGTAGGAAGAATCAAACTAGAGGAATATTGTAACTGTAATATCCCCTTGTAAGGTGTCCTAGAAATTTGAGTCAATAAATACGAATTCTCTACCCTTACTAATTTATACCCACCTACCTTCATATTCTGCTAAAAATATATATATAAGATTGAAAATCTGATTATATATATATATATATATATATATATATTTATTTATTTATTTATTTATTTATTTATTTATTTATTTATTCCTTTATTGCACTCTTACTTTTCAATCTACTTATATCTTACTTCGTGTTTTTTTTTCTTTTTATACTTCACTACTCTTCTTTTTGGTCTCTTCACATTTATTCAATTTTGTATTCATCTCTCTCTTTTATTCCGCTATATATATACATATTAGATTAAAAATCTCTATATATATATATATATATATATATATTCTCCTTTTCTATTCTTCTCTCCTCCCTTTTTTCTTTGCAAATAATAGACACCTTATTTATATGTTTACTTTCCACGTAAATGATGTGCCTCTTTGGAATAGGGACTTCTCATATTGACAACATACCTTTTCATAATTAATTTCTTTGTTTAGTATGTATCATTCCACTATTGGTTGCAAGTTGTGTTTGGTCTCCACTTATTTAAACCTCAAGTTGCTACACAACATTTGTTAACATCGGTAATGGCATATACAATTGATAAAATAATGATAGTTGTTGATGGAATTCTGTATAAGTTAATGTAGGTCATATGCCTTGAATTCTTTGGCCTTGAATTCTTTGGCCTATTAAATACTCTTGCTTCAAATATACTCCAAACTTATGGGTCATCTGGATGCTTTTGTGATGCATTTACTTGTTAGAATTTCCTTGAACAGTACAATCACTCATCTGCATTTTATTGAAAGCAAGAAGCTCAAGTGCCTAAGGCATTCTACTTCATACAGAATCCTTATGCACAGGAGCATTAAGGGTAGAAGTATGTTTTCTATTGTGCTATAGATGATTATGTGGTTAAAGCTTACAAGTAAAATACACACTCAAATCTATAAGATTACAGTTGCTAATTTGAACTACTTTACTAATGTTCTAGATTTTGTAGCCCATTGGTTATGCTTCTCTTTAATGCTAGGCTAGAAGTTATCTCCATTCATGATAATGAATATTCATTTTAGCAACTTTTAGTTCCTTTGTATTGTGAAGCTCTTAAAACTCTGGAGACATTTTTTCTCATTTTAGTTGTTATTACTGTGAATTCAATTTTAGTTATAATGAGGTTACTACAGCTCTTGAACTTTGAATGCCATCAATGGCAAGTAAGCTTTCTCATTAATCTCTTTCTATAGTTTCTACATGTTATACAATGTGGTAGTCTTGACATTGATTTTTTTGCCAGCTATTGTATCTTTTAGCAATTCTGGTTTGGTATGCCTATTTGTAAGTGCTGATCAAAGAGATGTTAATAGCAATTGATGAGTATGAAATATGGGTATTTTGTCTTTCTAATAGCATCAATACAATTCGTTTAAATTAGAACCATAATTCCTATAGTGATAGGGAAATTATTGTTTGCCAGGATTTTGGATGTGATTCAGTATAATAGTATAGTATGGCATTTATCTGATGGCATAGAAATTAAATAAAGGGGCAATAGATCCAGACTTTAAATTCCATGGAAGTGGCATACAAAATAGTCAGGTATGAAATTGGTGGCAGGTTGTTGAATATAAGTAGCTTCGGATGTTGCATTATCAATACAAGAACTTTTAACTAACTATAGATGGTGTGCCTTTAAAGATCCATGCAAGCAGCGAGACCTTTGAATTGACTATAGAAGGCCATTATAGGTTCTTGAATGATTCCTTCATTAGCAAGATAATGTGCTACATGATCAAAGGTCACTTGTAATGTGAAAAGCTAATAGAATCAAATTTCTCTCTAACCCAGACGCTTATTCTACATATTTACTAAGCATTCAATTCAGACTGTTCCTTTTATTAATTGCATTATCAACACCTTAGTCATCTTCAACTATTGGAATTCTCTAGTTTTGAGATTATGCCAAATTTGGCTAGCAATGCTTCCTATTTTACTTCATTGTTTGTACTTATACCAAAGAATAGCAACCTTCCATAAATCTCCTTAAGTTAGAGTAGTTTTCTGAAGCTAGCAAAAAGTTCAATTTTTAATGTTTTCGCTATGGGGAGGGGTGAAGTGAGTTTAACATAGAATGCAAGTGTGATATGGGATTTATGTGTGGCTACCTACAATGTTTGATATTTGATCATTGTGTTCCCTTTATATATTTACATTTTCAAGGTAGATTTGGCAAAGTCATTGTAGTCTAGCAATTTTGACTTTTGAGTCCTACTAAACTTGTTATTGTTGAATATGACTAATAGGTGATAGCTGCCCTAAGAGAATTTGGGCTCGAGTCGTCAAACTTGATTCTTGGAATTGACTTCACCAAAAGTAATGAGTGGATTGGTATCTTCTTTGGAATTATAGATGCTATCAGATTTTGGTCTTGCTGTAATAGTTCAAGGAGTTGTGGATAGAAACTTTTTTCAAGTTTTGGGAACCTTGGGATATGTAGCTCCAGAATACCTTGTAGATGGTATGCCTCAAATACTAGGTTGAGCTTTCAAATTATGTTTATGGCATATCCGCTTCCCAAAAAAATCACATCCTAGGAAAATAGATATAATTAATATTAATTTTCTATGCTACAAATGCCCCCATGACATTGATTTGGCTCTACTTAGATCATTTTTGTTGTACAATTAATGACAAAATTATCTTTGTGTAACCAATGATAGGGAAATTGTCAAAAAAAAGTGTTGTCTATGCATTTGGAGTAGTTCTATTGGAACTTATTACTGGAAGAAAGCCTGTAGACAAATCTATGCCAAGAGGAGGCCAATCTCTCGTTACCTAGGTATGCTTTATCTTATTGCTTATTAATTATATATATATTATCAATAAAAGGCTGAATGATGCAGAGGCTAGTGGAATGTTATGATTCCTTCATAGTTTAATAACTTCTTTCCTTCTTTGTTTGATAGAAAATTTCCCCCTTCTCCAATCACTGATCACTCTTGGACCCACTCCACTCTATAGACCTATCAAAGGTCAACTCTGAACACTTTAGACTCCACATACTAATGACTATACTCTTAGAAATCTTCCTCTCATGCAACAATGCATATTTGATCGTATGTATTGTGACTATCCTCAAAATACTATTGCTTCAACTTCTTCCAAAGACCTATCCACTAGGGTCAATATCAATGGACCCACTACTCCTTATCACAAATTAGGACTCTCTAAAGATCCCCGTACAAAATTTAGTCCCTTCATAAAAACTCCCTTAACACATTCATGGGAAAATTCATCACAAACTACCATCTCACTGCCCCTTAGATAGACCCGACAACAGTCATTCATAACTTTTGAACCAGACGTTATTTGCTCGATCGAACTGTTGATATTTGGCATAATTTGGCTTTCTCTGACATATCCAAAATTTGGCAAGATCCAATGGTTAACTTCAGAAAAATGAGCCCCACACTGAACTGTAATTTACTGAGATAGGCATTCCTTCCTCCTATGACTGTCCAGTCACTTCTCTACCCTCCAACACGACCAACCTCTCTTATTCTCCTAAAAATGGGGTTCATTCCTCCATAATCATTGTTAGGAAATTATATTACAAGTTTGGATCCATCCCCAAGAAACAATATGTACAAAAGGGGATGGATCTCATGAATCCATGACTGGTACTAAAACAAAAATTAGAGATGTCTACAAAACAGTCAATCTTAATGATTGAATCAGTATTAAAAATCACTTGAAACTAGATTTAATGGAATTTGAAAAAATCATTACACATCTATCTCCAAATCAATAGATCAATACAACATCAAAAGACTTCAAATTTGCAAGAAAGTAACTGTAATTACTCTCAATATGGACACAGTCTGTACACTCTAAAACTCCCACTTCCACCATTGTACCCTTATGCCTTCTGAGGCTTAGATATACTTAAAATAACTCCCTTAACTGATCCAAAGTAGTTGGATCCTCTAACAAAGCAACTAATCCTTATTTGGTAATTTCCCTCTAAAACACATTTGACCGTTACCTTTAAAATATTTAAATTTTTAAAACTTATTTAAATAACTTTGTAGACTTTAGGACTTCAAAGTTTTTCCATGTAGGATCTTGACATAACTTTGAATCCATTATTATATTCTAAGGCTTATCCTTTAGACTTCTAGGCCTCCTATACTATCTAACTCCTATTACATCAACTCATGCCTTTATAGATTTAGGCTTATTACATGACATTCCATCAAATTCAAAAAATGGACCATAAGCCCAATTACATTGATATATTCATGTTTTGATCTTTTAGATCCTATAATATTTATGATCATTCTTCAAGAGCCATTCAAATGACCCCCCTTTCCATGACTTTGTCTGGGTGCTCTGCACCACTGAAGTCAAGATCATTATTATTATGTGTTGTGATCAATTCTCATATAAGATACTCACAATTTACTATTGTGTTGTAGGCTCTCGCCTTATATATAATGTATTTTTATTTATTAGGCATATACAACAATATAAATATCCATAACTTCTTAAAATCAATTTGAGATTAAAATACAACATTCTTTACCGTGGTTTTTCATTATTTCTTTAACTTTTCATTATTGTAGTTATATACTAGCAATAATTCATTCACTTGTGGATGAACCTATTTAAGATCCATACACATTTTACATTGTTTGAAACCTAATTTCAAGCTTCATGAAGAAATCATCTATAATAGACACTTTAGTTTGTTCAGTTGGGTGTTGCACTCCCTTGAAAATCACAGAAACAAACATAGTCAAAACCAAAAGGATAGAACAAAATAATAATTCAGGTTGCTTAAGCGGGGAAAAAAGAGAAGTGACAGATCTTATATCAAAATGATTCTCACACTACAAAATAACAACAAAGAGAAACCAACTGATTACTTAGAAATCCTGTAAAAAGTCATGAACACGTGAACTGCAAAGATGACAAGATAAAATAGAAATGAACGTAAATGCAATATAAGTAGATATATTCTTAGAAACACATTAGAAAATCATGCACAACGGGAGACCATCACATTGTGCTTGGTGACTTGGCATTGGCAAGACTGGATGGCAGTGTCTTCAAAGTTTAAATATATTGATCTTCATGAGATAGACATCCTCCTTTACATTAAGGGCCTTAACATAATCAAATAATTTTGCAATTGTTGAGCACCAGGCTAAAAAGGAATATTTATACTATATGGCCATTTTATTCAATGGCCTGCTATCTATGTCACATGGGCATAGATATAAGAAGGGCATTGAACATAGATAGAACAATCTTTTATAAAACCCCAGATACAATACAGTTAACATACAACATATGCCAAAAAATAGACGAGTGTAGACCATTTGATTAATTCAAATATAACCACTTCCTCCCCACCCCCCAACACACCAAATACACAAACAAGCATATCAGATATGGATTTGTATATGAATTAGCACAACTATCTACTTGCCTGACAATGAGCTCTCATTTGGGCCATATCACAATATCCTGATACAGGAAAAGGTTGTCTGTGTGTCAAACAAATAAAACATTAAAAGAAAGCAACTTTGTTGCAAAAAAAATACATATAAAGCTTAAAAACCAAACAAATAAACAATAAATTGTTATATAATATAAGCCTCACTAACAACAACCCTCACTGGCAATATAAGAGTCTTACTAACTACAATCAGGCCACCAACCCCTGCCCACTACTCAAAGAAGAATGACTAAAACACAGAGGGATACTCTATTTCATTTCAAAACAATAAATTTACTATCTCATATTTGTAACAGTCTACATAATCTTCTTATATGTATTCAAAGATTGCAAATAATGAAACTCTATAATTCACCCTATAATTCACCAATCTTACACAAAAGCCAACAAAGTCTCTCGATGCAAAATTTACTGTAACCTTCACAAAATTCTTTTTCCTCTAACATCAAACTCATTGTATCATATCTGCAAGGATAAACATTTTAACAAATGCATATACCTTATTATTCTATCCATAAATTATTATTATTTTATTTGATGCATTATCTCTCACAGACACACTCAAACCTTCATCATTTTCCATGCATTTCAAAAAATAGTAGGAATAAACTATTATAGCAATAAATTTAACCAACAACTAATTTTTAAAATTATTCTAACAGTTGACCATTGGAATCTAAAAATAATGAACAAATATCCATTCAACTTCTGTCAATAAAAATTAATAGAGCTTCTATTGAAACCTTACATGACCATGAGACTCTTCAACTGCTAATTGTTGGAATTTGAAAATAATCAATGGTTGTCCATTCATATTTTGTTGAGAACTATTGGTTTTGATTGAAGGAACACTAATTATGAAAGAAAAACTGTGCAAGGTGATCACCATACTTGTTATGATTGAAGGAACACTAATTATGAGGTTTGGTTACAACAGTGAGCAATCTGCCTGAACAAAATTATGTTTTTATGATTGGGATGAGTTTATTATGTTAATCTAATGTTGAAACATCTTTCATTTAGTTGAAACTTCATTGGACAGTCATATAATGAGCAAGCCCTAGTTAGATGAGGGTTTTTAAGAGCAATTTGGGGCTTTCATAGTTACAGGGTATATGAGACTGAATTGATTGTAATTTCTTTTGATTGGGGTTAAACAACAACACTGTTGAAAGCTTGAGGGTTGGAAGCCACATATGTCACACACTTGTTCTGTAAAAGTGGGGTCAAATAGGCCAAAAACTAGTGACAGTCATCTATTGGGGACAGTTGATCCAACATTGGAAAAAAAGAAACACAAATACAAACACAACCACCAACCTTCACTATTCGTTAGGACAATATACTTAATGAAGAGTTTGAGGAGGCTTATACCACAGATGTTGTTTTGGTCTGTCCCATTAATTTGAAAGATGGTTGTAGAGAGCAGTTAAAGGATCTTGACTGACTCCAAGATTAGCGAAAATGTCTTCTGTCACATTTAAATGGAGTGTGCAATTTTGAAACCTAACATAGACAAACTTAAGAGCCCAGCAAAAGAGCTTCTTTTACACAATGCCTCAACCTCCAATCGGGAAAGGAACATTGTACATGACTTTAATTGATTTAACAGGAAGGAATCGTAGTTCTAGTATATGAAATCATAGACACTTACTAAAAGAAATTGAAAGAAAAATAAGGATTAGGGGCCCACATATTGAAATCTATTTCTTCTGCCAAATTGGGGGTGGTTGTAGTTACAAATTACACATTCTTTTCTCTCCTAAACATACAGTAGCTAGATAGACATCTGCCCCTCCTTGGACACACGTATCCTATCCGTATGGATACAATATGGATACATATTAGATAACATACCCACACGAGCCCAAAAAACCTTAAATTTTAGACTGTACAGGATACTGTGTGAAAATTTGACATAAACCTGCCTAAACTTATTTAACAAAATTGGAACCAAATGAGGATGACAAATGAAATGTTTTTTCTATTTTGGGGACCCATTTTTTGGGTTATCTTATGATGCAACTCTACAATTTTTTTTGCATAGTGAATTTTTTAATGTAAACTTATAAATATGTATGGAGCAATTATTTGTCTAGATATTGCTTTGGAAGTAATGCAAATAGGGTGAGATTACATTTGGGTTTACTTTTGGTGATGTCATTAATTGAAGTTCAAGAGACTCATTTTGTATCGTTTAGTTCATCATGTAGGAATGACAATGATGCTGAATGAAAATTTTCTAACTCTTAAGTGTTTGTAGAGCCTATGGAAGCATTAATTATGTAGAGCATCTTGAGTTGGATGTTTCCTAGGGTGCATTTAGACATTCATCATTAGCTAAGAAGCAAGAGACTCATCTTGGACAGTTGAGTCCATCACATGGGATTGACAATCATACTGCTAAGAAAAATTGATCTAGCTCTGATGTTCTTGGAGAGCGTAATGCAAAACATAATATTAGAACTTTAGTTTGGGTGTTTGTTGGATGAGGAGTTCTAGTTGTGAAGGTTTATTTTCTACTCAATGATTATGCTATATGTCTTCAACTACTAAGCTCATGTTTTTGAAGTTTAAACTTTAAAAGTAATTTAGACATTTTATCTCGCAACTTCCAATTTTATCATGTTCTGATCTTCTTTGGGTAATAATTTGCACTTTTGGACAATTTTATATTATCTTTTAATAGATTTATATTTATTTTTGGACAAATGTATAGACACCACATTGTATATGGGAGGTCCTTTGCTTATGAAAATGCATGCATCCACTATATGTAGATGCTTTTTTAATGTAAAATTGTAAGTGGGTCTGCATGATAGTGGTTATTGGTTAAACATTTTTAGGTAGAAGGAAATATAGTGCATATAATGAAGGCATTGGCTAGTGGCCCCAGAGCAGCACAAAGTCTGATTGAAGATGATTCACTTCAACTTTTATTTCAAACAGTTGCAAAAGGGGAAAATATTGTTACACTTCCTTTGTACATAGTTCAACTTCACCAACATGCTGTGCAGGTTAGATTTAGCCATAATTTATGCCCATTCTAGGAATAATATGAGGGTTTCCTTTGAAATTTTGAGCTTTCTTAATTATAAGATTTTAATTGCTATTTCAATTGTAATGCAAATACTTGGTCTCCTTTTGGTCAATGATAACGGAAGCACAGCCAAGTACATTTACACTCGGCATTTGGTGTGTTTTCTGATGACTAATTAGGATTATTAATTCAATGTATTGAGCAGTCAAATAATCATTCAGTGGATGAATGGCCTTGAACTTATTATGGTTTTATAACTTGTTAAATATTTGATTTCTATGGATTTTAATTTTCTAAGCTAAAGTGCATGTTGATCTTTGTTACTATTAGAGTTATTTCTTTATCTAGGGGCAAAGATAAAATGATTTCTTTTTTATTTCAAGTTTCAAAATTATTTTTATTAGTGGTTTGTTTCCTAGCTAGATTTTTCTTTGTTGGTTCTTGGTCATTATTGTCTTGGAACCATTCCATTAATTCTCAAAATACATCTAATCAAATGGCTAAGGTAGATAGTGAACGAAGAGGAAGGTCTCTATATTGTTGCAAATATTATGAATTTGAGGTATACTTTGATTGTTATTCAGGCATTTGATGCTAAAGTTGGCTCATTCATAATATTTCTCCATCAGAACTATTCCACTTTTTGCTATGTCATATTTTAGATTCATAAAGATGGATACATTTTCTAGCTCAAGTGATTTATCTTTAATACAGGGTAAGTGCACCAAGTTGTGGTGCCAAAAGGGGGGTATAAGTGGACAGCTTTTTCCTGAAATCTACAAATTTTGAACTTCAACAAGAATTTGAAGATAGTTATGCTCAAAATTTTAAGATATGACAAAAACAAAAGTCGTAGTCCTTTGAATCTAGTTTCTAAACTACTAAATTTTTTTCAAAATGGTTTAGTTTTAGGCCCTCAAAAAAGGGGTCCACAAAAAGTGGTATTGTTTATTCCAAAAAAACATAACACAGTACAAAGTGTGGCCCACCTAAAATTTTAACTTTTTTTTTTAAATTCTTTAATTGCTCTAGTCAAAAGTTACTTAACACCATGTAGTTTATCCCAGATTTTTCGGGTAATTTTATAATGTGTATTTTTTTTTAATGAATTTTTTAACTAGACACATCCCAAAAACATGAAATATCAGCGTGCTCCCCCTAGAAATAATTGAAAACTAATCTAAAATCAAAACTTTTTTTTTTCAAAGTGTGTAGAATGGAGTCTAGTTTCTAAAAAACTAAGTTGTTGCAAAATTCGATGAACGAGCTAAAATCTATAGCTCAATTAGTACATGGTGGTTTTTGACAAAAAAAGAACATACATTCAAAAGAAATTATAGATGAAAGGTTTGAAATAGTTCAAATTAAAAATAAATCATATGGTTAGATAGCTAACACAGAGACCTATAATGCTATGTAACCTGATCTTATCGATACCCAACCACGAGGAATCTTGAAGGGGAGCACACAAGAAAAAGCAATCATTTTTGGTATGTTTGCTGGAAAACATGTGTCAGACCTATTTATAAACTCCAAACCTGTGGGTTGGATCTCCAAGACAAAACCAATCCTTAGGCTTGGATTTAATGCAAAGCTTTCAATAGCGCGTGCACGTTATAGGGTGCACGCGCTATCTAACTTTGCGTTAAGTAGCGCGTACTCGCTATAGTGTGTATGCACTATAGGGCACACGCACTATTAACACCTAAATTACAAAATAGAACTAGGTGGGGCGGGGGGGGGAATAGCTATGTGTGTGTGTGTGTGAAAGATAGAGAGAAAGTAGGGGATGGGAGAGGGGAGAGAGTACAAGATGGGAGAGAGAAAGTGAGAAAGAGTAAAGGTGGAAAAGAGAGTATAGGATTGGAGAGAGAGGAAGTGTGAGAGAGTACGGGTGTTAGAGAGAGTACACGATGCAAGAGAGAGAGAAGGGGTGGCAGAGAGAGTACAGGATGCAAGAGAGAGTAGGGGTGGCAGAGAGAGTATAGGATGCGAGAGAGAGTAGGGGTGGCAAAGAGAGAGTGTAGGATAGGGGAGAGAGATTGACAAGAGGGGATGGGAGAGAGAGGAAGTGTGAGAGAGTAGGGGTGGTAGAGAGAGTATAGGATGTGAGAGAGAGTAGGGGTGGTAGAGAGAGTACAAGATGCGAGAGAGTAGGTGTGAGAGAGAGTAGGGCTGGCAAAGAGAGAGTGCAGGATGGGGGAGAGAGATTGACAGTAGGAGATAGGAGAGAGAGGAAGTGTGAGAGAGAGTATAGGTTGGGAGAAATATTGAGAGTAGGGGATGGAGGAGAGAGAGAGTAGGCAGTGGTAGACAGAGTGGGAGAGGAAGAGCAAGAGAGAGGAGAATGGGAGTGCATGTGTGTGAAAGAGAGAGAGTATGGAATGGGAGAGGGGGAAGATAGAGTAGCTCGAGAGAGAGAGTAGGGGATGGAAGAGAGAGTAGGCGATGGGAGAGGGAGTGGGAGAGGGAGAGAGAGAGGGGATAGAAATGTGTGTAAGAGAGAAAGAGAGAGAGAGTAGGGGATAGGAGAGAGTGTGAAAATGTAAGAGAGAGTAGGGGGTAGCAGAGAGAGAGAGAGTAGAGAGAGAGAGAGAGTAGAGAGGGGGAGAGAGAGAGTGAGAGTGAAAGTGAGAGTGAGTAGGTGGTGGGAGAGGGAGTGGGAGAGGGAGAAAAAGTGAGAGAAAAATTAGGGGATGGGAGAGGAGAGAGGGGGAATAGGTGTGTGTGTGTGTGTGTGAAAGAGAGAGAGTAGGGAATGAGAGAAGGGAGAGAGAGATAGAGAGAGTAGGCAATGGCAGAGGGATGGGAGAGAGAGGAGAGAGAGAGAGAGAGAGAGAGAGAGAGAGAGAGAGAGAGAGATAGTAGGCGGTGGGAGAGGGAGTGGAAGGGAGAGAGAGGTGGAATGGAAGTGTGTAAGAGAGATAGAGTAGGGGATGGGAGAGAGTAGGCAGTGGGAGAGGGACTACGAGAGAGAGAGCGAGAGGGGGGAATGGGAATGTGTATTTATTTATAAGAGAGATAAAGTAGGGGATGGGAGAGTGTGAGAGTTTGAGAGAGAGTAGGAGATGGCAGAGAGAGCTCATACGGGATGGGGGTGAAAGAGAGAGAGAGAGAGAGAGTATGGGATGGGAGAGAGTGAGAGTGTGACAGAGAGTAGGTGGTGGCAAAGAGAGCTCGTATGGGATGGGAGAGAGAGAGAGAGAGTGAGATTATGAGATGGAAGAGCATGAGAGAGAGTAGGGGATGGGGGAGAGAGAGTGAGTAAGGGATGGGAGAGAGAGAGAGAGAGTAGAGAGGAAGAGAGAGATAGTAGGTAGTAGGAGAGGGAGTGGGAGAGGGAGAGAGAGAGATAAGGGGGATGGGAGTGCGTGTGATAGATGTAGAGAGTAAGTGATGGGAGAGAAGAAGAGTGGGGGGATAACAGTGTGTGTGTTTATGAACGAGAGAGAGTAGGGGATGGGAGAGAGTGTGAGAGTAGGAGGTGGCAAAGAGAGAGTACGATGATGGGGGAGAGAAAGTAGGTGGGAGAGGGAAAGAGAGAGGGGGGATGGGAGTGTGTGTGTAAGAGAGATAGAGTAGGGGGTGGGAGAGAGTGTGAGAGTGTGAGAGAGTAGGGGATGGGAGAGGATAGAGAGAGCAGGGGATGGGGGAGAGAAAGTAGGCAGTGGGAGAGGTGGGAGAGGAAGAGAGAGGGGAGGGATGGGAGTGTGTGTGTAAGAGAGATAGAGTAGGGGATGGGAGAGAGTGTGAGAGATTAGGGGATGGGAGAGGAGAGAGAGAGTAGGGGATGGGGGAGAGAAAGTAGGAGGTGGGAGAGGGAGTGGGAGAGGGAGAGGGGAAGAATGGGAGTGTGTGTGTAAGAGAGACAAAGTAGGGGATGGAAGAGAGTGTGAGAGTGAGTAGGTGGTGGCAGAGAGAGCTCATATAGGATGGGAGAGAGGGAGAGAGTAGAGAGGGAGAGAGAACTTGAGAGAGAGAGAGAGATAGTAGGCAGTAGGAGAGGGAGTGGGAGAGGGAGAGGGAGAGAGATACAGGGAATGGGATTGTGTGTGATAGATGTAGAGAGTAGGGGATGGGAGAGAAGAGAGTGGGGGGATAAGAGTGTGTGTGTCTATGAAAGAGAGAGAGTAGGAGGTGGGAGAGAGTGTGAGAATGTGAGAGAGAGTAGGGGGTGGCAAAGAGAGAGTACGGCAGTGGGGGAGAGAAAGTAGGCAGTGGGAGAGGGAGTGGGAGAGGGAGAGAGAGAGGGGGAATGGGAATGTGTGTAAGAGAGACACAGTAGGCGATGGGAGAGAGTAGGGGATGGGAGAGGAGAGAGAGAGTAAGGGATGGGGGAGAGAAAGTAGGCAGTGGGAGAGAGATTGGGAGAGGGAGAGAGAGAGGGGGGATGGGAGTGTGTGTGTGTGTGTGTAAGAGAGACAAAGTAGGGGATAGGAGAGAGTGTGAGAGTGAGTAGGTGGTGGCAGAGAGAGATCGTACAGGGATGGGAGAGAGAGTGAGATTAGGGGATGGGAGAGTGTGAGAGAGAGTAGGGGATGGGAGAGAGAGAGTGAGAGTAAGGAATGGGAGAGAGAGAGAGTAGAGAGAGAGAGAGTGAGAGAGAGAGAGATAGTAGGCGGTAGGAGAGAATGTGAGAGTGTGAGAGTAGGAGGTGGCAGAGAGAGAGTACGACAATGGGGGAGAGAAAGTAGGTGGTGGGAGAGGGAAAGAGAGAGGGGGGATGGGAGAGAGAGTGTGAGAGAGTAGGGGATGGGAGAGAGTGTGAGAGAGTAGGGGATGGGGGAGAGAAAGTAGGCAGTGGGAGAGGGAGAGAGAGGGAGGGATGGGAGTGTGTGTGTAAGAGAGACAGAGTAGGGGATGGGAGAGAGTGTGAGAGAGTAGGGGATGGGGGAGAGAAAGTAGGTAGTGGGAGATGGAGAGAGAGAGTAGAGAGGGAGAGAGAGATAGTCGACAGTAGGAGAGGGAGAGGGAGAGAGAGAGTAGGAAGAGAGAGAGGGTAGGGGATGGGAGAGAGTAGGGAGGATGGGGAGTGATGTGTTTTCACATAGTGCGTATGCACTATAGTGCGTGCACGCTTTATAGTGCGTACGCGCTATAGTGCGTACACACTATGTGAAATCACCTAAAAAGGTCAAAAAGCAACTTTGGGGCCCATTTCATCCATTTTATGCTTTTGATCTATTATGCACTATGTTATTTCGATACAAATCATGAGTTTCAACATAGAAAACACCAAATTCAATCATTGGATACGTGATTTGAAAACTTTTTGAATATTCCTTGTATAGAAAAGGTTAGTGCAATCTATTTTAAATATTGTTTGTTGATATATAGATACAAATTTGATTATAATTTGACATGTTGTTTAATATATAGTGAATTCATTGAAATTTGTATGTTTGAATGAAATGTTATTTTGAAATGGTTTGAAATTTGACAAGTCGTTTGATATATGTTGTGTATTCATTCAAATAATTATAATTTTTATATGTATTTGAATAATTTGTAATTTACACATTTTAAGTAATTCATATGTTTGAATAATTTGACATGTAGAAATCATCATCATGCCAAGGAAGAAACCAAAAACTCAAACAAATGAAGATAGGGAGAGAGATTTGGCAATTAAAAGAGATAAAATGAAATTACTACGTAAGAAAAGAAAATTGCAAAGCAATAATCAAGAATTGACTTTCGAAGAGAATCAAGAACCACTGGTACAAAGAAACAAAGAGGAAGAATTGGAAAGACAAAGAGAACGAATGAAACTGTTACGCTCAAGAAGACAATTGAATTGTGAAGCTACACCATCTTCCAATGTTGGAGTCATATCGTCCACTACACCATCTTCCAATGTTGAATTCATATCATCCTCTCATGTTGAAGAGACACCAATTTATAGATCCAATGATATACACACTCCATCATGTCATGTTGAAGGCACAACATCAGCGCATCAAGTAAGTGATATTTCATCTTTTGCATCTTATTGTCAAGGCACATTATCTTCGGTTCAAGGTACGCAATACACTCGACCTTATGTTGATGTTCAAAATATTGAGAGAATGAAAAATATTATAACACCTTCTAGAATTCATTTTAGAAGACCAATATATTTGATTGATATTGATACTAACATTTTGAAATCAATGCTTGACAAGATTAGCAAGAGTACTTGTCAAAGAAAAGTTAATCGCATGTAGAGATTTTTTTTTAAGCATTAAATATTACAGGTCAATGCTAATTATTTGTTGAAATGATGAGGAATTTGAAATTTAGGCCTATCATGAAGATTCTTGGGCTAAGAACGATGGATGATTCAAATGAAAAAAATATTGTAAAGAATCTAATGAGTGCTTATGAAAAAGTGGGTTCTAATCATGCACCAAAGATAGTAATATCACAAGACAAGTACTTACATTGACAACATAAGTAGCCAAATGAAGAAAGCTCAACTCATGAGAAAGACAAGCAAAACATTAAAACTTGGTAGAGGCTCTCTAAGGAGAGCCATGCTAAGGCATGAGAGATTGGAAGATCCAACAAAAATTGAGTTATGGATATTTAGTGGTAGACTACTACGAAAGGATAAAGAAATTAGTGAAGCCTTGAAATCATTGATCGAAGATTTTTTGAAAAATAACACGTGTTTTCCCTAATCAAAGAGATGTTGTAAGAAGGAGGATTGGTAGCCAAAATCGAGAACCACATGCGAAACATTTTTTGGACTCAACTCAGACACAATTTTTTACAAAATTTATTGCTATGTATCCTTTTGGGATGGGTAAACCTTTTTATGTGAAGATAAATCACACACACACAACTTGTTGTTGTAGGATACATATTGAATTTTCTAACCATTTTGATGTTCATAGGAATATATGTGTAGTTTTGCATTCTCAATTTGTTTTGCAGGATTGTGACATAAATGAGCCACCAAAATCTTCAAGAGAATTCATATCCAACATTTTATGTGAAATAGAGGACGGCCAACAATTTTATAAGACATCATGCTTGCATAGTACGTGCTTATTTTGTGGTTCTTTGCAACTTTTATCAAGTTGTCAACATATAGATAGTACACATGCAATTGGAAATGAAATAGTAGATTACGGAAAATTTAAGACAATGACATATGCTCTAAAAGATGGGAAACAAGGTAAAAGATGTGATTTAGTCATTGAAAAGATTCTAGTGTATGAGTTCATGAAGATTTTTCATGAAAAGATTATTTATGAGTATGCAAGGCATACCCATAGAGCTTGATGGCTAGATTTGCAATTCAAGTTGTGCAAGGATATGTTTCCATTGGATACCATTGTTTTAGTTGTAGATTTTGTAGAGAACTACACACTACAACCACAAAATGAGGTGCAAGCAAAGTATTATACTTCTCAACAAGTTTCCATATTTGTTCACATAACATTCATGCATTCACCTACAAGTACAGAGGATGACAAGAAGATTTTGAGGGAGTACCATTTTTACATCAGCGATGATCGATCACATTCTATGGAGTTTGTACATGGTTGTTTTCAACTATTTTATGGAGATTTGGCTAACAGGGGCATAACATATCATCAGCACATTATTTGGTCAGACAATTGTGCATCTCAGTTCAAGAATGCACGTATGTTCTATTGGTTGAGCAGGATGCACAGGTTGTGTAGAATTCAATATATGTGGAATTTCACAGAGGCTGGTCATGGTAAGGGAGAGCACGATGGTGCAGGTGCATGCATTAAAAGAGTGTTGGCTCGTGAAGAACTAAAGTACAAAGATGGAGCAATATTGACAAATGCAAAATTCATCATCCAATGGTGTAACACTACAATGGGTCCAGGTAAGGAAGGTGAGTCTATGGTTCATAGATTTTTTTGGTTGATAGATAATACTAACATTGCACCATATCAGGATTGTTGCACACTAATGGGATCTAGTGAGTTACACTCTTTTAGAAGCTCTAATGCAGGTTCAAGGAGTATCCACACACAAAAAATGGCATGCTATTGTCCATCATGTGCAGAAGAAAATTGGGATGACTGTGAGTCAACTAAATGGGTGGACAAATGGGATATACGAGTTTTGGACCCAATTGACACCTATCGTCCCCCACAAGCACTAGAAATGGTAGAGATGGATTCGTCTATTAACTTTGACTGCTTGTTAGATCTAGTGCAACTTGGTAATATATATTTATATATCTTTGTAATTTCAATATGTAACTTTATAACTTTTACCCAAGTATTTTCTGAATTAATGACCGCATTTTGTACATTTGTCACTACAGGCCATGTTTTTGATGTTATTGCACCTGAAGACAATGAAGAAGGGATAGATTATTATTTGTGTCATTGTGTTGAAGCCAAAAAAAAATTGGATCACTCGATTATAGATGGTGAAGGTTTAGAGTATCATGTCAGTGCAGTGGTTGTAACAGGCACATGGCTTAGACAATATTCTATGAAGAACCCTAACTTGTGGTTATTCGAGGATTGGAAAATAGAGAGGAAGATTCTTCATTATTCAAACCTTGTTGTTGCATCAAATTTCCACTTGATAAAATATGGTAGAAAACCACATAATAAGATTCTTTGGAAAGTTTGCAAGTCAGACCATGAGGCAATACTTGAGACATTAAAATGTTGAGCAGATCCAGTTGGTTCATTAGATTGAATAGGGAGAGAGAGAGAGAGAGAGAGAGAGAGAGAGAGAGAGAGAGAGGGCTAATTCTTATCTTAGATTTTTTACTGTGCTAATTCTTCATTTACAAGTCACCAAAGAAGAGGGCTAATAAAGTTGATGCACAAGTGATAAAGGGTGAGATGCCAAAATCATCTATGAAATGGTATTATCAATTCACATCCTCAATATTTATTAGTTTTCTTTGTTCAAGTACCATTGTATGTTAATCATCTTATGCCTAGAATTTCAGAGGATCACAATAATCAAAAAGTAAGAAGGAAAATAGGTCTCGATCTGATGATAATGGGGCAGTGACAGATATAGTTCTCTCTAAGGATAATGTAGCTATTTAATGTAGCTATTTAAATCATGCATATTTGATGGCCATTTCCCTCTATTTTGTACTCCTTTTTCACAACACTATTTCTAACATGGTGTTGTTCAAGTTCATGAATGATCAAAATATCCGTGACTATACAACAAGTGTGTGTGTTTGATGCAAAGCCCTCCTATATTCCCCTAGGAACCACAACTCAACTATGGGATTCTCTTGTATTCTTGGAATCTGCCCAAGTAATTAGACTCTACTAGGGTTCAAGAGGAGTTCTTTGACTTGGTAACATCTTCCTACAACCATGTCTAAGAGGTTATAAACCAAATCTTCAGTTTGTCTTCTAAACACTCACATTGTTCACCATGCACCTAGTGTACCCTGGTGCCTCCAACATACCAAAACTCGTCCTTGGCTTCATACCATGACCCCAACACCTTTGATCATCTCAATACATCCCATCTAACATGTTCCAACTCCTTGCACACTCTCATCAACTCATCTCTTACACTTTCTCGATTTTGCCTCTTCTAGGCTTGTTCCAACTAGCCCTTGGCAGTCACTAATTTGTTGTTTTCTCCAAACTTTCCCACAGAACTTCCTAAAATATTGGGTGATTAAAATACCCTTTTCCTCACTCTAAAATATACTCCAAAACCAACTACACTTGTTTTGTAAAATATCACTCAAAACTGGCTATTTCAGTCTGCCAACTAGGCCTAGTTTAAGGCCATTTACAAAGCAACTCACAATCCCTTGACTTTTGGAACTCCCATGACCCAAAAAAGTCTTAAGAGATGACTCAAATTCAAGGATTCTTCTATTTTTTTGGTCTCATGATCAACTTCACAAACCACTAATAGATGTTTGAACTACCCATAGCTAGGAATCCCTCCTAAAATTTGTGACAAAATTGAAGAGTAGTGAAGTTCTCAAGGAAAAACCTCGAAAGTAGTTCCAAAGAGAAAAAAGAAGCTAAGCCCTATGTCTCATATTCTAAAGATATAATCTCACCTCATGTTTCCCTTAAAGAATTTTCTCTTGATAAAAAAATGTGAAAAGAAAAGCTTCGACTACTAAAAGTAACCTTGACAAAACTAGAAAATTCAAACCCCAAAAGAAGAAAATATATTGGTATTGAGCAGGGAGATTTTGACAAGGAAACCCAATAAGAGGAGGATAGAAAAATGATACATGTAAAAAAATAAGAAAAACTAGTCTATCTTAGGAGAAAGGAGGTTGTTGAGGTTTAGAAGTAAGAAAGACACTACAAAGAAAGTTAAAGAAGAGGAAGCGGCTTGTAAAGCAAAGAAAGAGTATACCTTTGTGGATCCTAAAGAAACCATTAGTTCTAAGGAAAAATATTATGAGAAAGAGGAATAAATTGACGATGAAAAGGATGAAAAGTCTACTCATACTTTAGTAAATCAAAGGAATGTGCAAGAAATGAGGAATTTAGAGTGTAATTCCCTATTATGTAGGAACTAGGAACGAAAACCCTATTCAAGAAAGCCAAATGCAGAGTGCTACTATTGAAGGAACTGTCATGGGTTATATTGAGACCCTACACAATAGAACTCTTGCATCAAAATAAGTCATTCCTAATACTATCTCAATGGAATAATTTTATTCTTTTGTCACTTCTATATGTATGTGGTGCAGGCCCACCTTGAAACATAGGACCCTCACCTTTTCTTTTTGTTGTGTTGTGATCCAAGAGAGCTCTTGTAAATAATAATAAAGGTCATTGGACCTAAGTGTGGTAGTTGAGGTGTAGGAAGTCAAAATGTCCTAGGTAGAGTGCAAAATGGCCTAAAAGGCAAGGTATACCTTACCATGGGGTAATGGGTAGCTTAAGTGATGAGTAACTAACTTAGGAAAGGGTCTCTAGCATGAAATTTCTAAGGGGTGACCTATTTGACAAGTTGGAAGTGTAAAAAGGCACAAGCAATAAAAATTGCAAAAGTTGTTGTATTGCAATTTTGCAATTTTTGAAAAAATGTTGTCCTTTGCTAGAAATTGGAGTTTCTTTCTTTAAAACATAAAGAGGTCAATGCAAAACATTAGGAGTGGAGGAAAAGACCTAGGAGGAAGTATAAATGACTTCCCAAACCCTAAAGTGAGGAAGAAGTTGTCATTTTGAAAAAATACGAGTGCTATAGCATGCATTTTGAGAGCAAAAAGACTGGGTTTTTTCAGTTTTGAGGTTTTCGTTCATTGTTTTTGCATGTTGTACCTGATATAATGTTAGATGGCATGATTTAGAACAATTTTTATTTAGGAAGTTTGGCTTGAAAGCTTTACGTTTGGTAGTTGTAAAAATCTTTTGTTTTTAGGTAGTTTGTTGTCCAGTTTACAGCACTTTGTAAAGAAAATGAGATAACTCACTATCCCACCATAGGACTTGTGCGACCTTTTGGGGATAGTGAGTACACTCAATATACTATATGAAGGAAAAATTAGGGCCCTTCAAAATGCTAGCAAGCATTTTTAATCTCTTGGCCTAGGCGAGCCAAAGCAAGCCCAGTTAGGGAAGAGTTGCATAAATAAGCATTTTACATTGCAAGATTGTGGATTTTGTTGCAGGTTGCTGAAGGAGGTTGGAAGAGGAGTGAAAGGAGGTTCCATGGGTGAAAGGAAAGTGCTCCACCAATCCATTTGGTCAACAAACAAGATAGGACAACAGGTTGTCCTTTGATTCCTTGTAGCTCTATTTTGGAGCAATTTGGAGAAATCGGTAAGGAAGAAGGTTTCAGCAACCTATTTTGACATGATAAAGGAGTGTAGGTAGCAAGAAGTGAAAACTTATCAAGATATTGGGGAAGGGTTTAGGATTGGGGGATCTTTGCTTGAAAAAGATCCTATAAATCCATGTGGTGATCTTGGAGGACACCCTAAGTCTCAGAGGTAGACTGGAAGCATGAATCAGTGATTAATTCATCCCTTCTCTCCCTATCAGTATGGTACAAGATGGTCTAATAATCTGAGAAAACTAAATAAGTACTTGAAAATAAGTAGGAAGGAAGAAGAGAACAAGGATATTTAGGAAGAAGAGGATGAAGAAAGATAGAAAAGATAGCTTAAAGGCCTCACCAAACATTGGGAGGATATCAATAGATCTAAATGATTTTATGCTTTGTTAGTGTTGACAACACTACTATGGTTTTCTAGACTTGGTTGTTATCTTTCTATTTGTATAACATGCTTAAGAATTCAAAGGACTTCATTCCTACTATTAGGTAGATGGGGTCATGTTCTGGATAGTATGTTGAACCTTTCAATAGCTTTGTACCTTTCTCTACTCTTTGTACTCAATTTATTGGTAATTCTTATCATATCACAACTACTCTTCATGGTTCATGCCCATTATGTGTTTCCCAATCTCATGAAGGAAGTTTTTGATCGATGAAGCATATATAATGGAACATTTCTTGATGTTCTAGACCTTATGTGGACTTGAATCTTGGCTTTCCAATAATTTCACATCTCATGGAAATAGATCCATATTATTTGGTTCCTGGCCTATATTTGCTATACATTTTCTTAGCATTTGGAAATTTAATATTTATTATTATGATGTGTTGGTCACATAATTATATAAATTTAGGTAGTTATCCTTAATCAAGAAAGTATTATGAAATTAGTAACAAGACTAGATCTCAGAATTTCAAGGATAAGAGATTTGAATTTGAAGTTAGAGTTGTATGCCTAACATGTAAAATTGCATGTTACAGGCTCATTGTAACTAAATTTCTAAATCTAGTAGTTTCATCATCCTTGTCTCTCAAAGAAATATCTTAGTATGACAAACTATACTAAGGAAATTTATTTATTAGATATTAGATCCATGGTTTTAGAGATGATGGAGTTAAAAGGCTTGAAAGTTATTTGAATACTTTTATAGAGCTTCAATACAAGATAAGATTAAATAAGTTAAGTTTCAAAACATAACATAAGATTATTAGTACCCTAAAGACTGAGTATAATTTTAAAAAAGATGAGAAAATGTAAGGTGCAAGAGGTGGAAGATTTCAAGATGGAATTTTTAGGTCAACTCAAAATGAGCAAATTTGTAACAATGTGCCAAGTGACCCTTCTAGGTCCTGATGGGAAAATCCCACAAACAGTCAACTCTAGGATGTTTTTAGGCTTTGATAGGTTTTTTCTAGCCTATCTAGCATGTTCCCATCAACACCTTTCAGTTTCCATACCCTACAAGCCAAAATGCATTATTCACAAGTCTGTGACAGCAGCAAGACAAAATGATGGATAACTTTTGATTTTTTCAAATGACTCCTTGAATAAATGACCTTTATAGATACCCTTTATCCTTGTCTAAAACATATGTAAGACTTAGATGCAACTCTTTTAGAAAATATTTGAGATTGTACACACTGCCCCTATTCTCATCAATGAAGCAATAGTGCATTTACAAAGCAACATATAGAAATACTCAATGTATGGACTTCAAAATTTTCATAGGCTCCTAAAATGACTTCAATTAGAAAAATCCACTCTCAATTTCAGTCTATGGGTTCCCTAACCCCAAAATCCCCAATTCACCTTCTAAAAACCCTTGTTCCTAGGGCATCACCAATCTCACATGTGCCAAGCCTTCTTGGACTAATTCAAAATTCAGACATCTATTTTTTATCACCATAAACATGAATCAACTCACAAACACTACCCTCCTTAAGGAAAATCTCTTCCTAATTGATTGTCCCCTCCAAATAACCCTTGTTTTCACAACTTTATTTGATTTGGTGGCCACCAATCTCAAGTTAGATCTTCATTTCATGGTTATAAATATTTTTAGAAGTTAGATAAATGGAATTCCATGAAGAAACAATGAGAATTTCATGGAACGAATATGATTAGATGCAAAAAATTGTCAAAATGCTTAGAAATAAGACTGCTACAGCCAACAGTATAAAAATTAGATGAACAAAACTTCAAGTTTGAATGCTAAACTGAGTAAAGAATCTCAAAACATGTTTTCTAAGATGTTACCAATCATTCCAACATGTGAAAACACTCACAAAGAAAAGAGATCTTCAAATTACTCTTGAAACCAAGCACTTTCCTTCTATTTTTCTAAGACAGTCTGTACAATCTGTGTTTACAGTCCATACAAAACAAATATTTATAGACTTGGGAGATAGAAACTAACCCCCTTAACCAACTCCAACCGGTTTCACTTCCTATTCCTTCATAAAATTTAAACTATGGAGTTTCCCTCCAAAATGCCCATCTAGCTGTTACATTCAAGATTTAAATTTTAAAACTATTAAACTATGTTTTTAAAGACCTTTTTTAATCTTTTAACTTGTCAAATGACATGCTAAGGTTATGATAACCTATAGGACCCTATCAAAGGACTCTCCTACCCTATGAAATCCCTAGATCCTATTCAATGGCTCAATTACAACTTTTCCAACATTGAAATCCATCAAGACATCATACAACATTATGACTTTTTTATGCTTTCAAATGCCATGATTGGTTGAAGGATTGC
Organism: Cupressus sempervirens; assembly: GCA_028749045.1. Classification (NCBI taxonomy): domain Eukaryota; kingdom Viridiplantae; phylum Streptophyta; class Pinopsida; order Cupressales; family Cupressaceae; genus Cupressus; species Cupressus sempervirens. The sequence continues at coordinate 720,695,973 of CM053787.1, forward strand.
CCAATTGACTCTAGGAGATTCTCCATGACCTATGTGATGACTTGGACCTCCAATGTGCCTCTGATAAGCATAGCATGCTCCTGCATCATAGCCTAAGCTTCTCTTGGAACTTGTTTTATAGTTCTTAATTTCAAAATAGATACGACTTTTTCATTGTAACATGTAGGCACAAATCTCATAATTTTACTCATGTTCATCATCATCGCTTAATGGTGTAGAGGCACCAAGGTCATTCTATGAAGATACATTCATTGAAAACACCAAGGACTAAGGATCCAATGGACTTCTAATACAAGGAGACTCTACCCTACAAGTGGACTTGACTTCACAAGCCCAACCCTCAAACTTAGGGTACTCAAACAACTTTGATCAACACTTAGGAACTCCCTACCACCAATAGGCCTACAAAATAAAATACTTCATAAATGGTTTCAACACTTGACTTTTCAGATGGAAATAGTTATTATAGACTCAAACATACAAGAAAAATCTCAAACTTGAGGTTTCTCGACACTCAACAATCAAATTTCAAAACTGTTACCAACACTTCCTACTAGGACAATTTCTAGTTTTAACGGTAAAAATCCCAAACCATAGAAAGGACCCCCTATGTTTTTTGCATTTTTAAACACTCTTCAACATCCCCTAAGAGATTCCAAAAGATTAACCAACAACTCAGCTCCAGCATCAAGTTATGCCCACTTTGTGTCACAGTCCTAAATGGCCAGTTTAGGCTGGGTTACAAGGAAAACATAAAAAAATGGGTTCACAAACTTGGTTCAACCCCTTGGATCTCTGCTATATATCAAACTTTTCTTTTTACACCCTTCACTTGGATCAGATTAATCAGTTTAGGAGCCTGATCCTTCTTTTTCCTTCAAATCTAGACTAGACATAAGATTATGTTCAGTCTAGGGCTTGCTGGTAAAAATAGATTCCATGCTCCTATAGCCGTGAATCTCTTCCATCTCAAATAACTCTCTCCTAACTTTTATTCCACAAAGTGACATTGAAATCCCATGGTGGGTTTGCAAGTTAGGATTCCATCTTTTCGAAACTCTCGAATTTGGAGTAAATATTACCTACCTACACTAAAACTGATATAATGTTTTTTTTATACAAGATAAAGACCTCGAACCAATTGAAATGGAATCCTGACTCAACCCTCTATCCAACGATATAAGACTTGTACCACCACCAATCCGTACAGGCCATGCATAATTGAAAAAATAGTAAAGAAGGCATAAAATCTGAGATTTTTATTGACCAATGTTGTCCACCATCCATATAATGACCTTTTCCACATGTGGGGATCTTAAGCACATGCCTTTGAGTAGTTATAACTTCCATTTGGATGGTTGGAACACCATACAACCTCATGTTCAGTGTGACAACTATTATTTGCAAAAATTGCTCTTAGCAACTTTTTGCATTTTGTAACTTTTTGCATTTTGTAATTTTTTGCACTTTATAGGTTGTTTTAGTGGTTTTGAGTCTATAATAATAATTTGGAATGATTAGGATTCATTTAGGTTGGTGGTTAGTTGAAATTCCAAAAAGTGCAAAATTTGCAAAGTTGCATTAGCAACTTTTGCAACAATTTAGCAACTTTTAGGAAATAACCATAAAATTGTTTATATTCCTATATTCCTTTGAGATTTTACTGTTGCCAAAACTTTTCTAAGTCATAGAATTGGAATCAAGTGAAAAATGTAAAAATTGCACTTTTTGTGCAAAGTTGCATTGTTGAAAGTTGTAAAAGTTGCTCAAATTTGCAACTTAGTGGAAAAAGGGTTGTGGGATCGAACTGTCTGCTCCGTTAGCTCCAAGTGGCTAGGTAAAGCCTATCCCCAACCTCATCCTATCTCCTTCAGTGCTCAAACATTCTCGAGAACGCCGAACCAGAATGTCCCTAAGGGTCACTAAATGCCATAGGGCTGCGATCTTTGACTGGGCATATCTTGGAGCTCGTGTGAGGTATGGATACAATTCTAATTCCTACAGGACTATGTTGTAGAGACCTACAATAACCTCTCTCACTTTTTGGAGATCACACTATGTTTTCATTTTACGATGCCATCTCGGGTGATGCTAAAACTTGCAGTATTGGCCAGTACAAAGTTGCCAACTGCCAAATCTCTCTCACCTTTCATCATGGGATCAAACTATCTACTTCATTAGCTCCAAGTGGCCAGGTAAACCCTATCCCTAACCTCATCCTATCCCCTTTAGCACTTGAACGTTCTCGGGCATGCCGAACCGGAATGTCCCTAAGGGTCACTAAATGCCATAGGGCTGCGATCTTTGACGGGGCATATCTCAGAGCTCGTGTGAGGTATGGATACAATTCTAGTTCCTATAAGATGATATTGCAGAGACCTACAATAACCTCTCTCACTTTTTGGAGATCACGCTCTTTTTTCATTTTACGATGCCATCTCGGGTGATGTTGAAACTTGCAGTATTGATCAGTACAAAGTTGCCAACTGCCAAATCTCTCTCACCTTTTGTCGTGGGATAGAACTGTTTGCTCTGTTAGCTCTAAGTGGCCAGGTAAACCCTATCCCTAACCTCTTCCTATTCCCTTCAACGCTCAAACATTCTCGGGCACGCTGAACCAGAATGTCCCTAAGGGTCACTAAATGCCATAGGGTTGCGATCTTTGACGAGACATATCTCAAAGTTCGTGTGAGGTATGGATGCAATTCTAGTTCCTACAGGACCATGTTGTAGAGGCCTACAATAATGTCTCTCACTTTTTGGAAATCACAATCTATTTTCATTGTACGATGCCATCTTGAGTGATGTTGAAACTTACAATATTGGCCAGTACAAAGTTGCCAACTGTCAAATCTCTCTCACCTTTCGTCATGGGATCGAACTATCTACTCCATTAGCTCTGGGTGGTCAGGTAAACCCTATCCCCAGCTTATCCTATCCCCTTTAGTGCTTGAACATTCTCAGGCATGCCGAACTGGAATGTCCCTAAGGGTCACTAAATGCCATAGGGCTGCAATCTTTCATGGGGCATATCTCGGAGCTCATGTGAGGTATGGATGTGATTCTAGTTCCTATAGGACCATTTTGTGGAGACCTACAATAACCTCTCTCACTTTTTGGAGATCACACACTATTTTCATTTTACGACGCCATCTCAGGTGATGTTGAAACTTGCAATATTGGCCAGTACAAAGTTGCCAACTGCCAAATCTCTCTCACCTTTCATCGTGGGATCGAACTGTCTACCCTATTAGCTCTGGGTGGCTGAATAAACCATATCCTCAACCTTGTCCTATCCCCTTCAGCACTCGAACGTTCTCGGGCATGCTGAACCGAAATGTCCCTAAGGTCTAGGAATAATTTGTGCTGAAATGTAAACTTAATTTAAATAGTAACCTTATGCAAATTCAAGGTTGACATTGTCCATGAAAAAATCATTGCTCAATCAACCTTGTCCTCTCCAATTTGGATTTCTCCCTTGTCTACCAAATTAGTCTACAAAAAAACTCAAAAAAGCCTAATCATTCTCAAATTGATTATGTTTGAGAAGGGTACATTGCACTCACCTTCAAGGTGTGAATCTCTTTGTAATGATAACATTGCTCTCACAAAAGCCATAATATTGAAACCCAATGAATGCACGAAGTACCACATTCTAGGTCATGTGTCTAATGGCTTCTTGTTTACTCTTTTTTTTTTAATTCATTACACATCCAAATTGTCACCAACTCTGTAACTCTCTATCCTCCACTAAAAACATCAAATTACTAGAGGCAACTCATTGTTCTATGTTGTTTGTCATGACTAGGGATGATAAGAGTATGAGTAGATATAAAATATTTTCTACAAAATATAAATATATTCCTATGTGACAATGGATAATCAATATTGACTAACTTTAAAGATGTTAAGAAAAAGGGGAAATTTAGTTAAAAACATTGGAAATTTAGTTTAAAACATTGATAAATTGTTAATGAAGATAAAATATTGAATGGACTTATATCAAAGATAGTGATGTAAAAATAGAAGATATGAATCAAAGGGGGAGAAATGAACTATTGGAGAATGCTACACAGGGAGAGAAGTGTTATAGTTAAGATATGAGTCAAGCAGAGACATGAAGTAGAGAAGTGTTGCAAGGAGATGAAACATTTATTAGTTCTATGAGGATTTTCATAAGGGGGAATATATAATAGGAAAAAGTGGAAACATTATTGTGTTTCATCATAATTTGAAGATGATAAATATTGGTGAGTAGAGGAGGTTTGAGGCCATGCACCAATTGATGCACCAATTATCTAGTAATTACTTTGAAAACCAAACCTAGTGTGACCTTATTAGGTCTATGTACTTTACATGGGTTAGGTGCTACAGGAATGGAATTGGGAATCTAGGCTTTGGAGTCTTAAATAAATTTCAAAAGGGTGTCTGAATCTACCCATAGAATAGTTAGATTTTGACCTAAGAGGAATTTAAGTCCAGAAAATTAGAGTAGGAGACCTACAAGGAATTCTATGATAGTCAACATTTTGTACTGTATGACAATTGGAGGGTTAAACCAAGAGTTGATTCTCAATCAGTTCAACATAAGGAAGGTGTCCCAATAGAAACTTGGGGTTGGTGAAGCCATTGGCAAAGAGTTACAGTTATTGGCTTGGAATAGGGCTAGTATCCCTAAAACAAAAAGGTGCAAGATCTTGATTGGAGAAGTACTCACCTTGGAGGAGTTCACAAATGACCCTATCACTTTGGATAGGCCACAAAAATGATATCCTAAAGGAGTAAGATATTTGGAAGGCCACAATTTTAGTTTGGTAGATTAGGAAGAAGAAAGTGCTTAAACCTCACTTCTTGCTCAAAATCTCTGCATTAGTGAGGGGGAGATGAAGAGGATAGATGGCTACATAGATATGGAAAAAATAGAAATATAAAGAGGGGGGGGGGGAGAGGGGAATAAGAGAGAGTGAGATACAAGATAGAGTGAGATACAAGGATAAAATGAGCCAAAACTACCAAATTGCAGTGCTTGAATCCTTCATTAGAAAATCAACACCCAAATTTGAATACAAGTCTACATAACAACATGTTCCTTCCACTTGTCATACTCTTTTATTTCCTTTTAAAGATGCTCTATGATTTTCCATAACATGCATTGTAAATTCATTAACAAGTATAGCTCCCTTTTACAAGTATCTTATGTGTCATCTTAGATCCGTCCCCCTCTCATGTGAAATATCTCTCTTTCTTATACATCACAACTATTTATTAAACTTTTATTTTTACCTTAATCTAGTTACTATAGAATAATAACAACACATTCCAATCAACTTGTGATTATGTTACAATCATTAATGTATGAAAAAAGATAAAACTATCAGTGATTATGTTACATTTATGATTTTTAAAATGACTTTTTTTTGCAAATAATCCATCTTTTCTCTACTATCTCTGACATTTTTTAATTGATGATAAAGAATGGTGCTTATGTATTGAAGCTCAACAAGCTAATTGTGTTTTTTCTTCTTGTCTATATTCTTTTTGTAAGAATGATTTTTTCTTCTACACAAACTTTGTGACCACTTGTGATCAAATCTTTATCTTATTTTTAACATAAATGTTTAGAGAACTTTTGATCTAATTTTGTTGGATAGAGTAATTTCAAACTACTGATTTCTTTCATGGAGTTCCTAATAAATCTCAAGGTTCTCATTTAGGTGACCAATTGCCAGGAGGTAGGCGAATATTGCCTAATAAAGTTTATTGCCAAGAGGTCCTAATCGATCTTGATTGATAAAGTTTATTGCCAATCAATATTGTATCAAAAATTCAAACTAATTAGGTATTGAATTAAAATTGATAAACAAATGATTGAGAAGGAAAACTTTAAACATGAACAAGATCATAAATCATATGACGATGACATATTGCAAATGATTAACTTATGCTTAAACAGTGATAAAGTTTATTGTTAATCAATATATTCTATCAAAGTTTTGAATAGATTAGGTATTGAATTTAATGTCATACATAAACATATCTATTTTAATGTCATACATGCACATATCTAATTTTATGTCATACATGAACATATCTAATTTAATGTCATACATGAACAAACATATAATATAAAATGATAACCAATAATGTCATGTACATTAACAAACACATAATATATTATGATAACCAATAATGTCATATATGAACAAACATATCAAATATTAACCAATAATGTCATAAGTTGAATAATGTCATACATCAAATATAGAATGTCATATAAATCAAATGTGTATCGAATATGTCCACTGATGCCTATATATATACATGTCTAGATCAACTATATTTTTTCCTTCCCACGAGGGGAAGGAAACAAGTCTCTTGATGTCCTCTGTCATCGTGTGGAGGGAGACAGTGGAGATGATGGGGTCCTCCTAACACGCTCACTTGACCTCTTGTTGAGGCTCTTCTCCAACTCCAACTGATACAAAGAAAGTAGATATGAATCAATATTTATTATACGTTGAAATCAAATATATGTACACACAAAATCAATTATTTTCTTACCACCATCAAATAGTCACTCTGTAAGTCCACCTCGAATGCTCGTGGATGATCAGGCATGACGAGACCCTACAACAATTCAATAAATATAATCACTTATAAATAACATTAGAAATTTTGAGACTAACTATTATAAACAACAACTAAAATGAAGAAAATTCTTTCATACCTCCATCAATGGTTGTGAGCTAGCCACAGCTGCGGCCACTCCACTATCAATAGACTGTCGTAGATGAGAAGGTGTGTCTGACATCATGAGCTGCATGTCATACAATACACATTACATCTAACATAAAACATGAAATAAATATAATCAAATGAATTAAATTAACATGAAACAACTGTACCTGTGTGAAGCTCGTATGATGTCTATGCTCCAAGTCCATAGTAAAGGTTGATTTTCCTATGGAGAACTGATGCACATGCATAATTTTTTTTGTCAATCCTTAATATGATTACGTAATAAATATATGTATTAATTAAAATGATTAAATCGATACATACCTCTGGACTCATGGAAGGGACAAAAAATGGGCCTGGAGGATCGCTGCTAGGCCCAGCAACACTCTAACCCTAAATTTTGAACAATGTCAGTAGATGCTAATTAATTAATCATTCACTATACATATAAAATGTGATCAAATTAGTAAATTATAATTTTAATTTACCTGTGTGTCAATGCCAAATGTGTCATTGAGGAACTGATCGCTGATAAGCCCATCATCCACACCATCTCCAGCATGAGTGCCAAATGTGCATAGGGATCCGCATGAAGTGCACATGTGACCACAATGCACAGAATGCTCTCCCTCAAATAATGGGCTCATGGAATGGATGAGGGTCTGCATCAAAGCATTAATGGTCCCTAGAGTGCTGGCCTCTACATGTTCCTTCACAACTGAAGGAATAGTCACATGCTCACACTGTGGCTTGACCATAGGTACCCTAACTACATTAGGGTCACGACATGCTCCTGGCCTCTCAAATGATGACCCCCCACCTCTACCCTGGGAGTCTAATATATCAAAATAATTAGGGATCTCCCCAAGGACAAACTCACCATATAATTTCTTCAAAAAATACATGGGGACCTCATGATTGTTGCAAGGAGGGGCATTAAAAACCATCCACCGTCTATCCCAAAAATTATTTCCAATAACATCGTGTATGCACCAATGGATGGGGAATCCTTTAGTACCCTCTCTAACAGTATTTTACTCACCGAGTTTTCTAAATAATGCACATATACTACCTTTTGGTATTTCTTTTCTTTTAACATCTTCATATGACAATTTATTTGCATAAAATCTTTTTTGTTCATCCCTCTTAACCTACCAAATATCTAACTGACCACTAACTGAGGCTATCTAGGTGTTAATGGATTCAAGGGATGATGCCAATTAAGCCCTCATTGGATTGGTTTGTCCGAATTCTTTCAACCAAGCAATGAGTCTTCCTAATTCAGTTTTGCCTCTCTCTATTTCATTTATTATATTTTCTTGTGTGCCTGGCAAAGGTCTTGCAATTGGTTCGGGTTGTGGAATTTGTTGTTCTTCTTGAGGAGGGTTTTGGTTTTGAGCTTCTTGAGGGTTTTGAGGTTCTTTTGGATTTTCCGATTGATTATGGACATTTCTTGATAAAAAAAATCAATTGAAATCCAAATAGATAAACAAATCTAAATAAAATTTGTAAAAACCCTACAAAACAACATTAAAAACCTACAAAACAATATGAAAAACATATCAAACAATGCAAAGTTAAGTTTATATCACTTACAGCATCGTCATGGGTGCGCTTGTGGTCTTGGATTTTGTCAATGAGGAGGCATGTGGGTGCGCTTGTGGTCTTGGATTTTGTCGGTGAGGAGGCATTTTGGCAAAGAATGGTGAAAATGTTGGATTTTTAACTTGCGTACGCGCTGCTCTCTGTAGGAATAGAAAAAAATGCTGATGAAAATGATGGGTTGTGGGTGTGCAGCCCATCATATATACTTTTTGGGTTTTTCTATAGCGTGCACGCACTATGGCTCGGGTTACCCAAGCCATAGAGCGTATGCGCTATAGCGCATGCGCGCTATTAAAAATAGGAAAAGAAAAAAACTTGTCACCTTTTTGGCACCACAACTCAGTGCATATGCCCTACACATGCTATTCTTATTCATTACTGGCAGAGTGACATGGATTAAGCATCTAATAGGATGGGGCTAGGCCAAATTAAAAATATTGGTATTGTTGAAAATAAAAGATATAGTCAAAATAAGCTTGCTAGAGATCAAGTCCACCTACAACAGGGGATACAAATGAACTAGAGAGTTGACCTAGGGGGAAAACTTGGTGAGCAAACTTAAAGAGTCAACTTGGTGAGAATACTTGAATTGTCAGCTTGGTGAGTTCACTTGGGGAGCCGACCTAGTGATCTGACATGGTGAGTGGGCTTAAAGTGGCAACTTGGTGGGGCAAGCTAGCTAGCTGACTTAGCGAGGCCACTTGGAGAGGCAACTTGGCGAGCTGACTTGGTGAGCGGACTCAAAGACTGACCTTGATGAGGCACTTTGGTGGGGTGACTTGATGAGTGAACTCAAAGTCAACTTGGTGAGCGTACTTGAATAGTCGACTTGGTGACATGACTTGGTGACATGACTTGGTGGGGTGACTTGGCGAGCCCTCCTGGCGAGCGTACTTGAATAGTTGACTTGGTGAGCCAACCAAGTGAGCTGACATGGTGAGTGGACTTAGAGAAGCAACTCAGTGGGGCAACTTGGCAAGCACACATAATGATCCAACTTGCCGAGGCAAGGTGGTAAAACCATTGGGTGAGCTAACTTAAAGAGTCCACTCGTTGAGGTGACTAGGTGGGGGTGACTTGGTGAGCTGACCTAAGGGGTAGACTTGGTGAGCGAACATAAAGAGTCAACTTGGTGAGTGTACTTGAATTGTTGACTTGGCAAGCTGACTAGGGGAGTCAGCCTAGCGAGCTGACATGGCAAGTTGACTTAAAGTGGTGAGTTGGTGGGGCAAGTGGGGTGACTTGGTGAGCTAACTTGGAGAGTTGGCCTAGGGGGAAAACTTGGTGAGCGAACTTAGAGAGTCAACTTGGTGAGTGTACTTCAATTGTCAACTTGGCGAGCTGACTAGGGGAGCCAGCCTAATGATCTAACATGGTGAGTGGGCTTAAAGTGGCAACTTGGTGGGGCAAGTTGGTGAGTCGACTTAGTGAGGCCACTTAGAGACGTGACATGGCAAGCTGACTTAGTGAGCAAGCTCAATGAGAAAACCTAAAGACTGACCTTGATGAAGCACTTTGGTGGGGTGACTTGATGACTAAACTCAAAGAGTCAACTTGGCGAGCATACTTGAATAGTTGACTTGGTGGGGCAAGTTGGCAAGCCAACTTAGCAAGTCCACTTGGTGAGGCGAGATGGTGAGTTGACTTGGTGCGGTGACTTGGCGAGATGACTTGGTGAGTGGACTTAAAGACTGACCTTGATGAGGTGCTTTGGTGGGGTGACTTGATGAGCAAAATTAAAGAGTCAACTTTGTGAGCATACTCGAATAGTCAACTTGGTGACATGACTAGTGGGCTAGCTTGGCAATTCGACCTAGCATGCATACTTGAACAGTAGACTTGGTGAGCTAACTGAAAGAGTCAACTCATTGAGGTGACTGGGTGGGAGTGACTTGGTGAGCTGACCTGGAGAGTTGACCTAGGGGATGGGCTTGGTGAGCAAACTTAAAGAGTCAACTTGGTGAGCGCACTTGAATTGTCAGCTTGGCGAGCGGATTTGGGGACTTGGTGGGACATGTGGGCGAGCCAACTTGGTGAGGTGACTTGGCGAGCTGACTTGGTGAGTGGATTTAAGGATTGACCTTGATGAGGCACTTTGGTGGGGCGACTTGATGAATGAACTCTGAGTCAACTTGACGAGCACACTTGAACAGTCGACTTGGCTAGCGTACTTCAATTATTAGCTTGGCGAGCTGACTTGGGGAGTCAGCCTGGGATCTAACATGGTGAGTGGGCTTAAAGTGGAAACTTGGTGGGGCAAGTTGGCGAGCTGACTTAGCGAGGCCACTTAGAGATGTGACATGGCAAGCTGACTTGGTGAGAAAGCTCGATGAGCAGACCTAAAGACTAACCTTGATGAGGCAATTTAGTGGGGTGACTCGATGACTGAACTCAAAGAGTCAACTTCGCGAGCATACTTGCACTAGTACATTTGGGTTCATTTTTTGACCTTTATTGGTCAAATTTTTAACCTAATTTTCCACCAAATTTTGACCAAATTTGACCAACCCATTGGTCAAAATTTTTCTGCTCAAAATTTTAACCAACTCACTGGTACATGATTTTTCTCAACCATATAACTAAATATATATTCTTCATATTAGTTAATGTCGATGTTTTTCAGGCATTCTATAAAATAGTTCACATGCCTTGCGTATGATATGACATTTTGCATGCATCCTACACTCTCTCACATCCTGCTAATGATGGATTACGCAGAGTGATCTAAAACCATGATGCTAAAAAATACACAATCAAATCAAAAATGAACTTGCACTACAAATGGATTGTGGAAATATGATATTGGTAAAATTGCATGCATGTCTACCAGGACAATCACAACTTAAACATATATTTGTCCTAGCAGACATGCATGCAAAATTAACAATATCAGATTTCCACAATCCATTTGTAGTGCAAGTTCATTTTAGATTTGATTGTGTGTGTTTTTTAGAATCATGGTTTCAGATCACTCTACATAATCCATCATCAGCCAGATGAGAGAGTATAGGATGCAAGTAAAATGTCATATCATAGGCAAGACATGTGAACTATTTTATAGAATGCCTGAAAAAAATTTACACCTACTTGCTGGTGGAAATTTCCACCTTCATTGGTCAAAATTTCCACCAATGCCTGGGTTTTTTCTACCTTTGTTGGTGGAAATTTCCACCAACGCCTAAATTTTTTCTACGTTTGTTGGTCGAAATTTCCACCAACACCTAAATTTTTTTCTACCTTTGTTGGTCAAAATTTCCAACAACGCCTAAATTTTTTTCTACCTTTGTTGATCTAAATTTCCACCTTCATTGGTTGAAATTTCCACCAACGCCAAAAAAAATTCGACCAATTCCTGTATGAACTTAGGCAATGGCTTTAATGGGTTTTCGACCAATAGATTGATCAAAATTTTAACCAACCAGTGAGTTGGTCAAAATTTTGACCAGAAAAATATTGACCAATGGGTTGGTCAAATTTGGTCCAAATTTGGTCAAATTTTGGGTCAAAAAATGAACCCAAATGTACTAGTGCAAGATTGGAAAACACTCATGATTCGAACAAAAGATAATCTCAATGAAAATCAAAACATCGAGTTCAATAAATCCACCCATCTATTCGCAACCAATGAATATGCAATAAACCATAACAGGAAAATTCTCAAAAACTTGAACCTTCCAATTGCCCCTAGCACTGCTAGAGTTGTTGCACACAATTCAAATGAACATATTGAAGATGAACAACTCACACAAGAGGTGCTCCTTTGAATAGGCCAACAAGTAATGCTAACAAAAAATGTATGGATACAAACCGGTCTTGTAAATAGATCAATTGGACAAGTTAATTCCATAGTTTACGATACAATTTCATCTCCTCCAAATCTACCTAAATATGTAGTTGCAAAATTTGAAAATTACACTGGACCACCTTGGGATGCACAAAACCCAAAAAATGTTCTAATCACTCCAATTACAAGAGGTAGTCGTACAAAAATTCCACTGACAATGGCTTGGGTTATTACCATACACAAATCTCAAGGACTCACACTAAATAGAGTGACAATAGACATCGAAAGAAGAGAAAGGCCAGGATTGACATTTACAGCAATATCAAGAGTAAAAAATTTGAACAACCTGCAAATTCACCAACCATTTCCTTTTGAAAGGTACAACAAGATGGAAAATAATACTTATACAGCTGCTACGAAAAAAGAGGAAGCACGTCTACAACTACTAACACCAACCTCATTCCCTGCAAAAACCAATATTTCAGCCACAAAGGTAATGGGTCAATTCTCTCTATTTAGTCATATGCATAAATTCACTCCTACAACTAAAATAAAATTTAACCACAAATTTCTATTATTTTTTACTAACTCAGTTCAAAAAAAATTACAGGAAAATATTATATAACCATTCCTCACTTGGCTACTGCAAACCATTTCTCAACCACACATTCAAATATTCATGGGAAAGTACTACCAACTTCACACTCCAATATTTCAAGGTATGTGAAAGAATGAATAAATAAATATTTCTTTCTTTACAAAGTTACTTAGATTACTCTTTCACTATGAAAAAATGCAACCATAAAATCATTTTATCTATTACTCAAAAGGCATACAAATTAACCATTGTAATTTTTTTTTATTGTAGGTAACTCAAATATAGTCAAAGTCATTGAGCTCCTTCACTACAACATAAAATGAATGCTCTTATTTTCTGTTCTGTTTCATTACTTTTTAATTATTAACATTGCATTATTAAGTACTCTCCTAGAACAACAATGCAATTTTACTACTCCCTTATTACAATGGTACTTCAAAATTTACATGTATTACAAAAAATATGTCTTCTTACAAACTATTTTTCTTCATTCTATCCAATAGAAGAAAAAAATGTCTTTTGATTTGTTCTTATTTCTTAATGCATGCTACTTCTTTTTCAAAATATCAAATTTAAAATCAACCATAACTTGCAAATTTCTACATAATTCAAAATCTAAATCTATTTGTCATCATTTTAAATTAACCAATTTCAATATCATCTCTATCGGCTTCTTGTTGAACGTACTAAAACATGCAACTACTAGTTATTATTATTATTATCTATGTATGTGTATATATAAGAATTTAAATATAGTTCAAACATCAAAAAAAAAAATCAAGAGGCTTTCTCCAATGGCAGGCACAGGGTTGAAGAGTGTCTCGTCATCTGTGTCAACATTTTCATCTCCATTGTTCACTTGTATTAATTGTTCACCATAGATTAAACTAGTAGTTGCACGCTTTTATGCTTGCAATGATAAAATTACTTTTTAATATATAATACTATATGATCAAATTAGATTATTAATAATTTTTAATTTAAATAACATAATATTTACTAAAATCTTTTAAATAGATTAATAAATATTATTTATGAAAATTAATCAAAAAATCTATTATGAAAAATTAATAAGAGAAATAAATAATAATAATAATATTAATAATATGAAAAAATCACTCTAACAAATATTCCATTGACTAAATAAATTATAGAAACTAAAAAACAACATTTGAAGAAAAACTAAACTAATATAAAAAAATAATTTAAAAACTATAACCTAAATCAATTTTAAAAATCAAAAGTTAAATAAATAGTAATGTGGATATCAAAGTAATTATTTTTAAATAAATAGGCAAGAGCCTACAACATAATGGTAACTTGTGAGCCTCTCATGTGGGAGGTCTTGGGTTCAAATTCGCTTAACACATATAAATAATTAATTAAAATAAATAATAATTAATCTAGGCTTCAGTCGTTTACCAATCTAAAAAATATATATAATATTTTTAAATAAATAGGAAAAAAATAATTGTTAAAAGTGAAGATTTAAAATATAATCTTATGTGAGCAAATTAGATTATTAATAATTTTCAATTTAAATAACATAATATTTACTAAAATATTTTTATTTATTTTTTGATTAGTAAATGGCCTAAGCCTTTGATTATTTATATTAATTTTAATAAATTTCCAAAATTACTCTATTCAAACGAGCACTGGTAGGAAAGAACGAAGAAAACCTCTAGTCTAGCCCGGGGCTATAGTCCTATACAAAATACAATAATAAAAGGGGCATACCCTAGATTTTAATCCTTCAATCACACCTTTATTTCTAATAATAATCTTTGGTGAGTGAAGTGTCATCCTTTGTAATCACGACATTTGGACCCTAATTACAATGGTAGGACGTTGCAATTGTGACGGTCAACTGTCGCCTAAGCGATAGTACCAAGAAATGGCTCCCCTCAGATGGGCATCACACATTATGACAATAAACTCTATCATTGCAATTGCAATGCATAATATGTCATAATTTAGTAGACAGTAATGCCAATAGGTCATTGTCATGTTGTCATAATTGCGACAAGTGGGCATCACAATTATGACAACTAAGCTTCCTATTATGTCATCCCCATAGTGATGTCCACTCTCTACGGTCGACTGACATCTGTCAGAATGTCATCACAAGTGTCAGAGTCTGTGACAGCCTTATTGTGGATGCAATAGAAATCCATCAAATTATTTTGTCGTGAATGTGACGGGTGTCCGACGGCATCGTTGTTGGTCCAACAATGTTCCATCAGGCGAGACGTCGCAATTACAACAATCTTCTAAAATATTTTTTTTTTAAATGTTTGATAGGAATGAAGATGGGAAATTGTAATATACTTTGATGTACTTATTTTTCTTCTAGCTTTTTGGTTCTAGGAAATTGCAATATATGTGAGATTGTGGTTGTGAGGACACTGACTATACATTTATGGTTTGCTAGAATATGTTGGATAAGCACAATAAGCAATATTCAGGTCCTTCAAGGGAACTTGTAAATTATGGAATCCCGATCTTAAATATCGTTGTTTATATTTGTTGAATAGAACTATTTGTTGTGGAAGGGCATTGCAATGATCTGAAGCATGAGGCATTGCAATGATCTGAAGCAAGTACAAGTCATGATCAGTATGATCCAAAGCTATTTAAGGTTTTTTGTATGGTAGATGCAACTAGCATTTGTATTAAATTTAGTTTACCTTCTAGTGGTGTGCATTCTAGATAAACTAGAAAATAACAAGAATGAAAAAAGGGGATACTACAGATCTTGCTTGTTTACAAACGGCACAATCTTCTAAACCAATCTCCATATCAACTATACTTCAACTATGGTAACTATAAAATCATGTAGTAGTTGTGTTGTCAAATTATTTACATCATATATTACCACTCATATGGTGCAGAAGCACCCTGAACATCTCCCATGGAATTTTAAGTCATAAGTAGCATGTTTTTTAGTCATGTTAGATGAGGGTAATAGTCATTGCATTTCATGTTACTAAGTGTTCATTAAGGTCATGTTGACCAAGTTCATGTTTTAAGCAATGTAGGTCAAAGAGAGTCAAAATGTGGGAAATGCCATGTAAGGAAATATATAAAGTGTTAAAAAGGTCATAATAAGATGTTGGACCTATTTAGGGTGCCTAGAAAACATGTGAAAGCATAAAATTCAAATATGTCCAAAAAAGTGTAAAATTGTCACACAAAAAAAGTTGCCAGCAATTTTCGTAAAATGACAAGTTTTGTGGAAGATGGATAGTCATCCATCTAGGACAACCTCATAGAGGAGGTGAAAGGTCTTCTTATGATATAAAACAATGTAATTTCATGTGGGGATAGACAAAAGAAGAGAGGTGGAGTAGAAAAGTGCAGATTATGATGTATAACTTTGTATAATACAAGTCTATTTTGTTTTGTGAAAATCTACATACACTGGTATTTGAGTTACAGTCTTGGTATTTTTTCCTTAATTTGTCTCAAGGTTTTGGTGATTATTAAATTATTTTTATATGGCAAGGAATGTTTAAGAATCACTCCTGATGTTAAACTTGTATATAGGATCAATGAGTTATTGTCAAATATCATTACTTCTTGTTTAGAATAGCAAACCCGTACTTTGTTAAAATGAAACATGACTTTAGCTACATGTTATCACTGAATGGAGTTAGAGGAAGATGTTAATGATCTTCTTGGTTGTCTTAATAGCCATTGGGTTTGAAACATAATCACTGCCATTTGTGAAGAGTTGGCCGAAAATCAGCAAGTTACATGTTGTTGCAAGAAAAATGCAGATAATCTGCAATTAGAACATGGCAGAAGTTTGTATATGATGAGCATGAATGTTTGGAAGATTTATTACATTCATAGAATGTTAAGGAAAGTTTTTAAAGAGTAGAACAAGCAAAGTATTAGAGTTTGAAGGCCAGTTACCATATTCAGCGATGAAACCCTCATCAATTCAAGGGTTTGAAGGTTTGGGTATCTCCTCAATGACTAGGAGCCTAAAAATAAAAAATTGGAGAGGTCTTAGTAAGGTAATTATGAATTCAAGTTCATTTGTTATTGTTCTTTGAGAGTATAGTGAGTTTGGAGTTAGAAGGTATGTTTTAGGCCTATTTGTCTAGACTCAAGCCTGCAAGTTATATGCTCTATTGAACAGTTGGGAGTCTTTGTTTTTTTGGAATTTAGTCAAGTTTAGTATTGGGTATCTTAATCCCCCATTGGTTTTGGTAGCCCAAATCTCTTATACTATGAGAGCCACATTCTCTGTTTGCTTCCGCTTAGTTTAAGTTCCACATAAACCTAACTTCATCAGAATTCAAAACATGTATTGGCCTATATGATGAGCTCTCATATGACATTGTCTAAGAGAACACCATCAATGCCACTACAAAATGGAAGGCCACAATTGAATTTGTGAAAATGAAAAAGGAAAAGCCACCAAAGCACATCCATAAGATCATAGAAACATGTCTACCAAAAAATAACATCATGATAAGTGTGTTTATCTTGGGGAACTTTTGTTTGTCCCATGAAACATACAAGCATGAGGCATTGCAATGATCTAAAGCAAGTAAAAGTCATGCTTCACTTGGCATATACACTACACGATAATATATTAGTTCTAGAATTGTAGTAGAATAAATAAAAGCATAAGCTCTATTAATCTTTCTGAAGGGCCTCTTTACTATAATGTAAAGAGGGAAATCTTCACAATTCATATTTGCTTCTTCTTTGAATTAAATGTGTATTTCTGTGTAGTGAGAGTTCTAGTACAAGAAGGGATCTATTTAGATCAAAAGCATATATGTTATGCATAGCTTGTCAACTTTAAGCTATTAAATTTAAATTAATATCGAGGTAGGAGGCCCTATACCATCGATATCTTCTTGAAAAAAATGATGAGAAGAATGGATTGTAATGGCCACCACAAATCTTGTTTGCAATTGGACCATAAATAGGGAGAAGACAAAGTGTCATATTTTGTAGCATATGGACACAAAACAGAAAATCATACTTACAATACTCCAATTTGAATATTGTAGTCACTGTGTTTATCTAGAAGAGGTAAAAAAATAAGGATATTTTTATTTACAATAGTGATTGCATTAATGTCAAATACTGATCAAATTGTTGTTAAATAGGAATTATAAAAAGTGTAGTTGACTGGCTTGGTTGTAGTTTGGTATTCACTTTTACTATTGCTTGCAACCATTCAACTAAACTTAGACAACTCTATGAAGAAGAAAGCTTAAAATCGTTGGGCTCTGTAGAAGGTGTAAAGTTAATTAGAGAATTATTGATGCCAAACTATACCAAAGAAGAAACTGAGATCTTTTATGAGTTGAATGATTTAGCTTTAGGGAATCACAAACTTGCACAAGAGTGGAAGTGCTTATTGAACTACCATAAATTTGCATGGTATGTCATATTTCAAACAAGGAACATATACAACTTGCCAATATGGAAGGAGGAATTTATTGGAAGCATGAAATGAACCATCTAATTAAGGTAATAGGAATAATACCTACACTTTTGTTTAACGTAACACAGAATTAGCCCAGGTACATGAGTAACCTTATTTTAAAAGAGAATAATGATGGAAGGCAAAGACATGGTCGTGGCCCTCTACTAAGTGATATTTTCACTAAATGTAGAAACATCAAATCATTGCAATGCCTCATGCTTCAGATCATTGAAATGCCCTTCTACAACAAATAGTTCTCTTCAACAAATACAAAAAATGATATTTAAGATTGGGATTCCATATTTTGCAAGTGCCCTTAAAGAATCTTAATATTGCTTATTGTGCTCAGCCAACATATTTCAGCAAACCATATATGTATTGTTAGTGTCCTCATAACCACAATCTCACATATATTGCAATTGCCTAGAACCGAAGAGCTAGAAGAAATATATGTACATCAAAGTATATTATAATTGTCCAATCTAATTTTAAAATCAACAAAATGAAAAATCTTTCCCTTCTTGTAATTACATGTAAATAAATCAAAACTAGAAGAAAAATAAGTACATCAAAGTAATGATTGAATAAACTAACTTTTCCTATTGCTTTCAGGCAAAAAAATGAATATTTTTATATTACAACTTGTTTGCTACTTGCTGATCTTGATTTTAGTGCTTGGATGAAACACTCCTTAGCTCTCTTGCATTCTAATAATAAAATATTTTTTTACACAATTAAATTCAAAAATTGTTAAACATTGTAATGTATTTTCAAACCAATTGAAATAGCAACAAATGTAGATGACAAAAAAATAGAGTTTAAGAAGAAATGTGAAGCAGACCCATTGGGAGCTTAAAAAGCTAATAAAATGCGAAGCCTAGCAACATAGAGTGAAAATTACTTGGTGCCAAAAAAACCATACGATGGCATGATATGTTTGTTTCAGTGCAAGGGCATCTTGTAATCAAATTGAGGGTTTTAAATTAAAGAGAAGGTGATGAATTAAAAATTAGTTTTTCTATACTTCTATCAATTTTCTTATTTTAATTTTTGTCCCTTACCATCCTCCCCATCCTGAAAACTTGGGGGATAGAAGGAAATATTGGACAAAGGTTTGTGTGAAATCAAAGATGCAATTTTTTGTTTACAATGGCAACAGCACAAGGAGTTAATTCTTGTTCTTGTAAACATATTACTCCACAAAATACAAATCCTTTTTCCAACAAATAATTTTACCCTGTGCCAAAAGGATGCATTTGAGATGAGAAAAAATAGACAGTTGGGTAGAAACAAAGAAAGAATGATGTGAAAACATTAGAAGCAAATTGGAAAATATAACGGTGAACAATCAATAGAAAACTAAAAATAATTCCCAGTGAGAATGTAAATACAAGATGAAGAATCCAATGATATATATATATATATCAGAAGTTAATGGAAGTTGGACCAGATGATAAGTTTATCAGTAACACTTCTCCTTATGTCATACAACATAATATAAAGGTTTTGACCAACAATGAAAACATATAAAAATCATACCACCAAGGGTATAGGATTTTTTCCTTAGTGACAAAGATGTCCAGAGAATATTTTCAATAGCAACTTACAGAGCGAGTTGGTCCTAAATCTGCAAATTGGACCAAATCTTACTCAATCTAGGTGAAGGGAGTTAGGAGAAAAAAAACCAAATTCCCATTCTTTGATAGTATTTCATATCCTAGAAAGAGTTTCTAAATAGGCAATTTAATTTGGGGGTCATTTAGGGTTTGTAGGAGGAAAAATCAAGACTTGATGAATAATCAAAACTTTGATCTTACATGGTATCAGAGCCTAGTTAAGAGAAAAATTAGATTTATTCAAAGAGATACCCCTTCTATGTTGGCAGGTTCTATGGAGTTTGAAATAATGTCTATTGATGTATATCAATACAAGCGAGCGACTATCTCAAGAGTTTTCTACTCGTTCTTGAGAAAATGACTACTTTAGGATCCTCTACTTCCTCCCTATAATATTATTCAACATATCACCACACTCAAAATAAATAATGAGAATAGTTCATCAATCAATGTATACTTTAGAATGATATAATATCATTTGTTTCCACTATTCAAATTCTTCTTCATGTCTCCAAATTTACAACAAAATTTATCAAATGCAATTACACATGATTGCAAATAAATAGAAACAATATAATACCTTAGAGAGGAATAATTTGAGGCAATCCCATAGTAAGCCATTATTTCAAATACTTCATACACTGCAACTAAATTTTATAAATAAATGACGATGACTATGTCATCCTTTTGCATTACCTAAAACCAAAAGATTCACATAGTTAGTTGTCATGCAATCATAGGTTAATGTTGAGCTTCACTTGGTTTCAATAATAGTTTAATATTCTCTGCTAATCAGGGCCAACCACGTGAAGGTGGAAGCTCATTTGCCCCCCCACCCAACATTTGAATTCCCCGTTAACATCTAAAATTCATTCATTCTATTAATAAAATGTAACATTCATGAATTATCACATGATAACATTCAATAACACATTGGTTTCATTAGAACAATCACATTAACATTGAAGCATAAGATTCATTAGAACATGAACATGAACATTCAATAGAACATAAATAAAACATCTATACATAAACATCAGTCATCATCAAAAAAGTTACATAAATAAGTTACAATAAGTTACATGAATCATTTCTTTTTTGGTTTTTTGTCCTTCCCTATATTGTTGTAGAGGCATGTACATGTCATCATCAATATTTCTTTGCACCCATGAATGTGCACTCACTTTCCTTTGCAAAGGAAAGTCTTCTGCAATAACAAATAAAAGGGTTAAATTTTAAAAAATTGAGACTTTAAATATTTTAAAGAACATTGTAGTGCTCTTTACCTTGTTCAACCACATCCTCTTGCCTACCAGCTTGGACCTCAACACGCTCATTAGGAACAACCTTTGCATCCCCTGCAACTGCAATACAAAATGTTTTTTAATTCCCAACATATATTATAGTTAAATTTGTTGTAAGAAATGATAATGTTAAGCAAGGAATGAGAAACAATCCAAGTAAGTTAAGTGTGAAACAATGTCACCATAAGATAAGCAACTCCAAGAGCATACACCAAGATGGTTCAACAATGGAGACAAGGATTTATAAGAGGAAAGCAAATAAAACCCCTTGTGAGTATTATGAATGAAGGCAAATGCCTAGAGAAGAGAGAGAGAGAGTGTGTTGGAGCAAAAGTAGCTCAATACAATAACATCAAGTGCTAAGAGTGAAGAAGAAAGAAGGAGGAGCATCTCTTATATAGAGATGAGAGAGGAGTTGCATTTGTAACTCCCATTTCTATGAATGCCACATTCATAATAGGTGTGTGCAAAGTGTCACAATCCTCTTAAGGAGGATAAACTAAATAAAGAAATAAACAAGAGTTGTCCTTACATGTGGAATAAAGGACAAACAATGACATGTCCTCCACATGTGTACAAGAGGACAAACTATATTTAGGGACCCTTGGAATATCCCAATTAATATATCCAAGGAAAGATTAACCTTTCTAACACCCCCCCTTAATCTTTACTTGGGGAGTTTACATCAACGGGTTGTAAACCCAAATTTTTACAATGGAACTGAAATCTCTCTTTAGAAAGTGGTTTGGTTAAAATATCAGCCACTTGATCGTCTCCTTTACAATAAAGAAGAATAATTTTCTTGTCTTCAACTTGTTCTCGAATGAAGTGATGTTGAAGTGAAATATGTTTGGTTTGTGCATGATAAACTGGATTCTTTGCCAAGGCAATAGCACTTTGATTGTCATAATGTACAGGTGTAGGTGATTGTTGAGGTAAACCCAAATCATCAAGAAGTCTTCTAATCCATAAAGCTTCCTTATTTGCATTGGTACAACCTTTGTATTCAGCTTCAATTGAGCAAAGGGAAATAGAGTGTTCTTTTTTGCTTTTCCAAGAAATTGCACCTGAACCAACAAAGAAACAATAACCACAAGTGGACTTCCCATCATTGGGATCTCCACCTAGATTGGAGTCAGTATAGCCATGTAAAATAAATTCAGAATTTGCATCATAAAATAATCCCACATTAATAGTTCCTTTAATGTACCTTAAGATGCGTTTAGCAACTTTAAAATGAGTTTGTTGAGGTTTAGACATAAATCGAGAAACTAAACCAACACTATAAGAAATATCAGGTCTAGTAAGAGTTAAATAATTTAAACTTCCTACCAACTGTCTATACAAAGTTTCATCAACAAAAGGAGTATTCATATCATTCATTAATTTAGTTCCTAATTCACATGGAATTGAAACATGGTTAGAGTTATTCATCTTAAATTTTTCTAAAAGATCATAAGCATACTTGCTTTGAGAAACAAAGATACCTTTAGGAGTTTGAAAAATTTGCATACCTAAGAAGTAATGTAAGATACCTAAATCAGTCATCTGAAATTTCTGTTTAAGTTGGAATTTGATATCAGAAATCAAAGTGTCTGAATTAGAAGTGAGTATTAGATCATCTACATAAACAATAACAATAATAATGTCATCGTTAGTATGTTTAATATACAAATTTGGATCATTCTGACTTCTAGCAAAACCTTGAGAAATAAAGAAAGAATTAATTTTAGAATACCATTCTCTAGGTGATTGTTTAAGACCATAAATAGATTTGTTCAATTTGCAAACCATATTTTCACTACCTTTCTTAACAAATCCAGGAGGTTGAGCCATATAGATTTCTTCATGTAAATCACCATTTAAGAAGGCACTTTTAACATCCATTTGATGAATGGGCCAATTCAGTTTAGATGCTAAAGCAAGAACTAATTTGATAGTAGGCATCTTAGCAACAGGAGCAAAGGTTTCATTATAGTCTAATCCTTCAATTTGTGAAAAACCTCTAGCAACTAGTCTAGCCTTAAATTTACTAATTTCATTATTAGTATTCAACTTTGTTTTGTATAACCATTTACATGAAACTATATTCTTGCCATGAGGTAATTTGACTAAGTCCCAAGTTTGATTAGCAATTAAAGAATCATATTCCTCTTGCATGGCTTTTTGCCAATGAGGTTGAGAGTTAGCTTGATCAAAAGACTTAGGATCGTTAGAATTCATAATAGTAGTCATCAAAGCATAATTACAATAATTAATCCTTCTATGTTTAATTCCACCAGATCTAGAAATGTAATCATCACCTTCATTGATTAAGTTTTGAGCCCATTTAGGTTTACGTTTAGTTGTAATGGAATTATCACTAGAGGAAGAATCATTAGTAATAAAAGTATCATTAGTATCTACTTGAATATCATGAGGTGTAGGTGCAGAAATAATAGGTGGTATTTGATTTGAAGGATTAAGAGGAGGAGTAGGGTTAAGAGAAGGAGGTTGGTCCTCCACCAGCACAATTTTAGTGCCACTGAATTCTGCATCATGTGTAGTAGAGCAATCATGGACTCCATTTTCTGCAATACAAACATCTCTAGCAACTTGAACTTTGTTAGTAGTGGAATCATAAACACGATAACCTTTAGTGTTTTCATCATAACCAACAAACATATAAGGAGATGACTTAGCATCTAATTTATGTCTTTTCTGTTTAGGAGTATGAACATAAGCAATAGAACCAAAAATTCATAAATGATGTAAATCAGGTTTCCTACCATACCAAGCCTCTTCTGGAGTGATAACCTTGAGAGCTTTGGTAGGAGTCCGATTAAGGATATAAGTTGCACAAAACATGGCTTCAACCCAAAATTTATAATGCAGATTCTTAGCATGCAACATGCTTCTAGCCATTTCAACAATGGTCCGATGCTTTCTTTCCGCCACACCATTTTTTTGTGGTGTATAAGGAATAGTAAGCTTGTGTTTAATTCCACATGATTTCAAATAAGAATGAAAAGCATTATTCACATATTCTTTTCCATTATCAGTTCTAAGAATTTTAAGTTTAAAACTAGATTGTCGTTCAACATATAACTGAAATTCAATAAATATATCAAGAACTTGATCCTTGCTATGCAAAAAATAGATCCAAGTTCGTCTAGAAAAATCATCAACAAAGGTAAGTGCATACCGAGAACCTTGGATGGAGGTATTCTCCATGGGGCCCAAAAGGTCACTATGGACAAGATGCAACTTATGAGTTGCCCGCCATGATTTTCCACTTGGAAAGGGCTCCCTATGCATCTTACCACTCATACAACCTGTACATGCAATCTTGGAAGGTATAATGTGAGGCAAGCCATCAACCATATTATGCTTTTGCATGAAAGTAATATAATCAGAATTTAAATGTCCAAGTCTTTCATGCCATATATTGAAATCAATAGAAGTATGTAGTGAATATCGTGAAGTAGAAAATTCATGGAATTTAAACAAATTGTCATTATCCATTTTAGCATGAGAAATCACTTTTAGAGTTTGAGGATCTATGATATAACATGTATCTTTGTAGAATTCAACTTTATAGTCCTGACATAATTGTGAAATAGAAAGCAGATTAGTTTTCAAGTCAGGTACATAAAAAACATCATGCAATTTACCATTAGGAATAGTAACATCACCTAATCCTTCAACTTTACAAGTCTGATTATTAGCTAACTGAATAGGAATGTTAGCAATATCAGGTTGTAAAGAATCAAAAATTTCTTTATGAGAAGTTACATGTTGTGATGCACCACTATCAACAATCCATTCTAAAGGTCTACAAAGATTAAAGCTACAAGTAAAAGCATGACGAGGATTACAACCAGTAGAGTTACCTTTTTTATGATTTGAGTTTTGATTATTGGTACTATTATTCATAGGTTTTTTATCATTTTTCTTTTTAAAACAGTTATTGACAATATGACCATCTTTGCCACAATAAGAACAATGAGGTTTAGAATTGGAAGGATTCCTTTGAGTATTACGAGTGTTATTATGATGATTGTTATTATTATTATATTTCACATGAAATTTATTGTTGGAATTATTTGAATTAGTATTATATTGTTTGTGGTTATTATTATTATTATTAGAACGAGAATTAGTATTTGAATTTCTAGACACAAATGCATGTTCAGTTGATTTAAGGGTACCAAACTGAATTAGCTTAGCTTCTTCCTATCTTAATAAAGTTTGAAAAATAACATAAGTTAACTGAGAAGTTAAAGTAGGAATAGCAAGTTGTGCATGAATATTAGTTATAAACTATTGAAACTATCTAGGAAGACACTTTTTAAGAATAAGATGAATTAAACGAATATCCTCTAATTGAACACCTAAGGCAATAATTTGGCTTTTAAGAAAATTAAATTTTAACAGAAATTCATCCATTTTTTTAAAATCTGCATACCTGAGATCTTCAAGTTGATCCTGCAACTATATTTTGCGGTATTCATCTCCACTGTCATACTTGGTTTGCAAGATTGACCATGCATCATGAGCTTTAGAACAGTGAGCAATCAACACATATAAATCTGGAATAATGGAAATACCAATTAACCCTAAAGCTTCTTCATTTTTAGCTTTCCAAGTATCTTTCTCGTCTTGGGTAGCCGCTGAACCAGGTTCAAGAGAAGGATCAGTGGCTATTTCGAAGAGGTGTTTAAAACGAAAAATAAATGAGATATGAGTTTTCCAAGAATGATAATTAGAATAATTAAGTTTTATTTCTGGAATTAAGGTTGACATGATTACAAAAAAAAAAATTTTAAAATTCCTTGATTTGAGAATCAAATTTAAAAAAATGATGTCTTTTTATATATAAAATTTTATATATATATATATATATATATATTGTTTTAAAAGGTTAGATTAAAAAAAATTATAAAATGAAAAAGTTACTTTTTTTGTTAAAAAAAAATGAATGAACAATTCTCTTTTTTTTTATAAATAAACTTTTTTAAGGTTCCTTATAAAAAAAAAATTAAACAAGTTTTTAAGAAAGGTCTAACAAACAAAGCGGAGGTTTCAAATAAAAAACACGTGGTTTAAAGGAAGAAAAAGATAAGGATGGAGCCGAGCGGGTGACGAGGTTGCGCAGGCGACGGGTGACACGTGGCCTAAATGCAGGCCGTGCCTTATGGTTTACGGGTGTGAAGGGGGCGGTGGGAGGTGACGCGCGACAGTCGAGGGTGGTGGTTCAGCGGTGGGATGTTTAAAAAAAACAATAAACATCTGGAGTTTTCCGTGCGCAGTGTGGATGCAGGGTTTGATCGGTGCAGAGGGTGCGCGGCGATGTTGTGAGTACGCGACGGCGCTGATGGTGGTGGCCGTGCGCGGCGGTGCTGAGGGCACGCGGCGTTGCGTGGCGGCACGCGACAGCGCTAATGGTGTGCGGTGGCACTGTGGGTGCGCGGCGGCGCGGAGGGTATGCAGCGGTGCTGTGGGTGGCGCGCGGGTGGCGCGACCGCCCACAAAAAAAATTTAAAAAAAAGATTCGCGCTACACGCGATTAAGAGATATTAATGTAAGAAATAAGACCAAGGAACATATAATAGTAAGAAATTATAATGGTATAGTATGAAAAAAAAAATTAAACACACCAATATAGATTATAGTATGAAGAAAAACAATATAGGAAAAAAAAAAAATTTAAAGAGTAAGAAAATTAT
Organism: Cupressus sempervirens; assembly: GCA_028749045.1. Classification (NCBI taxonomy): domain Eukaryota; kingdom Viridiplantae; phylum Streptophyta; class Pinopsida; order Cupressales; family Cupressaceae; genus Cupressus; species Cupressus sempervirens. The sequence goes on from CM053787.1 coordinate 720,722,784, forward strand.
AGACTTATTGAAAACTTTACTCATGTAATACTTCTTGTTTTGGCGGCATGCCTTCCAAAACAAGAAAAAAAAATTGAAATTTTATAAGAAAACCCTTTGGCGGCAAGCTTTCCAAAGAGGGTTAGTAAAAAAAATAATATGAAACCTACATACACAAGATATGTTAATATGAGCTAAAACCACAACACAAACTTCTTCTCTCAATAACGTCTCCAAATAAGGTGTGCTCCAATGAATGGCAACCTTCAACACAAAACTTAAAACAAGGATTAAATAGCCAAGCTCTGATACCATGTAAGAAATGATAATGTTGAGCAAGGAACGAGAAACAATCCAAGTAAGTTAAGTGTGAAACAATGTTACCATAAGATAAGCAACTCCAAGAGCATACACCAAGATGGTTCAACAATGGAGACAAGGATTTATAAGGGGAAAGCAAAGAAAACCCCTTGTGAGTATTATGAATGAAGGCAAATGCCTAGAGAAGAGAGAGAGAGAGTGTTGGAGCAAAAGTAGCTCAATACAATAACATCAAATGCTAAGAGTGAAGAAGAAAGAAGGGGGAGCATCTCTTATATAGAGATGAGAGAGGAGTTGCATTTGTAACTCCCATTTCTATGAATGCCACATTCATAATAGGTGTGTGCAAAGTGTCACAATCCTCTTAAGGAGGATAAACTAAATAAAGAAATAAACAAGAGTTGTCCTTACATGTGGAATAAAGGACAAACAATGACATGTCCTCCACATGTGTACAAGAGGACAAACTACATTTAGGGACCCTTGGAATATCCCAATTAATATATCCAAGAAAAGATTAACCTTTCTAACATTTGTAGTACTAAACCAAATTCAATTTAAAATGTTTACTTGTATTAATAATTTAGAAATTAAAAATCAAATAGAAAATATATACTTTGACTACTAGGATCCCCATTCGAATCGCCACCTCCACGGTGCTTGGTTGATGTATCAGGATTGGCAGGTTGCAATCCAATGTAAACAATTAGTGCATTTATCAGCAATATATACATATAAGTACAAGACAAATACTAAGAAATCTTAATTATTCATTTTAATATGTATATCAAATATATAATCATTGTTTCCTTACTTTAAACAAATATAACGACTTATATTTTTGGAATTTAGTATCGAATACAGTAATTGGTAGAGTATTCAATTTGAAATATAAATCAATTGACTTATTTATCTCATTGAACGATCCAACAAAAGAACCTTGTGCACTCATTGCTCGGAGTCATGTAGCCATGGCTGTATAACCTTTTGTGTAGCCTAATTTCTTGTCCTCTTCAGATATTGTTTTTTTTAACTCCATGGTCTACATTTTTTCTCAGCAACATCAATTACCCATCTTCATTTTTTCATGGCATACCACTAAAGAAACATACAAAGACAAAGCCAGCCAAAAACCTAAAACATCAATTATCAAAACTTAACATCGATCTTCCATCTCTTCCTTGTTGGGATCCTCTCTAATTCCTTGCCATCTTAGCAAGAAATTAATACAAGCCTCCATTTTAGGTCAAGTATTAAAGAACTGGATATTATCCCTGATATATGTTGATGTCCTCCTAGCAGCATTAACATGCAATATTTCTCCCAAATCATATGCCATATAAACCTCAAGAAGCGCGATACATAGCTTCTCATCCATGTTGAGTACAACATTTTCCAGACCCACAAGCTAGGTAGGATCAAAGACATTATAGCATAACCTAATTATTTCCCCTTTCTCTACATTTTCCCTAGCCATGCATCCTATAAATGAGTTGATGATAGAGTTGTTTATACACCAAGTGTAGTCATAATTGAATGCTTTTTTCCCCAATTGCCCAAGAAATAACAAACCTAGACACATCATCTACCAGATTTAGAATTTGATTCCACCTCTCCTATTTTACTGACCCTCTATACATCATAGTCCTCACTTCCAAAGCATGGAAGAGGGATATAGAAGAGTCCATACTGGCCAACTAACAAGTTGCCAAAAAATGTAATGAGTTTAACAATATCGAGCCTTAAATAGGAGACACATGCACTCAAGGCATTAAAAAATGATTAATGCTAGACTCGCTTAAAATAATCATGAGCTGACACTATATGGAAATGGCTACACATTATAACCATGCTTCTTAATGATTATTAATTGTATTTCTCCATATAACAGTAATTATAATAATGGTTCCTATTAAAAGAAATTAATGATGGTATGCAATCCTGCATAAAATCTAAGCCTTACTCCTCCCATCAACTATTCATTGTATTAAGTTTATTCGGTCTCTATTAAATTCTAAGATGCTATAAGAGTAAAGTCTTCACCTTCCACTCCTTTATTAGCTAACTTGTTTGCCTCTACATTTCCTTCATGAAAAATGTGTTGGATTCTAATCTCTTCAAATTGATCTATTAAATAGAGAATAGTTTCAAGTTTCGCATTCATCACCTAGCTTGGTATCTGACACTTTCTAATTGCATTCAAAAAAATTGTGAATCTCCTTAAATGATTAATTTAGTGATCTTATTTTTTAAACTTAATTTTAAACCTTCTATTAGTGCTTCTAGTTCTACTGTATTATTTGTTACATTGCCCAAAGGTTTGGCTCTTTTTATTATCCAATCTCTAGTTTTCAATTTCACTATACATCCTATTCTATCTTTTCTTAGATTCCCTCTAGAATCTCTACCAATGTTTAATTTCTTCCATCTTTTCAGGGGTGCTACCCATTTGTACTCATTCTTGGCTATACTGTCCTTTTTAGGGTATAATAAGGAGGGATTAATCAAGTGTTTCCAATTTTTCCTCATGATCCCATCCCATTCCGAAAATGTCCCTTCGGCTTTTAATGTCTTCTAAAGGTGACAATTCATAACTACAATGATAGTTGCCTCTACTTTATTGAGAAAGGATATCATGCTAAATTTTGCGCTTTGAAATATACATTTGTTTCTCTCATTTCATATCTCCCACATAAGGATTGCTAATGTTATATTCCAAAGTTTATCATAGAAACTAAGTTTATTCTTAATTGGTCATCCCCACAGGTGGCCTTGTAGGTCTAGGGGAAGTGAAGAAGTCCAACTAAGCTTATTTTTTATCCAATACCAAAATTCTTGTGCAAAAGTGTAGTTGAAGAAAATATGCTCCATAGTTTCAAAGTTAGCCTTACAAAGGCTACATTTAGAATGACCTTCAAATCCCATTTTGGTAAATCTATCGGCTACTAAGATCCAATTTTAGATTGCTACCCAAAGGAAAATACCTACCTTAGGTAGACAAGCTACATCCCAACATAAATTCAAGGGGATATTCATGTTTTCCCATCTTTGTGAATTGATGATGATGTTATATCCTAACGTTACTTTGTATTGCCCATCTTTGGATGCACCCCATTTGAGTTTATCTTCTTGATTTTTATGATTCACCATTTGTTCTTTCAAGATGTTTTCAAGGATGGTTTTGTCTACTAATGGTATATTTACCAATGATTTCCATACCCATGATTCTTCCCAATCAATCCTTACCTAAGTTTTAAAGTTTGAAACCTTCGGACCCCATAAGTTGGTTAAATTATTTATGATGTTTCTAGATATACCCGAATTGATGATCAGAGGCTAGCCATCCCAGGAATCTTCCCAAAAAAGAGCCTCTTCTCCTCTGCCTAAATCCCAAGTGAGGTACTTGTTAATCAAAGTCTTGCATCTCATCATAAAATTCCAGCTTTCTGAACCTGCTAGGGGATTTTGGATTCTAAATAGAGAAGAAGGGTCATCCAGATTTAAATATTTGTTGTATAAAAATTTTGCCCATTTCTTTTCTTTTTCATTATACATTTTCCATACTAGTTTTGCTCCCAGCGCCTCATTTTTCTAGTTGAGATTTTTTATACCCAAATCACCTTGATTCTTTGGCTAATAGAAATTGTCCTATTTTATAAGTGTTTGTTTCTTATTTTCTTTTGTTCCACTCCAGAAGAAATTTATGAGTTTTCCTTCCATCTTTTTATTAATTGCTTTGGGTAGTGGGAGACAAGAGAGAGGATAGGTGGGGATAGTTGCAAGTATGGATTTAATTTTAGTTGCTCTTCTTGCTTTAGTCAACCATTTTCCCTTCTAAGTCTTTGTTTGTCTATCAATTCTTTCAAGAATGTTGTCTCATCCTTTTTTATTCCTAACCCCTTTCTCTAAATAGATCCCTAGATATTTACATGGGAAATTACTTTTCTTATATCTCATTTCAGTGCAAATGTATTCTTCCATATCTCTTGATGTGTTAATGAAGAAAATTTCTAACTTTTCTACATTCACCTTTTGACCCAATGCTATAATTACAATCCAATATAATTTGTTTAAAAGGTTTGGTTTCTTCCTTAGTACTTACTATAGAGAGAATAGTACTGTCAGCAAACTGTTGATGGGTAATGTTTGATACATTTTATGCTACCATTATTCCTTTTATTATGCCTTTTGCTTGAGCCTTTTGGATTGATCTACCAAAGGCTTCTACTATAATAATGAATAGAAAAGGTGAGATGGGGTCTCCTTGTCAAATTCCCCTTGAAATATTGAAGAATCCTTTAGGGGTACCATTTGTTAACAGAGATATTTTTGGAGTAGATATACAATTAAAGATTTTGTTTATCCATTATTGGGAGAATCCAAATTCTTCTAGACATTTGCATGAGAACCTCCAATTCACTACATCATAAGCTTTTTGTATGTCTAGTTTCATAAACATGTAGGCTTCCTTATTACCGATTGTTGAATGAATAGTTTCCTACATGACAGATATCTCATCCAAGATCGATCTTCCTAGTACAAACCTATTTTGTTCCTTAGAGATAATCCTTGGAAGCAGAGTTTTGATCCTATTTGATATTGCTTTTGAATACATTTTATGTATTGTATTACATAATGCTATGGGAAGAAAGTCAGAAGGTGAGTTAGCTGTTGATTTTTTTGGAATTAAGGTTAGGAAAGTATGATTGATTTCCGTCAAAATTGATTCACTATTCCTAGTTGCCTTGATTGCCCTCCATAATTCTTCCCCCAAAATATCCCAACATTTTTTAAAGAAAAAAGCTTGGAAACCATCTAGCCCTGGGGATTTTTATGGACTGAGTTTAAAGAGGGAAATTATGATTTCTTCTTTAGTGAATGGTTTACTAAGATTTTTATTATCAACTTCTGTGATTACTTTTGGTATTTCTTTTAATACTTGTTCTTGTTCAATTAAATTAGAGGAATCATAGTTATTTAGTAAGTTTTCATAATATGTAACAAAAGTTTCATCTATGTTTGCTAGGTTATCAATCAAGTGTTACCATCTCTATTTTTAATTTGAGTGATGGTATTAAAAGATTTGTTATGGATAGTACTATTATGAAAGAATTTTGTGTTTCTATCTCCTTCTGCGAGCCATTTCTCCCCTAGATTTTTGCCTCCAGAAGACCTCTTCTTTTGCTAAAATTTCCTCTTGTTTGGCTAGCAGCTCTTTTTCTTTATTAAATTTCTCATTTTCCATACCACTTTTGATAACTTCATTATTTATATTTTTGAGTTCTTCGTCATTATCTAGTTTTTCTTTGAATATATTATTGAAATGTGTTTTGTTCCATTTTAATATTTTTTCTTTTATCATTTTAAGTTTTGATACAAAGCAATACATCTTAGATCCTATGAACTTACCTTCTTCCCACCATTATTTGATGTTTTCCATGAATTTTTTATCTAAGAACCACATTTTTTCACATTTAAATGGATTTCTATTAGGTTTCTTAGGTTCAATGAACTCGATTTTCATCGGATAATGATTTGATCCCACTATTGGTTGTATAGTAGCTATGATTGATAAATCCAATTCTGCTAATTCTCCTTTAAAGAAGAACCTGTCCAGTTTTTCTACTATATAACTAAAATATTTTTCTTCTATTATTCCATGTGAACATTCCATTGTTGGTACATATTTCTAGTAGTTTATTGACTCTAACCCATTCCCTGAATTATGTTATTGCCCTAGAAATTATCTAGGACCCTCCAAGTTTCTCTTTGAGATCCAACATTGCATAAAAGTCACCACCTATAACCATGTTAGTATCAGGATATAATCTAATGAATAAAGTGATTTCATCTGTCATGTCCCCTATTCAAATAATTTATAAAAAAAAAAACTTTGCTAAGGCAAGCAGGCTCCAAAAACGTGAAATTTCGGAAAAAGGGGCTAATCTTTGGAAACCAATGGACTAATAAATAAAAATTATTATTAAATTATATTTTATTAACCCCTCTTGGACGTGAGTTAGGGTTATGCTCTTTTTAAAAGGGGGTTTGGAGGCATTTTGGGCTCATTCTACATCTTGATTCTTGCTAATTTTTTTGTTGTTCTTCAGAGGCTGCCAAACCTGTGGAGAAGGAGACCCAAGAACGGGAGTTTGCAAGTTTCTAGGAAGGCTAAAGATGGGATTTTGAATCCATTCCATGTGCATGCTCATACAGAGTTTGCCTTTGTGCTGAATAGTGCCGATTTGGGTGTTTTCGGGGTTGTTTTTTGTTTGAGTTTGGGTTTCCAGTTGAGTGTTTCATATCAGTTTGGTTTGCTGTTGTATTTCAGACTTTATGATGTTAAAATAGGGCTGAATATATGTATTGGGTCGTGATTAAACTTCTGAGATAGTTTATGAGTGTTTTGTGGTGTTTCCGGGCATTTTTTGCGTTAATTTCGGGAGCTCGATTGAGCATAGTTTTGCCCTACATTTGTGAGCTGTTGTGTAAAGGCTATAAAAATCTGGAAATGTCATTTTATAGGCTGTTATGCTGCTGAAATTTCTATAAAAATGTCCATTTTCAGATTTATTAATAATTTGTGAAGTTGTGAAGTTTTTGGCACTAATTTGGACATACCCGATTTGGGTTTTATTGGGAAATTGGCAGATCTTTGTAGTATTGGTTGTTTGATTTTAAAGTTCTTATTTGAGGCTAGAAATATCATTAAAAAATCAGTAAAGGGACATTACAGTGGTATCAGAGCCGTGATCTTGCCAGCCTGAGGGTTTGTAGAAGTTGCATGTCAGTTTTAACAACTACCCAGATCTTGCATGTCAAGTTTTGATAACTACCCAGATCTTGCATGTCATACTTTATGATTGCATGCAACTAAGTGAAAGAGAAAAAAGATATTTGCAGCGAGAAAAGAATAAAGAAATTTTGATCAAACCCCCAGTTGAAAGCAAAAGTACAAAATCCAAGGAAGAAAAAAGTATGGTTGATCCAGATGAAATGGCAAAGAAATTCTTCCAAGACATCCAAAATACTCAGAAGCAAACAGTGGATGGTTTCGCGAAAACTAGAGAGGCTTTGCGAATATTGACAGAAAAATTACAAGGAATTGCATCTATTAATGAGAAAGGGAGCACTTCAGAGGAGCCAAGAAATGGGAGATCCACACCATCTAAATCAACCAAATCTATTTTCTTGCCTGTAGATGAGCCACCAGTACCAAATCCAGCCATTAATCCAGTGGAAGAGGTTACAGGTAATTTGATTACATTAAGAGCTACTTACAATGGCTTAGATGATGACTTTCGTAGTTCAGTTCCTTTTAGAGAATATGTGGATATGATGAACGCTTTGATGCCCAAGAAAGAGAACAGGAGGGAGCATGACACAAGTGGAAGAGAGCTCAAAAATAAAATAAGCAAGTTTACAGCACCTACTTTTGATGGAACAAATAAAATTTCAGCTAGAGCATGGCTACAAAAATTACAAACTTTCTTCACACTTAACCCCATGAAAGAGAGTGATGCTATTCAATTTACAAGTCTACACTTGGAAGATGCAGCCTATGATTGGTGGTATCATGGAATGACTACTCAAGGTCACGATCAGGTAACTACATTTGAAGATTTCAGTCAAAGGGTGATAGATAGATTTGACCTCAAGGATGATGAAGAGTACTTTAAAGAATTGTCAAAGTTGAAGCAAACCAAATCAGTTAATGAGTATATAGAAGAATTTCAAAAAGTGGTTGTTATGGTACCTGATATGAGTGAAAAGAGGATCGTTTAATTTTTCTTGATGGTTTAGAAGATTCTATTAAGGGTTTGGTTAAGGCTTTCTCACCCTCAACCTTACAGGAAGCTATCAAAAGAAGCTTGCAACTTGAAACTTGCATGCCTATGAAATCAATCACTAATCAAAAACCCCCAAATCTTTGGCAACATAAGGGAAATTTTTAGAAAAAGACTTTCCCAACACTACCACCAAAAGATGTGACAAATGTGGCAAAAAAGAAGGTAGATGAAGAGACTAGGAGTGAATTACGAAGGAAAAAGCTTTGTTTTACTTGTAGAGAACCATGGGTTCCAGGACACAGATGTTTGGGGAAAGGTCAAGTGCACTATATTGAAGTTGCTTTAGAATCTGATTCAGATGAGCATGAGGAATTTCATGATACTAAGGAGGAGGTAGAAGAAGGGAAAGTAAAAGAAATCAGCAAGGATGGCACTTTAGCAGCATTATCAGGAGTCCCAAGATACCATCCCTTCCGAATTCGAGGGGTACTAGCAGGGCAAAGGTTGACTGTTCTTCTTGATAGTGGGGCAACTCACAATTTTATTGATGAGAGATTTGTCATGAAAAGAGGGCTTAAAGCAGAAGATTTTGAGGGATTCAATGTTACTGTAGCTGATGGATTCACTATGCCTTGCACACGGGTGGTGAAACAACTCAAGATGACCTTAGGAGATTATGAGTTATGTGATGACTTCTATGTGGTTGGTATTGGGGAGACAGATCTTGTATTGGGTGTTCAATGGTTGCACTCTATCGGAGGCTATTACATGAACCATCAAACTATGGAGTTTAAATTTCATTCCAATGGGAAAGAAGTCATATTGAGAGGGTTATCGAATGGAGCACCTAAGGCAATCTCTGCAAAGAGGATGGAGAGGACTTTTCGAAGAGGACAAGTAACATGGGCAGCAGGAGTCATAATCCAACCAACAAGCTCTCCAAAGAATCAAGGTAATTTCCATTTTGAAATTCAAAATATTCTTGATAAGCATAGTATAGTTTTCAATGATTTGCCTCCAGGATTACCACCAGATAGAGGTTTTGAGCATGTTATAGAGTTAGAACAGGGTGCCAAACCAGTTATAACAACCCCATACCACCATCCAAGAGGTTATAAGGAAGAAATTGAAAAAACTATTAAAGAACTCCTGGACATGGGATTCATAAGGCCTAGCTCTAGTCCATTTGCATCATCTGTGGTACTTGTCAAGAAAAAGGATGGTACAATGAGAATGTGTATAGACTACAGGGCTCTAAACAAGAAGACCATAAAAAATAGGTATCCCATACCACACATAGATGAACTCATTGATGAGTTACATGGTGTTGTATACTTCTCAAAAATTGACTTAAGATCAGGCTACCATCAAATCCGAATGAGGAGTGAAGATGTGGAAAAGACTGCTTTCAGATGTCACTATGGGCACTTTGAATTTCTTGTTATGCCATTTGGACTCACTAATGCACCTGCAACATTCCAATCTTGTATGAATAAGGTATTCAGTCAGCATCTTCGAAAATTTGTTTTGGTATTTTTTGATGATATCTTGATATACAGTAAAACATGGGAAGAGCATCTAAAGCACATAGACACTATTTTGGGAATCTTGGAGCAGCAATCCTTCTATGCTAAGCTATCTAAATGTGAGTTTGGTTTGACAGAGATCCTATATTTGGGACATATTATAAGCTCTAAGGGAGTACAGGTTGATCAACAAAAAATCTAGGCAATTTTGGATTGGCCTCCACCCACTAATCTTACACAATTGAGAGGTTTCTTCGGGTTGTGTAGCTACTATAGGAGATTTGCCAAGGGATTTTCTCAGCTTGTTGCCCCCTTGACTGATTTGACAAAGAAAGGAGCTTTTGTTTGGACAGAAGAGGCACAAAAAACATTTGATAAGCTTAAGGAGGTAATGAGTTCATGCCCTGTGCTTGCAATTCCAGATTTCTCTTTACCTTTTGTTGTTGAATGTGATGCTTCGGGAGAAGGTATAGGGGCTGTCCTAACTCAAAGGGGACATCCAATAGCATTTGAGAGTCAAAAATTAAATCAATCAGAGAAAGGGTACTCCATCTATGATAAGGAAATGTTGGCAATCATGCATGCACTTCATAAGTTTAGACAATATTTGGTATGTGGGAGATTCATTGTAAAGACAGACCATAATAGCCTTAGGTTCTTCTTGAACCAAAGGGATTTGAATGATCGTCAACAAAAATGGGTAAGCAAATTGCAAGCTTATGATTTTGATATTGAATACATGAAAGGAAAGAATAATGTGGTTGTTGATGCTCTCTCAAGAAAGCCCACTTTGTGTTCCTTATCATCTATCTCTGTTGATTGGAAAGTCTCCATAATTTTAGAGTATGCTAAAGATTCATTTGCCACCAAGATTTTGGATAAGTTAGTGGATGATAACAGGTACAAAGTTGTTGATGAATTGATTTATTACAAGAACAGAATCTTCTTAGTGCTAGGGTCAAAAACTAAGGAGAGGATATTGAGGGCCTTTCATGACACACCTTTGGCTGGTCACCAGGGATACTTCAAGACATACAGGCAAATTCGAGAGCGGTTTTCATGGAAGGGTATGAAGGAGGATGTCCTTAAACACATTAAGGAATGTATGGTATGCCAACAAAGCAAGAGTGAGAAAAATTTTCCTGCAGGGTTGTTTCAGCCACTTCCTACTCCCGAACAAAAATGGGAAAGTATTTCTATGGATTTCATCACTGGGTTGCCCAAGGTTCAAGGTAAGGATTGCATATATGTGGTGGTAGATAGACTAACTAAGTATGCACATTTCTTTCCTATCACATCTGATTTCAAGGCATCACAAGTGGTCGAATTGTTCTTCAAGGAAATTTTTAGATTACATGGTTTGCCTAGAAACATTGTTAGTGACCAGGACAGTAGATTCCTCAGCTCTTTTTGGAAGGAGCTCTTTCATTTGGTAGGAACTGAACTCACTCCCAATACTAGCTATCACCCTCAAACAGATGGACAAACAGAGATAGTTAATAAATGGATAGAAGGATATTTGAGGAACTATGTTTCAAATCAACAACATGCTTGGGTGAAATGGTTACACCTAGGGGAGTATTGTTACAATACATCTCATCACATGTCTATTGGTATGCCTCCTTTTCATGCTCTTTATGGTTATGATGCCCTTTCCTTTGTTGATCTAATACTTTCTGATAGCAGAGTACCCGCAGCAAGTGATTTCATCAAGCAAAGCCAAGACATAATAAGGTCCCTCAAGGATAATCTACAACATGCACAAAACCAACAAAAGATATATGCTGACAGGAAAAGGATTGAAAGATCTGTTGAGGTGGGAGATTTGGTATTTGTTAGGTTGCATCCATATAAGCAAAGCACCTTGAAGAGAAGTGGGGCAGAGAAACTCAAGCCAAGGTTCTATGGGCCTTATAAAATCATCAAGAAGGTAGGAGAGGTAGCTTATGAATTGGAGCTCCCACCAAATAGCAAAATACATAATATTTTTCATGTATCTTGCTTAAAGAAGGTTCTAGGCCAGCAAACCATAGTATCTACAGAATTACCACCTCTTGATGATGAAGGGAAATTAGTTTTGATACCAGAAGAGATTTTGGATACAAGAGAGAAAAGGTTGAGAAATAGGAGCATCATAGAGCATTTGGTCAAATGGAAAGGATTACCACTAGAGGATGCAACTTGGGAAGGAGCACATATTCTTGAGAATTCCAACCTTCATTGCTTGAGGAAAAGCAATATTTGGGAGGGGAGGACTTGTCATGTCCCCTATTCAAATAATTTTTAAAAAAAAAAAACTTTGCTAAGGCAAGCAGCTACAAAAAGGTGAAATTTTGAAAAAAGGGGCTAATCTTTGGAAACCAATGGACTAATAAATAAAAATTATTATTAAATTATATTTTATTAACCCCTCTTGGACGTGAGTTAGGGTTATGCCCTCTTTAAAAGGGGGTTTGGAGGCATTTTGGGCTCATTCTACATCTTGATTCTTGCTAATTTTCTTGTTGTTCTTCAGAGGCTGCCAAACCTGTGGAGAAGGAGACCCAAGAACGGAAGTTTGCAGGTTTCTAGGAAGGCTAAGGATGGGAGTTTGAAGCCATTCCATGTGCATGCTCATACAGAGTTTTCCTTTGTGCTGAATAGTGCCGATTTGGGTGTTTTTGGGGTTGTTTTTGGTTTGAGTTTGGGTTTCCAGTTGAGTGTTTCATATCAGTTTGGTTTGCTATTTTATTTCAGACTTTATGATGTTAAAATAGGGCTGAATATATGTATTGGGTCGTGATTAAACTTCTGAGATAGTTTATGAGTGTTTTGTGGTGTTTCCGAGCATTTTTTGTGTTAATTTCGGGAGCCCGATTGAGCATAGTTTTGCCCTACATTTGTGAGCTGTTGTGTAAAGGCTATACAAATCTGGAAATGTCATTTTATAGGCTGTTATGCTGCTGAAATTTCTATAAAAATGTCCATTTTCAGATTTATTAATAATTTGTGAAGTTGTGAAGTTTTTGGCACTAATTTGGACATACCCGATTTGGGTTTTATTGGGAAATTGGCAGATCTTTGTAATATTGGTTGTTTGATTTTAAAGTTCTGATTTGAGGCTGGAAATATCATAAAAAAATCAGTAAAGGGACATTACATCATCCCATACATTTTGTTTGTTCGTTGTTTGCATTGGTTTGTATACATTAATAAGTATGAGCTAGAGACTATGATTATTGTTGGATACCTTTCTCCCCATCCAATTACTATTGGATGCTATTATTCTAATGTCTACAATTTGTATATTCCATATGATTCCAACACATGCTGATGCTCTGTCTAATTCTTTCATCTCTACTTTCCATCTACCTAATTTTTTCCCTAATTTGTCCTCTTCTTTTTTATTTAGCTTAGTTTCTTGTATCAATATTATGTTTGATTCAAATAGGCTTAGATTACATTTTAGCAACCATTGTTTGCTAGGGGCATTCAAGCCCCTAGCATTCCAAGTAGTGATCCTCGTTGAGCTTCAGAAAGGCTCTTCCCCTTCCCTATTTTGAGAACTTCAAATATGTTTTTTTGTTCCTTAGCTTGACCATCTACTTCTCTTAGTTCCTTTAATGATTTCCCTCCTCTCTTCATTTTTAGTTTGCCACATTTTGGAGTTTTGAATCCTTCCTAATTAATGGAGATACCTAGATTGTTTATGATTGCTTGATCATTGATTTCTTTTGTGATCTCTTCCTTGTCTACATCCTCATCTATTAATTCTTTGAAAATTTATTCTGGTACTTCATTATCTTCTTCATCTGTCTCTAGTTCATTTTCTATAATAGCCTTTTCCTATGTTATATGTGTTGCATTTAGTAAACCAAATTCTTCCTAATTATGCATGTCACTTGTCTGCTCTACATCTGTGTAGTCCTGTAATTTTGTTCCCCTATTCATGAGCTTTTAGGAAAGCTTCTACTTCTAGAGGTACCAAATAATCCTCTAGTTTTTCTGCATCTTCATTAGTTTTTATGCTAAAGATGTCTTTCCCATCTATTGGTGTCTGCCAAAATTTGTAGCTTCTTTTCTTTTCTTTCTTTCAGATTGTTATTTTACTCCAATATTCTGAATCTATGGCTAGGATTAAGCTTTTTCCTACCTCTAAGATTTCTATTGGTTTAATAAGTTCCTTATCTGTGATCTCAATTATCATGTTTGCTTGATAGTCTGTATTTTCACTAGTTATGATATTCTTTCCATCCTTGGGATTCTAATTATTGACCTCTCTTGATCTATCTACCTCTAGATTTGTTAAGTTATTCTCTATATTGTCTACATTTTCTATTTTTGTATTATTACACTCCTCTTTTTCCTCTTGATTTATACGTAGTTCTTTGGATTCATGTTCCAAATGGTATTGTTCCCATAACACAATCTAGTCTTTGATATTCGTCCATAAGAGCATTATATAATGAGTTATTTTGTGCCACTCTTGAATGTTCCTTTCTGTTTCTTTCAATATAATATTCTCCTTTTGACAGATTTTGCATTCCTTTAGAGTTGCAACTGTTGGCAGGCCCATATGTATCTCTTTATCTCTCTTTTTTGATTTAGTTGGACATTCTTGTCTCCCTTTTTCTATGCTCTGGCCTTCTAATGTTATCCTTGCTAATTGAGTGTTTTGCCCTATGACATTTTTCCTTGCTTCTTCTCCTTCCTTCTTGTTTTTTCCCTTTTATGATTCTTTTTTCCTCTAATTCCTATACTCCTTGGTGCTAATGTTATTTATTATTTCTTTTAGATTTGAAATGTTGTGATCTATGCTTAGGTTGGGTCTAATGATACCTTTAATATTTCCTTCATATTTTGTGAATTCTAGATCATAGATGGATCAATTTGTTATAATCATTTTTATCTCAGTTCCCCTTGATCTTATTCTACATCAATTAAGAATTTAACATTGTTGGTTTTATCATAATCTGAGTCAATACCTATAAGTTTGTCGAGCGATTTACCTATTTTGATAAGAGTATATAAATGCTTAATTTCTAATAGTAGAATTTTGCATTCAAACCAAGTAGGTATTAAATGTAATTTTTCCTCATTCTAGTTAGGCACCCAAGCTTGGAATTTAACTACATAACCTTTATAATAACAATTTGATATTGAAACTATTTTATTCCTGATTTATCTATTTTTGCAATGTAAATAAATTGATGACTTTGAAAAGGTACTGAAACTTACCTATTTCTTGTAGATCTTCTCTAATTTCTTTATCAAATTTGCTAAATCTTTACTTGGTCTGCTCCAACACGCATATACTCCAAGCTCTGAATATTCCTTCCACTTTTCTTCTATATACCTATCACTGATAATTAGTATGTCATAAAAATCATTCCTATTAGATTTGGTTTCCTTAGATGACAACAAAAGTGTATCAATACATCCTTCCTCACATTATTTCCTTTATGTGGGAGCAACATAGCTGGCAATCCTTTTACTGTATTGTCTACTTTGTCTTTTATTCTTTTATGCGGTGGAATGTATATTTTTCAATTTTGCTTGGGAACCCTAACTTCATTTCCTAATGGTACTTACTGCTAATTTTTCCCTAGTGGAATGCGATTAACTACTAATATTTTGGTAGATTTAGATATCTCATGAGTACAATCATTGCTAATTTTTTTTGTTGATGATGTCAAATCTGACTGTCAAACTTGTGCCTTTGTATATCTTGTTTTCAAAGAAATGTTTTTGCCTATTTGTGTATTCTCCCATATTGTTTGCAACATTCTGAGACTTATTTTTCCTTTTATTTTTGTTTGATATTACTTTTTGTCATTCATCATCTTCTTTGGAGGTTAGGCATAGGTTTTGATACAATGTTATGATCTTCCTATTTCTTGCTTCATGTAATTTGACCATGGTGTCAAAAGTATCTACCTTCAAATTTCCCTTTGCAAGCACACTGAATTTGTTACCGATTGGAATATAGGGGAGCGCATGTCATCCTCTCATTCTTTCTTCTTTTTGGCTCGATGGGATCCAAATGGGTGTTTTTTCCCTATTAGGGTAAAATCTTTTCAAAGAGGTTCCCTTGACAATGGCATGTTTTGTGTTTGCTCGAGTTTCGTTTTTATAAAAATCTGCTTTATTCACAAATTTTCCATTTCTTGCTTTTCTCACCATTTTGTTTTTATATAATTTACTAAAATATTTTAAATAGATTAATAAATATTATTTATTTAAATTTAATTTATCAAATATGAATAAAAAATCATTTTTAAAACCTCTTCAAAAAATCTATTATGAAAAATTAATAAGAGAAATACAAAAAAGAAAAAGAAAAAATAATGACGTCTTTCTATTGACTAAATAAATTATACAAATTAAAAAACAATATTTAAAGAAAAACTAAACTAAAATAAAAATAATAATAATAATTTAAAAACTAAAATCTAAATCAATTTTAAAAATTAAAAGTTAAATAATAGAGATCACAACATGAGCTAATGTGTAGATCACAAGTAATTATTATTTTTAAAATAAATAGAAAAATAAAAACAATAATCAAAAGTGGAGATAATAACTAATAAATATCAAAATGAGAGTTAAAAGTGGAGTGAGATTTTAAAAACTAGTCGGTAAATAATTAATGGGAAGGATTTACAATTTTTCGGCCAAACTGACAACATTTTGTACCAACTGACAACTTTTCTGTCAAAATTTTAATTTTCGAGAACAAAGTTCCCACAAATAGCCTATCAGCTAAATAAAGACTTTCAAGTGAAATATGATAGTTATTTCAAAAATGAAATATGATAAATATTTTAAAAATGAAATTTCAATAGAAATTAAGTACATTAAAAAAATGAATTACACAAACATTATAATATGTAAAATAACAAAACAAAAATTGCCTGTTCATGGGTGTATTGGGGTTAATCCAATCTTGAAAAGGGAGAAGGCATTATGGATATCTCCAGAGGAGGGATGGATTAAAATTAATATTGACGGGGCAGCAAGGGGTAACCCAAGTGTATCAGGGTGTGGATGTGTGGCAATAGATCATAAGGGTAACATAATTGCATTTACAGTCAATCAGTTGTTGGATGATACAAACAATATTGCAGAATGTTTCTCTGCCAAGGAAGCTTTGAGGTTAGGAGTTAAATTTGCATGTCAACATATACATTTGGAAGGAGACTTGAAAATCATTATCAATGGCATCAAGAAAGGAAAGATGGAGGCATGGCATCTGAATCAAAGTATTCAGAAAATCAAGGATTTGCTTCTAGACTTTGAGGATTTTAAGGTTTCACACTGCTTCAGGGAAGCAAATAGAGTGGCGGATCAGCTAGCCAATTTAGGTGTCAATTCAATATTGGGTCCTCAATATGAAATTTTTGAGGACTTCTATCACCTTGGAGAGTAAATAAAGAGAGGAAATTTTTTGGCCATTAGATTTAATAATCCACTCATGGTACCTCAATTTGAAGTCTAAAAGGAATGGTATTATGATTTTGACTCACGAGGACATTAGTCATCTCAAGGTAAGTAGAGATTTGGACATGATACCAAGGCATCCCTTGTACATGCCAAATGAATGTTTGATTTGCTTTAGTACCTTGTCCTAGAGAGTTTTGAGGATGTTAAGTTCAAGCAGAAGGTAGGGAAAGGTCATTGTTTCAATCTGAGGTAGAAATGGAGGCAAATTTCGCCCTTGATTGGGATTTGTAGATACAAACCTATGAAGGCCAAATATCAACATGGCACTTGAAACACATTTTTGTTATAGATGACCCGAGCATTTTGAAAGGAGTACAGCAGTTATTTGGGCCAGAGTATCTGGATGATTTTTGTAAGAGGAGGTCAAATTTAGATGTGGCATTATTATTTGCACAATTCTTTCTTTGATGGTGGGGGATCCAAAGATGGGGTTTGACAAGTTGTGGGTGCAAGCACCGACAGCCAATGGCTCCTAGGACTAGATGAAATTATTGAGCGAGTAGTTTTGGGAAAGTGAATTGAAATGGGTACTGAACCCTAGCAAATGATTGGTGGGGGGAAATCCTCCATCCAACCATTGGTGGTGTGGCCATCTTCAAATCCATAGGGTGTTCACATCCCCAAAGTTATACTGGGATGGAAAATGATTATGGAATACCTGGCTGAAAACATTTGAGTGATGAAGGAGGAGGGGTGAGGGTTCATGAAGGCCACGCCGAGGAAGAGCACTTTGGGCCCTGGGCAACAACTTTGCCATCAGATTGTGAAGAAACATCAGTTGAATGAGGGGGTTTCCACAATAGAGGCAATGTGGGTCGATGCTTCTCTATTTCTAGAGGAGGGAAAAGGTAGTGGAAAGCACCATAGGATTGGCTAGGGATTATCAGTGGAAGATGATCATGCAACTCCAACCTTTACATGCGAGGAAGTGACGAAATGGTTCAAGGAGTAGCTAATATCAAAGGTGGTGACACTTCTTTTTGTTATAATAATCAATTAATGTAAGGGTGGGTGTCAGTACTATCAGAGTGTTAATACTCTATTTTTGGGTTTGTTATCTAATGGTATATGTAAGGGCAAGGGTAGCTTAAAAAGTAAAGCTTGAAGCCATATTGTCATAATGTACTCTCTTTTATTATCAATACAAACAAATATATTAGCAATCAAAAAAATAATAAAACAAAAATTGCATAAGAAATGGCTATGGCAAATAAGAATTCTAGAGTTAGTACACATTCTTCTTGCACTACTTGCAGTCTATCTTGTTTCATGGTTGTACTTTCATTAGCATTTTATATGCTACTCTTTAATAAACACTATGATAGATTTTTAAATGAGAATTTTTTTAAAATTATATCAATTTTGAATTATTTTAACTTTTAAAATATTTTAAACAAATAAATTTTTAATTTTAACTAATGAATGGAAAATATTTAAAAATTTATTAAATTATTTTATCCCTTTTCTTACATTTTAATACTATATACAAAAAAAATATGTAAAGGGTAAGTATAGTAGAAAATATATTTTATTATCTTCATTGTTTCAAAGTATGAAATAATTAAATAGTTCTTTTAAATAATTTATTTTAAATTTTGTGTATACTTTTTAATTTTTACAATTCTACAAAAAAATATTTGATTTTCTTGTACACAAAACTTAAATGAGAATTATATGGTAAACCTCAAACTAAAAGTTAAAAAAATCCTTACACAAACTCAAAATCCTTATTAAATTATAGTTATTACTTTGGTCATAATGATATCTTTAATCTTTTTGAAGTGAGAGGGGGTAGATGAGGAAAATAAAGAAAATGAAACTCTCGCTTCCCTATATATATATATATATATATAAGCTAGTATAATCTACCTTTCTTAATATGTGGGCTATGATAGGAAAAAATATTAAGTACTTCAAATGTTTTAATATATATTTATATCTATATTAAAAAGATTTGAAAATAAACTTCTTAGACCATCTTCATAGAGATTTAAGAATAACATCTTAGATCATCCTTCGTAGAGATTTTAAGAGTAACTTCTTTGTTGTTCTAATGACATTTTCAATAGAAGTCAAGTGATGAAAAAGGAGAAGTTGTTAATTGTTAATGATAAAATAATTATTTCCATAAAAAAATTATGTATATGTATGTAGTGCCTCTCCCATTTGACTTTTGTAAGACATTCTGATGGATGCAACCTTGTTGATCTTTTGTTGTGATGGATCATGATTATGACCATGAGTGGTCTACACCATTGAGGTGTTTGGATTTATGTTTCTATATTAATTGCTTTGATTATGCTTTTGACTGATATATGAGATTATGATTTATGGCTCACTGAGGTTTGTGCCAGTGCTTACCAGGATCGATGTGGTATCATGAGGTTGTTCCACGATTACCCTAAGATGTGTGCAGAGATTGCACTATGTACTATTACCATGCTACACTGGACTAGGTTCCTGTAGCAGTGGATAGTCATGTTTATGACTGTGTTTACTTACGTGTTTTAAGTGCCTTTTTGTTGTTCTTTAATCAATCATTATTAAATGCTTAGGTAATTAGAAATGGATTGTTCATGTTGGATTTTTGGTTATGTGTTGTGGTCATTTACCTTGTTATATTTTGATCTGAGAGTTATGTGTTACTTATGTGATGTTTTACATTTGAGAGGACCTGAGAGTTAGATGTTATACTTTGATTTCAGTATCATAGATGTTAGACTACTAGGTTGTTCAGTTGATCATATTGCATGACGATGCCATTTTGAGATGACAGTGTGTTTTATGATGATATCTGGTTATCTGGTATTTGGACATACCTCTAATTATGTTAGGTGATGGATTTAATGCTATGGTTATTTACTTCATTCTTACGTTGTTATGCTTTATGCGAACGTGAGTGATGTAAATAGATTATTTTAATATAAATTAATAAATGGTTAAATTAGGTGATTTAATGCTTTTATTGCTTCAAAAATGTTATTATATGCAAGTGGACTTGATCGTATTGTTTAGTGTGCATGATTTATATCCCTGGCAGTGGCACATGGAGTTAGCGATTCAGCCTTTCATATTTTACCAATGTCATCCTTGTATGGTCGATGTATCCTTATTTTAATTATTTTATTAAACCTACCAGTGATTATTAAATCCGAACTCATTTGCATTATGTGATTAGACCAGTGAGCGTGTCTATGCATTTAGAAGTTTGCATTGTCGCAAAAATTGTTAAGGAATTTCTATGTTTTTGGGTTTTCAAGCTTTTTAATTATTTTATTTTAATTTCTAGCAGCTTTTCCATAGATGAATTCCTATTTCTAGGAATAGCCTGTTTTCATTTAGGTTTCGGGGTTTAACTAGGTTGGCTAGTTATTTGCCCTAATCAATTATTCACTCAAAAAGTGAATAAATATCTAAAAAGGAATTTAATTCCTCACTTCTCACTTTTGAATTAGAAAGTTTGAGAGTAAAACCCAAAATTCTCTTCATGAGGATTTACAGTTTTGTTCGCTGTGGGAGCTACGAGCATGGGATCATCGTGAGGTTGGGCTTGTTGGATCCAGCACGGGAAAACCTTGAATTACCGCGATTTTCAGCTACTTGTGCGGGCTATTTATTTTATGATTCAGATTCTCATTTTTCCCTTTTGGCTGTGAGGTAGGGCTTTCCTATTTTATTATTTCTACTATATTTATGCTTCTATTTTTTGTAGCCATTTGTTTGGAGGTTGAGAACTAGTGTTCCCCTCCGTTTCTATTTGTTGGTTCTACCCGGTTGGGCGGGTATGAACATTTTCCAATTTTTTGAGATGAGGGTTTGGGGTTTTACGCCATTATGCTAGCCATTTTTGCATACGGTGTCTAAACTCATTTATTTTTATATTTTTGGGGTTTTTGTGCCCAAAGGTCAAATGGTTTTTAATTTTGGAGTTTTTACCTTGTTTTGTGTCACCTTGTTTTCTTGGGTTTTCTTGGCACAATTTAGGTCGTGGACCTTGATGATCCATTTGGATATCAGTCAGACCACTATTGCACTTTTATGTTGCATTGGGGTGCATGTCACATCCGTACTCCTGACACTGTGGTTGGTTTAGTGATTTTATACTTGATTTTATGGTTTCTTTTGGACACTAAGATTCGTGTAGAATCTATGCTCCCAATTTGAGGCTGGTTGAGTGAGTTCATGATGTTTGGTCTTGTTGCATCATTGGGATTCGTGTAGAATCCATACTCTTGGATTGAGGCCGGTTGAGTGATTTCATGATGTATGATTTTATTGGCTTTGGGATTTGTGTAGAATCCATCCTTCTTATGTTGCTTTCAATTGGGTGTTATCTTTTGCATTGTGTTCTCATCTTGTCCTTGTGTTTTGATCTTTGTGATGGTGGTGCGCCACACACGAGTACGTGCGCATACATTTATCGGGTGACTTGCAACACTTGATCTTTCGTGGTACTTCCAGAAGTTATGATCATTGAGGTTGGGATGGGAGTATGCATGCCCACGGGCACTTGTCGTAGGATGAGCATGGGTAGGGTAGGGTAGCACATGGAGGGGGTTTTTATCTCACAACCCGATGATCATGGCACCATGGGTTGGAAGAGGAAGCTTTATATAAGTGATAACTAAATAAAATGTGTGAATGGTAATAAAACTTAAGATAATAAAATGTGTGAGCACTCGATTAAGTTTGAGGACACAATGTGTGAGCACCCATTTAAGTTTGAGAACACACAATTTGACCTTGGGCTTTTTGATGCCAAGCGACTCTCCATGATGTTAGCCCCTACTTAGTAGCCTATTGAGTGTCTGACCAGGACTTGTACTCCTTGCATTGTCTTAGGTTCTTGGTTGCAGCCATCATACTGTCTGGCGTGAGTGTTAGCCATGGATTTTGTTTTATGTGTTTGTGGTTGGATCATTATCTCCATCAGCATGGCAGGTGTGGACCTATGGGTGTCACGTGGTTGGGAGGTGTAGCTACCTCTACCACTGCTAGGGACCGATGTATAGAGGTGGTCTTGTCCTAGTGCGACCGTCGTTGGATGTTTTCACTTGATGCTTCAAGTTTCGAAGTATGCTTTCTTGTGATTTATGCTTTCATTGGAATGCTTAGATATCATGTTTAGATTATGTTAGTTTATTTGATGCATTTCCATATTATGATGTTTAGCATATGACTTGATGATGTGAATTGTTGTATTGGATTATCTATTGCTTATTGGTTAGCATGTTAGATTTCCTTATTATTTTGATTAGCATGTGATAGGTGATGTTATCTACTGGTAGGATTATCTTATTCTTTACTACTAGCATGTTAAATTTCCTTATGCTTATATTGTAGCATATTTTGGTAGTGGCGTCCCTATTGCAATAGTATCGACAATTCAATCAGTGACTTGGGATGTTATGCGTGGGGGATGGCTAGGGCCCATGATGGTCTTATGATGCTATTGACAGTTGGGAGGAACCACGTACTTAGTTTGGCTATTCAGTTATTGCAATGTTATTTATGTACATTGCGATGCTCATGATTTACTATGATGTTTCTTTTAGTACGTTCTGTTATTTCTATGGTTTAGATGGATAGATATTCCTCTTTCTTATTCCTTGGCATATTGTTGATTATGCCCTCGAGTGTTTGCTCCTTGATCTATGTGGATCCGATACTCCCTGGGTGTGGAGGTTCTGAACTCAATTTTTCTCTATTTTTCCCCTTTTGTGTTTTCCTTAAGTATTTTTGTGTTTCTCTAGGCAACATTTTATCAACATGGTGCGACACAAAAATGTATCGCATGCCCATTGAAACTCTGTCATGCATCCCTTGATTCTATCGCACGCCTCTTGGAGAAATATCGTGCAATACTGGAAAGTATCGTATCTCCTTGTGAGAAATGTCGTACGACACCCTGAGAGTGTCGCATGCCTTTGGGAGAAGTATCGCCCAGTCCCTAAAAGTGTTTCCCTCCTCCTTTAGAAATGCCACGTGATACTTTTCTATGTTGTATTAAAGTATCGCCTGGTTAATGTAAAAACTTGTGCGGTCAAGCAACAAGTACTTTTCAGTTTAGTTCAAACTTTTTGAGAGTTGATTTAAATACCCTCTTCGGTGTTCTTCAACCCTATGGTGTTGCTTTTTTATTTATGTTTTGTGTGTTTCTGTAGTCCATCTCTTAGGGTTTAAAATATATTGTTTAAGTATAAGTTGAACTTATACTTAAGATATATTTTAAGATATTTGATGAATCTTTTGAGATAGGTTTCAGACCTCTCGGAGATGAGATAAAGTTTCTAGAAAATTTCAGGGCTTTAGAAATCTAGACTTAGCCAAATTTTAGGATTCTACATCCTACCCCAGCTTGGTGTTTTTTTGATGAGTGGTCGTTTCTTGAGCCCTCATCTTGTGTGTAATTGTTGTTGGCTTTTGTTTGCGTGTGTCAGTTTGGTAATGGCGTTCGGAGATCTGTTGGTTGTTGGGATTGTGGTGAAGTCTTCCGTTGTGATCTTTGTGATCCCTATATGATGTTGTCATGTGCATTCATACTTGTAAAAAAAAATTTTTCTTGGCTTGTATTGAATCCTTGTTCCAAAGATCTCCGGACGGGGCATTACAATGTATATGTATATGTATCTCCCTATTTATCTATCTATATGTATGTATATGTATATGTATGTGTGTGTATTAGAATTTAAATGAAGTAGAGTAAATAAATTTGAATCAAAAAATAATAATTTTGTGAATTAAAAAAAATTGATTAACAACTTTGACAATAATAATTGAAATATATATTTTAAAGTAGTTATATAGTTTTGTAAATTGAAAATAATTAATAATTAAATTAATAAATATGTTTATGAATTATAGATTTTGGATTGGCAAATTCTATCTATTGGATACAATTGTTCAATTGTGTGTTGTCTTTGATGTTACACAAATGTCATATTAGTTATCTGATAGAATCTACCGAGCTCAATTGGTCAGCAAAGCAAATTATAGAGTCTACTGAGCATTCCTGAAAGTTACTCTGTGGAAATAGTTTCTATCGAGCTCACTCTAGCATTGAAGGAATCTATGGCAAAAGTCAGTTTCTACCGAGCTCACAAGGTTCACGAAGGAAAGTTGGTGTTCACTGAGTTCACTCGGTCTCCTAAGGATTTTTCAGAGTTCACAGTGTTTATCGATCTTTAGTTGATTAACACTGGAAATCATTTTTGGAGCAGTGTTTATCAAGCAGGGTCAGCCAATGAAGGACTTTATTATTTTGGGAAATAAAGGTTAATTGTGTAATGATTGTAGCCAACTGATGTAATGATAATTGATAATTGTAACTTGTAAATGAGCCAACTTGACAATTTGTAAGGTATAAATAAAAGGTCAAGTTTTGAATTCTAAAGTATGGATGAGTGTAATGAGCGAGCATGCAAGTATATTGTTTGTGAAGGTGTGAACAAATTTTGAAAAAGGATCGAATATCCTTAAGGAGCAGCAAAGTTGTATTCGATTAAAGAGGATCTAGTGAAGCAAAATAGAGATCTATATCAACAAATTTAGTTGCATCTCATTCAGGTCAACTCATTGTTACTTTCTCACAATTGTAGCAGTGATTTCTAAATCTCTTAATAGAGTTGGTTTAACAGCCATTTTATAAATCCTCTAGCAAGGTGACAATTCTATTGAATTGTTCTAAAGTCCTCTAGCAAGGCCACTTCTAGCAGGGTGATTAAATCCTTTAACAAGGTGACACCTCACAGTGTGTTTTATAACCTGTAACATGGTTGGCTCCTAATAGTGTTCACTTCAAAAGAGTGAAAATTGGTAGCTAGTTACTTGGTGGTTTTTTCCATATTGAGTTTCCATGTTAAATATGGTGTCTCTTGTGTTCATGTTATTTGTTTATGCATGCATGTTAAATCTTTGTGAATGCTTAAAAATCACTAATTAATTCATCTACTGAGTTACAACACTTTTCTATGTGACTACTGAGTGATAGCAGTAACTAGTTTTATAAGACATCTAAGGGATTTGTGGATTTTTTTTTTGTAGTAACTGATTCACACCCCCCCCCCCCCCCCCCCTTAGTTACTCCATCTATATTTCCAACAATTGGTGTCAAAACATTTGGTGCTTGTAGGAAGGATTTCAAGGATCTAAGCTATAGATCAGGATGTCTTACAAGAGGGAAATTCCAAGGCCCGACAAGGATAACTTTTCAGCATGGCAAGGTCTCATGAGACTCCATCTGGCTTCCATTGGAGATATAGGATAGAAATATCTTGATGAAGAATATGTAACTTCTTTTGGTACACTATGTGTCAATGATATTGTTAAGAAGAAGACTCATAACACCATGATGATAGACATTGCATCAACCCTAAGCTATAAAGAATTTGATGATATCGAGGACTGTAAAACTACCTTTGCTATGTGGAACAAGCTGAAAGATATCTATGGAGGTGATGATAATGTAAGAAGATCCAAAGAAAAAAGTCTAAGAGGACAATTTGATCAGATGAGGATGAGAGAGGATGAAAACATTGCCAAATATGTTGAAAGAGTCAAAACAAGCGTCAGTGCAATCAAAGCTTCTAGAGGAGATATCAAGGAGGAAATAGTTGTAAGTAAATTTCTTAGAACATTGCTTCCCATTTATGCAATTAGAGTTTCTGCAATTCAAAAAAGAAGATGTGAAGCAAATCATAAGATAAATTTAGAGGTTGTAGTAGGAAGATTGATTGTATTTGAGCTACATAACTATGACAACTATGTTCCAGCTTCCAAGAACATTGAATCAGCATTTGAAGTCAAGCTTTAGCTCAAAGAAAAGGGCAAGAAGATAAAGGATTCTTAGTTAGAAATTGAAGAAGAATCATAACAGAGTTTTGACAGTGATCTTGAGGTGGTTGAAGCTCTACTAGCAAGGAAATATTTGAGAGGCAAAGGAAAATACAAAGGTAAGGTTCCTTTGATCTGTTTTTCATGTGAGGAAATTGGCCATATTGTTGCTAGGTGCCCAAACAAGAAAAACAAGGATGAGAAGAAAGGTCACAAGTGTAATGGCAAGAAAGACTTCAAATCATTCAAAGACGAAGGTAAGAAAACATGTTTCATGGCTAAGGATTTTGACAATAGTGAAGATGAAATTATTTACATTGCTATGAAAGATGAATCTGATAATGATGAGGAAGATAAAATGGCACTTATCTCTCATGTAAGCAAAAATGATACATGGATCATAGACAGTGGTTTCTCTCATCATATGACTAGTGATAAAACAAAGTTTGAACATTTTGAAGACTATGATGGTGGTAGTGTGAGGTGAAAGATAAAATGGCACTTATCTCTCATGTAAGAAAAAAAGATACATGGATCATAGACAGTGGTTGCTCCCATCATATGACTGGTGATAAAACAAATTTTGAACATTTTGAAGACTATGATGGTGGTAGTGTGAGGTTTGGAAATAATGAACCTTGTTGCATAAAAGGAAGAGGAAGAATCTCACTAAACAAAGAGCTTGTATGTGATAATGCCTATTGGGTTGAAGGTCTAAAACACAATCTGTTGAGTGTGGCATAGCTAATCAATATTTGATTCAAAGTGGAATTCATGCATGAAAAAGTGCAAGACTGTTGGATGATAAAGGAAAGCTGATTGGATCAGGCATATAAACAAAAGGTAACTTATTCTATCTTGAACTTGGTGAATGTTCATGTTTCATTGCTCAAGTTGAAGAAAGTTGGTTATGGCACAAAAGGTTATGTTATGTGAATTTTTATAACTTTGTGAAAATAAGCAAATTCAGGAAAGTAAGAGGCATTCCTAGTATAAAGAAACCTGATGTTGGTCTATGGAAGAACTATCAGATTGGTAAGATGGGAAAGACTAGCTTTAAAAGTAAAAACTATCAGTCTGAAGAAATTTTGGAAATTGTGCATACTAATTTTTGTGGAACTATTGGAATTGAGAGCTATACTAGAGAAAAATTCTTGATTCTTTTTGTTGATGATTACTCTAGAATGATGACTGTCATATATCTAAGAGAGAAATTAGAAGCATTTGACAAGTTCAAATAGTATTTAGCTAGAGTAGAGAAGGAAACAGGGAAAAGACTGAAATACTTGAGGTCAGACAGAGGTGGTGAATTCATCTCCCATGAATTGAATAACTTTTGCATTGAAAGAGAAATCAAAAGACAAGTATCAACTCCTGGAACTCCCGAGTAGAATGGAATAGCTGAAAGAAAGAATAGATCTATCATGGATTGTGTAAGAACTTTAATGATTGAAAAGAATATTGCTATCAAATATTGGAAGGAAGCTATCAGCACTACAGTTTATACCTTGAACCAAGTACAGTTGAAGAATGACTCATTCAAAACTCCCTATGAGTTATGATATGGCTATAAACCCAATGTAAGTTACCTAAAAGTATTTGGAAGTAAATGTTACATTTTGAAAGAATCCAAAAAAGATGAATTTGATGTGAAGGGTGATGAAGACATATTTTTGGGATATTCTTGCAAGAGTAAGGCATATAGATGTTTGAATTTATCTACTCACAAAGTCATAGAAAGTGCACATGTGAAAGTTGATGAGTTTGCAAAAAGGACTGAAGAAGAAAGCAAAAAGGAACCAAAAGATTACAATAGCTTTGTTTTCATTGAGCCTGATACAATGCCAGACACATCTATCAATCAGGAAACTTCTACTCTCGAGTCTTGAGTTGCAAGAAGTTCAAACCGAGTTGTAGGAACCTAAGTCACATTCAGATGCTACTGAGCCAATGCCTACCAAGTCTGAAGGACCCAAGCAACAGTTAGATCAACTAGAACCAAAAGTTGGAACTCAAAATGAAGACAGTGGAACTCGATCAAAAAGAAAGGAACATATATTAGCCAAGTGTGTTAGGAGACATCATGCACCAGATCAAATTATTGAAGACAAATCTGAAGGTACTATGACAAGAAGTAAGTTAAAAGGTACTTGTTTACTTGCTGATTTTGAACCTAGAAATGTCAAAGATGCATTAGAAAATGAAATTTGGATTGAGGTTATGAATGAAGAGATAGCGAAAATAGAGAAGAACAAAACATGGACTCTTGTACCTAGGCCTAAAGACAAAAATGTGATTGGAACTAAGTGGGTATTCAGAAATAAGTTGAATGAAGATGGTAAGGTATTAAGAAACAAAGCTAGATTGGTATGTAAAGGCTACTCTCAAGAAGAAGGAATTGATTATGGAGAGACTTTTGCTCTTATTGCAAGACTGGAAGGTGTCAAGACCTTAATTGCATATGCTGCATACAAAAGATTTAAAGTATATCAAATGGATGTCAAATCTACATTTCTCAATGGTATTCTGGATGAAGAAGTCTACATTGAACAACCTAAAGGTTTTTTTGATCCAGACAAGAAGGACATGGTCTACAAATTACACAAAGCATTGTATGGTCTGAAACAAGCCCCTAGAGAATGGTATGAAACATTGCATAACTATCTTATTCAGTTTTCAGAGAACTAATGATAATAGTAGCTTGTATATCAAGGAAGGACTAGATAACAAGATTGTTTTGGTAGAAATATTTGTGGATGATACTTTGTTTATAGGAAATGATGATTTATGCAAAGAATTTTTAGAGAAAATGAACAAGTAATTTGAGATGTCAATGTTTGGAGAGATCAAATTCTTTGTTGGTCTTCAAATTTAGTAGAGCAAGAATGACATCTACATCACTCAGTATAAATATATCAAGGAGATACTCAAAAAAGTTGGTATGGAAGATTGTAAACTAGTTGGGATTCCCATGTGTACTGGACTAAAGCTTACCAAGGATGATGAATCAAAAGAGGTAGATCAGACCTTATATAGATCAATGATTGGAAAGTTGCAGTGTGTAGTTCATAAAAAACTAGATATTGCTCTTGCAGTTGGTATCGTAGCAAGATTTTCAGCAAACCCAAGAGAAAATCACATGATGGCAATCAAAAAGATCATGAGATACTTGAAAGGCACTGAAGATTATGGATTGTGGTATAAAATTGGAGGTAATCTGGACTTGAAAGTATTTACTGATGTTGATTGGGTAGGAAACATTGATGAAAGAAAAAACACAAGTGGAGGAGCATTCTTTTTTGGAAAGAGGTTGGTTTCTTGGACAAGTAAAAAGAAAAATTGTTCATCCCAATCTACAACAGATGTAGAGTATGTTGCAGCAACAGTGAACTATTCTAATATTGTTTGGTTTAAATAGTTGTTAGAAGGTATGAAGGTTGAGATCAAAGAACCAGTTGTTATGTTTTGTGACAATACAAGTTCTATCAACATATCTAAAAATTCAGTGATGCATTCAAAAACCAAGCACATTGAAATAAAGTATCACTTTGCCAGAGAATTAGAGCAGGATAAGGAGATCAGATTGGAATATGTCCATTCAAAGGAACAAACTGCTAACATATTCACCAAGCCATTACCTAAGGATGCATTCTTGTATCTAAGAGGTAAGCTAGGGGTCATTCCCCCATCTGAAGCTCACTAAAATGAAGTTTTAGTGATGCATCAACAGGAACCAAGTTGGAGATCTATTAGTTGATACAGCATAGTCATGGGAACATTGCATATGAATAATTACTTAAGGTTCATTGCTACTTATTTGGTTTGTGTTGTCTTTGATATGTGTTGTCAAAGAGGGAGAGTATACTGTCATATCTTTCTGAAATTTGAATTTGATTGTGGAGAGTTTGTTGTTTAGAAATGATGCTATGTAATTCCTTCATAGAGGGAGATTACAACATTAGAGAAGTTTGTGGCATAAAATCTAAGAGGGAGAAATATTCTATCAAGAAAAGACTTGTTCTCAAATTTCATCTACTATGACATGTTGTGTTGCCATCAATGCCAAAGAGGGAGATTGTTGGATACAATTGTTCAATTGTGTGTTGTCTTTGATGTTACACAAATGCCATATCAGTTATCTAACAGAATCTACCGAGCTCAGTTGGTCAGCAAAGCAAATTATAGAGTCTACCGAGCTTTCCTGAAAGTTACTCTGTGGAAACAATTTCTATCGAGCTCACTCGGGCATCGAAGGATTCTGTGGCAGAAGTCAATTTCTACCGAGCTTGCAAGGTTCACGAAGGAAAGTTAATGTTTACCGAGTTCACTTAGTCTCCTAAGGATTTTGCAGAGTTTGCAGTATTTACCGAGCTTCAGTTGGTTAACACTAAAAATCATTTTTGGAGCAGTGTTTACCGAGCAGGGTCAGCCAATGAAGGACTTCATTGTTTTGGGAAATAAAGCTTAATTGTTTCATGTAATTATTAATTATAACCCTAAAGCGGTAAAAATAGTTGTATAAAAGGGCTTAGGGTTAGGGATTGTTTCATTGTTGTGATGTGAAAATTGGTTCTTGTGGCGATATTGAGTTGTAAGGGATTATAGATTATAATCAGGTTGTAATCACTGGATCATAATAATATTGAACTTGTTCTTTGGTGGACGTAGCCCAGGGATTGTGTGAACCACATTAAATCTTGGTGTCTTGTGTTATTTTTTGTGTGATCTATTATTTTCTAATATTTTTTATATGTGCATGTAATTGTTATTTCTATCTATGGTTTAATCCTAACAATCATGAGAAAATGGAATTTGACCATTGATGAGAAAAGGAATTTGAATAAAACTTGTGCATGATATCTAACTTGTGCAAGAGTTTAGGTAGAAACCCATGCAAAAGATATGTCAAATAGGAGGACCACTTGAGAAATATGCCAAAAACATATCAATCTACTATTTAGAAATATGATTTTTATTTTTTGTGGTATAGTAAAAAATAAATAGTAAAAACCAAATCTAACACCCTTCTAAATATATGACATGGTATTGAAATGAAATAAAAGACAAGTTTCTGATTATTTCCACGATACCAAACAGTCCATGGAACCATAGACCAATGAAAATTGCAACTACAAAAAAACCATAACCTCTATTTTTGAGTATCCCCTATTATGAATTTTGATATTGTAGCTGAAATCTTTAAAGATTCAATTTTCTAAATATTAGCATGATTGATTTGTATGCCATACCAATGTCATTCTTCTTCAATTGATTAAAAAACTACTAACATTAGTAATTCATTTGTACAAATTTTTGAAAGGTTTTTTACCTAATTCATTTTCCTCGAATTTCAATAGGAGCTTAAATCCTCTCAAGAAAATTAAAACTTCAAAGATATTAACAAAAAATACCTCCACCAAAGTAATGCAACAGTGAGGACTATTAAAATTTAGTGTTTGGAGAATTTAAATAACAAATGAAGATGAAAGAGCTAAATCCAACATGTAAAGAAACAAAATATATGATCTCAACTACATCCATACCAATTTCCATGGAAATATATAAAGTTGAATGCAAACGAGGAAATTGGCATAAAGTGTTGAATGATGTTGAGAGAGAATAAGGAGATTGTTTGAAAGCTAAGAAAATAGAGAAAATCCACTATGCTTATTTGTCCAACTTGCCTATTAAAGAAGAATAAATATCCTCATTCTCTACTTCATTGTGATAATTTTTGTCTATCCTTGTGATTTTTTCTATGCTTCTTGTGGCTAAGTATAAAAAGAATTCCTAAAGTATAAAGAAAAGTATCCCTAGGGCAACTTCTCCATTATCCCATTTGCAGTAAGGTTTCTAATGTGACAACAAATCTTGCTTCTTCCCCAAGACCTCTTAGGTCCTCCTTAGGTCATACACTTGACCAAATAGTGCTTACAATCACCCTATGCTCCTTAGGACTCTATTCAATAGTTCTTAAACCATTCAATTGGTGTACATCAACTAAGTAGAAAAAACTTGCTTATTAACTCTCCATCAACACAAGTAACCCCAAATATTCATTAGACCTCCCAAGTGGATGGATAGTCATCTAGGAATTTATTTGGACTCCCTTCAAGGTCCTCAGTCAAAATCAACCTTGAAACACTAATTGAGTTCCAACTACTAAGCAAAAGCATTCAAATGCTTGAAATAGGGCTACAAGAATTAGCCCTAATGTAGTAAAACCCAATTATCTTGCAAAAATTCTTAACAAGGGGTCCAATAAACCACCATTCCAAATACCCTTTTCAGAGACCTTAAGGATTTTGGGGGTCTAGGGTTCCCAACTTGTCTATATTGTATGGGCACAACTCTAGCCTTAAAATAAGGGTTTTAAGGGTTTGACATGTTTGATGGAAAAAGTGTTTACCCTTCCTCAGGACTTCCACCAAGGCTTACCATTTGGATTGGGGTTACTCCACAACACCTTCTAACATATTCCAGGCTCTAGTTGAAGTATCAATAACATTCAACCTCTCCAAATCCACTTGCTCTACTCTATGATTCCTAACCAAGTTACTAGGACTTGCCTAGGGCATCACTACAATAATAGCTCCTTAGCATTCTAGGACCCCATATCCACTATACACTATGTACATGGATTCATGTTCCAAATCCCAAAAGACCATACAGGTACTACAGTGGGAAGTGGCCCTATGACCCCATTTGTGCAAACAACCTGTTTTAGAACAACAAACTGGTAGGGAACAAAACAATTATTTCCAACACTCAAAAGCTACAAAATGTGAAACTAAAGTCATAAAGAATATTAAATCCACCTAATCTAACACCTCCAAAACAAAAATTTCCAAATCTAATCCATATACAAACCAAAAACACTCAAAAACATAAAATTGTTATTGAGAATTCGCTGCTTAATCCATACAATGCAAAAGCTAACTTCTCCAACCCCTTGAACAGGTTGAGAATGGCCTCATATAGGCTTACCCTTAGTGCTCCTAACTCTTTTAGATAGTTATTTCTCCTTCTAGACAAAGTTGCACAAAATGCAAGAAAAGTTGTCAATGTTGTCATTGACAACATTGACAATAATTGAGCAACTTTTACTTCTTATGGAGTTAAGCCCTCAAAATTTCTCCAAAATCCATGAAACATTTCATAATGTCCAAATAGGACTTAAAAAATCTAAATATGGCCTTAAAACCTCTATTTGACCATTCTACCCTTCTAGGCCCCAAAACACCTAGTTTGGCCTAGTGAGCAACTTTGACCTATTTGGGATTGTCAAACCTAATACCTTACCTTCTTAGGAGTACATGAGTTCCTTTATTCACCTAGTGGTGTGGATAGCACCCCTAAAAGGAAAAATCCCAAAGGTAGCCCTAGGTCTTCCTTAGCCACCTAGGTGCCCCTACACCATACTCCCCATAGAGAAAAGTTATGTCACTCCTATGGATAGTAGGTCTTTGTTGATGTCCAGTTTGTTGAAATTTTCCTCAGGAATCCATGTGGCTTCTAAGTCTAGTTTGTCTTTCCACTTGAGAAAGTTCTCCATGTAGACCTTATTTCTAGTGGCTTTCTTGAATATGGAGTCCAATACCTTTTTATCCTCCAAGTTGTTGGAAGAAGGGATTACTGTAGGTGCCAAGTCATCCTGAAGTCCTTGACTGCTATGAGCATCAGTAGGTAAGGGTCATTTAAACTGAATCAAATCTTGTACATTAAAAACTAGAGATATGCCCAAATCTAATGGTAAGTCAATTTCGTATGCATTTACCCCATATTTTTTTGTGATCTTGCAAGGTCCTACTCTCTTCATATGCAACTTAGTAGGTACACCTTTCTACAATCTTTCCTTGTTTAAGTGCACCATGATATAATCCCCAATAGAGAACTCAATGTTCTTTCTCCTTTCATCTATTTTGGCCTTCAACTTTTGTGTATTGTGTTGAATGGCCTTTTTGATTTGGTCTTGTGTCTCTTTCATGGCTTGGGAAAAATCTTCAGTATGTTCACTCCTATGCTCCATTCCTCCAAGATCCCTCAACTCGCACACACCTCTAGGATGCATGCCATAGACAACTTCAAAGGGGCTTCTACCTGTGGTTTTCCTTCTATCATTGTAGGCATACTCTGCTTGGGGAATGATGACATCCCAAGTTTTCCCATACTCCTTAGTTAGGCATCTTAAGAGATTACCTAGTACCCTATTGACCACTTTAGTCTAACCATCAATTTGAGGGTGATATGCTTATCCAAAGGACAAATTTGTGCCAAGTCTACCCCACAAGGTCTTCCAAAATTGACTCATGAATTTCACATCTCTATCTAAAACTATGCTTAATGGAAGGCCATGAATCCTCACAGCCTCTTGAAGAATAGATGGGCAATGTGGCTTGCATCATTAGTAGTCTTGCATGGAATAAAGTGTCCCATCTTGCTAAACCTGTCAACAACTACATAGATACTGTCATAGCCCTATTTTGTCTTTGGTAGACCTACAATGAAATCCATGCTCACACATTACCATGGCCTATTTAGGATTGGTAAGGGTTGATAGAGACCTATATTTCTCATCCATCCTTTAGCTTTCATACATACCATGCATTGTTCCACATACTTGGTTACATCGTTGACTAGTTTAGGTCAATAGTAGAATCTTTGGACCAAGTCTAGAGTCTTGCTTACACCAAAGTGTCCACTTAGACTCCCATTGTGGTTCTCCTATATTAGGTTCTTTATTATTGATCCCCTTGGCACACACAATTGATAACCCTTAAATAGCAACCCATTTTGTAAGGTAAACTTAGAATACTTGCTATGAAAGTAGTTCTCAAAAGCAGAACATACCTTGTAGGACTCTCCAAAGTCTTCATCTTCCTTATAGAGACTCTTGAATCTCTCTATCCCAATGCTATGTAGTTGAACTTCTTGGACAATTAATAAATTCTTGCTCAAGGCATCTGCTACCTTGTTCAAATTCCCCTTCTTGTGCTTGATTGTGAAAGTGAATGCCTACAAGTACTCCATCCACTTCAAGTGCCTATTACTTAACTTTTCTTGAGTATTAATGTAGCTCGAGGCCTGATTATCATTAAATACAACAAATTCATTGGGTAATAGATAGTGCCTCCACTTCCTAAGAGACTGAACCAGGGCATATAGTTCTAGGTCATAGGATGCATAATTTTTCTTGGTCTCATTAAGTTTCTCACTAAAGAAGGCTAATGGCCTACCTTCTTAACTCAACACTCCCCCTATTATTGGGCCACGTATATCACATTATAGGGTGAAGAGTTTCTCAAAACTAGGTAGTTGCAAAATAGGTTGGGTAGCTACTTGCTTCTTGAGCATTTTAAATCACTTTCCAGCTTCTAAGGTCCACCTAAACTTGGTCTTGACCCTATTGGTGTTTTAAGAAGTGCTAAAACTACTAAGCGACAAAATGCTTAATACCAAAATGACAGTACATACACAATCTAAAGACTAGCCTATTCTTATTAACAATTGCATATGTAAGGTATTTGGACCCAACTTCAACAAAACCACAGATGGTTTTCTACTCTTTTGGCTCTGCAAAACCAGGGTGGGTGTACCCAGGGATGGTTCAAAATTGAAACAAATGTATGAGGATTGTTCTTAGTTTCATTCTGATTCTCATTTCAAGATCCTTAAACATATACATAATTCTTACTAACTTGATAAAACACATCCCATAAACAGATATGGCCAAGAATTCTTCTATAGATCTGCAGATGTTTTCAACAACAATGGCTAACTGAAGCTAAAACATTCCATGTAGACAAGTGCTAGCCAACTTTGAAGATCTACAAGAAATAAAAGTAAAATTTGATTTGATGATGCATTTGAAAAACCATTTGTAAGATATTTCTCCTTCAGCTGAAATAACTTGATCAGTGCCTAATCCATTGGGATTCAGAGTCTATAGCAAATTCTTAGATCTAATTTGCTGCCTTACAACAAATTCTATCAGCAATTCTTATCAGAACTTATCATTCAAAAATCATTTTCAATACTTAAGGAATCTTATCACATTCATCAAAGCCTTTATTTAATCCATTGAATTAACAGCAATGATAAATGGATATACAACCTAATTTGATTGCATTCAATTGCACAAGCTTTTACTCATACAACATCAAGGTAGCTAAGTATTTAAAAGGAGACAAAATTCAGAAAGAACTGATATGGGGACAGTTCATAATTTGTATTCATTTCCTTTGAAAATCGTATATCCTTTACAGTAGACTCAGAATGGCCTTCAGAAAGAAACACAGGTCATTCTATATTCATGTATTCTCAGAGAATTTGACAGCAAAATACATTACAAACTTGCTTTCAAAATTTGGACCAAAAACCAAACTAAGCACAATACTTAGAAGAAATAGAATTCAGACCCTTCTTTAGCCTTGGGATCTCACTTAAATAGTGTGAGATGCAACAAGCTTCGAGCTAAAGAAAGTGACACGTGTCCTTTTACAAAAATTGCGTAAATTACCCCTTTTCAGAAGAAAACCGAACAAACAAAACAAAACAAATAAAACAGAAGGCAAATGACAGCTGGAGCATAAAATCTTCAATTTTGTCCTTTTCTCTAGCTGCTCCCAGTTGGTAGTGCTTTGATTTCTGCGATTGCTTCCCAGAAAAATATTTCTCTTTTAGTGGGCCAATCACATTCTTTAACTGTTGTTAATTCATCCACTGTTTTCTGCCACCTGGCATCAGTAATCACCCTTCCTTCTATGATAAACCTATTCACTTCAGTTTCAATCTTGAAAAGGGTATCAATTAGTTCATTGAAAAGACATTCATCAATACCATCTTGGAGGACGGACACCACTTGTGGCAAGTCTATAATGTGATCAAAAGAATTAGACCACTCATCAAAATCTTTTAAATTATCATTAGAATCGATAACAAAAGGAATCAAAGAATAGAAACCATTTGTTAGCATTTTTAATTTACTTTGAATTACTGCCAGCTTCCCTGTGAAGATTTGCAATAATTCTTTCACTTTGTCCATACCTTCCTTCACAGTAATAACTTTATCTAGGAGATCTGGCTTCTTGGCTAAAAAGGGTATCAACCTGTCAAAAAATTGCATATAGGGTCCCCACTGTTGAAAAATAGGCTCAAGCCATCTAACTGCACCCATGCATACCTGTTCTGCAGATTGTAGACTGATGAATGTATTATGAGTATCCTGAGATATTCTTTTTAGAATGTTGATTCTATGATTTAATACATTCATCAAAACATTTTTCTTGGTATTATTGTCGATCTGGGAAACTTATGTTTCCACACTAATCATAGGCACTGACACTGTTGTTCCCATAAGCATTTCTTCTGTTTGGGCCTCTGCTTCTACTTTGTGCCTTCTTTCTTCCTCTTGCCTTGGTGCATGCTCTGCCTCTGCTGCTATCTTGAGCTATTCTTTGAGGGATTTTATTTCTGTTTCTAGAATCTTAATTTTTTCCTCCAACTCCTCTATTCTTTGTTTCTGTACATGGCTCATTTTGAGCTCTTCTTCATATGTTCTCCTAATATCAAGGCATTCATTAAACATTGCAGCTAACTTATCCTCAATTTCATCAACCTTTTCCTCATTCATAAGAGCAAAATGTTTTACCAAACTGGAGATTTCCTTCCCAATAGTGCTCTCCAATGTCCACACAATCATATTACCCTGAGCAATTTCTTATATATCCATCATCTTAGGCTTCTTGGTGTCAGGGGTCACACTCCATACTGCTAGGGTTTTAGTGTCCACATTAAAACCTGACCTTCTTTTAAAACCTTCACTGCTAGTGGCTTCATAACTGATGGCCTTATCTTGTCTTCTCATTTGGTCCAATACAAAAGCTTTCTCAATGTCCCAATGTGGTATTAGAATCATGCCACTCCTATGTACTAATTCCCTAGCTTCTGCGGCAGTCATTGTTTCACTTTCAGGGTCATAAGCCAATAGTTTTTCAACTAACTCTTTATTTTTCTCTGGATCTTCTCCTGGCATGAGACTCAATGTGAGTTCATTTTGTTTGATTTTATAGAGAAAACTTTTAAATTCTGATGATATAATAAAATCATCATCTTCCATGAATTTCTCAGATTGAATGAGCCTGTCATCCAACCTTGATGTTGCAATTTGCATGTCAGTAGAAGCTTTTCCTGCTTCAGTAGCCCTTTGATGAAAATAATTTTTCCTAATATCAGCAAAATACTCACTACTTCCAGACATGACTTGTATAGCTCTGCTTACCACCTTTTCAGGGATGTGCATTTTCCTTTGTCTTTTATTTCCTTGTGGCATCCAGGCTGATGTTGATGGTTGCTCTTCTTCCAAATCAATTTCTAATTGTGTATTTGGTTCAGGGGATTCTCTATTTACAATGGCTTCTTCTCCCTCTGGCTCATGAGGCATTTGTAACATAATATGATCAAAATTCTCAATCATTTTCCTCAGATTATTTGGATATGGAACTTCCGTATAAAAACCCTTAAAATCAGGGTTGGTCCTCTTCAAAGCATTTTCCACTTTCCTTATTTCTTCATACTTCCTCAATAACTCATCTGCCTCCCCTGTTGCTACTATGTTGGCAATTAGGTCCTCTATAGGGATAGGCTTACTTGGAGGCAGAACAAAACCCCTAATGGTCTTAACCTCGTTTGCAATATAACTGTCAGGATCATACATCCTATAGGGCCCAGTAGCAAATTTATACTGACCTAAATAGTCACTCAATTCCTCAAAAGCATTCTTTCCTATTTCAAAGTCTCCTACCTTAAAGGTTCTACATACAAAAGTAGGCTTATGCAGAGAGGGAGGGATCATTTCTTTATTCATCAATAAGAATTGCCAAAAGAATTCAATAATGGCCAATCTAGGGGGTAGATATTTAGGCAATAGATGAGGAGGCTGTGGGCATGCAAAAACTCTGATTAAAGTACATTCTTTAAACAAAAATATGCTTCCCCAGTTATGATCTAATTTTATTTTTTCATCTAAGAAAGAGGGCCTAAGCAGAGTCTTCAAAACATTGGGTGCCCTAAAGAAAGTATGATCTAGCTGCCTCATAATAACAGAACTGAACAAATTGAAAAAAACTAGAGCATTTGAATAGAAGAAATCTTTATGCCAAATACGAGTCCAGAGTTGCACAGGTAACTCACCAAATTCATCAGAAGTTTGATCAATGAAGTCTCCACTGATGTACCCAATGTTGCTATACAGGATAAGGTGCATTAATAATGAATAATGGTAGAACTTGAAGTCTTTCAGTTCTCCTTTCTTAGCATCACAAATCTGCATGTGCATACTATCAATGATAAAGGCCACATAATCATACTCCTTATGATGAAAAGGATCCTGTATGTCGCATGCCATCAAAAAAAGAGAACCATATACACAATCCTCTGCACCATCACTTCCCAATACTTTGTGCAACCCATACATTGTGTTTTTGAAATAATTTTTGAACCTACTCAAAGGTAAAAAGTCTCCCACCTTTTTTGGGATTAACCCTGCCTTCTTAACTTTGTAAGGAATGTGTGTCAGCATGACATTGTTTACAAAGTAGATTTTATTCCTAGCAAATTATCCTTGTAAGTCTGCAATGTCAATAGGTACATCCATTTGTCCCATCAATCCAAAAGCCTCAATAAAAGAAGTTATGTCCAATGTACATAATACACTCCCATTATGCCTATGAAAAGTCCTGGTTACTGGATTGTATGAATTTATTAGGGCCTTCAACAGGTCAACATCAATGAACACTTCTGGAAAAAATAATTTTGCCATATTTCTATTCCAAGGGTTACATACTAGCACATTCTCTATTATGTTCTGATAAAAGTACATAAAAAGATCATAGCCAATAATTATAGGGCATTTAGCATCTTGATCAAAAGCATAAGGGTTTCTGAATATATGATCATTTGCAGAAATTGCATTTGACGACCCTGGAAGGAGTTTTAACCAGTCTTCTGCATGGTTGTTCAATTTTCTGACCCTTGTCTTCTTTTCTGTTTTGCTAGCAGATTTCTTCCTTTTTCCTTCTGGTGTGACTTCTACCACATCATCACCGTCGTCTTTGACTTCGAATTCTTCTGCGTGCACCTCTTCAACTTCTTGGTCGGCCATGTTTTTTTTTTTTTACTTTGAATTCTTCTGCAATTTCACAGGATACACAGAGCTTTGTAGCTTTCAAAACTTCATAACAGCACAAGAACAAGCTTCTTGAGGCTGGTAATTCAATTAAATTCTTGATGTTTTAATTATATATCTGCCAACCTTTTTAATAAATTTAGCATGCATGAGCTTTAAAACTTATGATCGCAGGTCGCCATCAGGGTATATCAGCCGCAAAATTGGATGCTGATTGTACTTTTCAAAGCCTTAATTTACTTGGCTACAGTAATTTTGTCCTTTTTTTCTTATCTATCGTAACACATCAAAGGTTCTTTCTTATATGACTATCTTTCATTTTTACGCTGAGTCAAACCTTCAATCTTCGTGATGCCGAAAATGCTCTCGATGGATCTCTACGCTCACTCGGAGAAGCTTCAAAATGCCCTAATCGTAGGAACGTAATGATGCTCTTACACTGTTTTGCAAATCCCTTTTACGTTCCTACGAAACCTTTTACCCCGTAGGATCTCAAGCCCTTCTACTGTGTGTTTCCGCCTTTACAATTTAAGCTTCTTCCGTATAAGCGTAAAGATCCTTAACTCTGTCTTATTACCTTTTACGCTTATACATAACCCTTTACACTAGAACATCGAAAACCTTTTTACTAACATCTTCGTTCTTACGATTCAACATTCCTCGTGTGAGCGTAAAACCCTTATTCAAGCCGTCCTTGTAGCCTTTACGCTCCTACGTGCACGTATCTACGGAGACCTTGGAAACCCCCTCTACGTTATTCCGCTTATTTCATTTCTTGGGGCAGCGTAAGGCTTCAAAACTTAGCTCTCGCTCTTATGACTTAGCTTTATTCGTATCACCGAAGAGCCCTCTCAACTACTATTGCGGTCTCATGTCTTCCTTTTATCGTATGAGCATAAACCCCTTTTACTGATCTTCCTTCTCACCTCTTTACGCTTACACACTGAGACTGGATCCATAACCACGGAAAAAAGAAAAAATAGCTCTTCGTTCATATGCTTAACCTACAAGCGTAAGGGTGTAATATCAAAAGCTTAAGTCATATGCCACGAGGGATGGGCACATCTGACATAAATGTCGTGTCTCCATCTGATTTGCTACAACTGGGCCCTTCTGACACTTCAACAAGTCCCACATGATTCCTTTACCGCTAAGAACAAATCTTTACGGTTGTCCGCAAACCCAAGAATCGTAGACACGTAAACACCATGAAACCTTGCCTCCGTGCTTACGAAAAAACCTTTACTCATAACACCGTAATACCCTCGCATGCCCTTCAGATCATGCTTTACGCCTTTATGCTACCCATTGAGGCGTATACGCGTAGATCACATTGCAAGCTTCCCCGCTCCTTTGCTCAAGGTATTTAGTCGTAAACCCGTAGAAAGAGCTTTTCAAGGTGCAATAAATCCTTTACGCCTCTTCGCTATATCAGAAAGCATGGCCACAGAAACCAAAAGCAAAAGGCATTCCATTGTTACATGAAACCTCACACCGTAAGAACGTAAAGGACTAACTTAAAACATTTTACAACTCCTTCTGAGAAATTCAAAAGGGATGCCATCAATTTCAGACCTGGGACAATTTCATGGCTGTTTTAAAAGATCAATCTGGAGAAATCAATAGACTCTGATAACACATGAAACAGGGCAAGACTAGGGCAATCCTAAAAAACTCAAATGATTTCTCACCATAATTTTCAAAAAGAATTTGCAAGTGTGAAAAATCAGACCAACAGACCCCACCCTTTATGGTCTCTAGCAAAGGTGCACATATGCCACTAAAGTTTCTAATAAAAATCCTATAGAATTGAGCAAGACAATGAAAAATCTTACCTCAGTTGATGTAATAGGTGGTGGCCAATTTAGTATTGCAGCAACCTTCTCTTGGTCCATCTTTAAGGTTCCCTTAGACACCACAAAGCCTAAGTACAC
The DNA here is from genome assembly GCA_028749045.1 of Cupressus sempervirens. Classification (NCBI taxonomy): domain Eukaryota; kingdom Viridiplantae; phylum Streptophyta; class Pinopsida; order Cupressales; family Cupressaceae; genus Cupressus; species Cupressus sempervirens. The sequence goes on from CM053787.1 coordinate 720,764,833, forward strand.
AAGCTCTTGCTTGAAGAAGTCACACTTCTCAAGGTTGATAGCAAACATTTCCTTATGAAGCCTCTGCAATAATGCCTCCACATGCTTGACGTGTTCCTCCTTGGTTTTGTTGAAGATAAGTATATCATCTAGGTACACTACCAAAAATCTTCCTATGAAGTCTCTAAGCACTTCATTCATGAGCCTCATGAATGTGTTAGGAGCATTAGAGAGACCAAATGATATCACTATCCATTCATAGAGCCCATATGTGGTCTTGAATGTTGTCTTCCATTCATCTCCCTCCTTAATCTTAATGTGGTGGTATCCACTCTTCAAATCCAAATTAGTGAAGTACATAGCTCCTCCAAGGCAATCCATGAGATTCTCAATCCTAGGTATGGGAAACCTATACCTGATTGTGATCCTATTTATGGCTCTTGAGTTCATACATAATCTCCTTTTCCCTCCTTTCTTGGATGTTAATACCATAAGGACTGCACATGAGCTTATGATCTTTTGAGTTAGACGTTGGTCCATCAATTCTTGCACCTGCATTTCCACTTCCAAGTTTTGGTCTGGAGTGAGCTTGTATGCTACTTTTTTAGGTAGGGAAGCACCAGGAAAAAAGTCAATTTAGTGACTTATGACTCTTCTAGGTGGTAGGGTAGTAGGAGTTCATCACTTACTATGTCCTTGTATTTTTCAAGAAGTGCTTGTACCTCCTTTGGTAAATTTGTCTCTTCGATTGTATTCTCCTCTCCTTTGGACTTCAATACTATTGCATAAATCTAGCCTTCCTCATCCTTGAGGTCCTTGACAAATTCCTTTCCACTACATAACAAGACACTAGGTACCTTAGTCTATGGCTCTTCTCCCTCCAACAAAGATTGGATTTTTAATGTTCTGCCTCCCTTCTTAAATGAGATGGAATTTTCCCTCCCATCATACATTGCTTCTCTATCAAATTGTCAAGGTTTTCCTAGTAGGAAATGGCAAGCATCCATGGGCAGGATGTCACACAAAAGTATGTCCTTATAACTTACTATGATAAAGTCCAACCAAGTCTTCTCATTGACCAATATATTTTGTCCTTTTTTGAGCCAAGTCACCTTGTAGGGATTCACATGTGGCATCTTAGGTAGCTCATGATTTTCCATTGCCTCCTCTAATATTATGTTGTCAGTAGATCTAGAGTCTACTACCACTTTGCATACCTTCCCTAGGATCTTACATCTTATCCTAAATAGTGCCCTCCTGTGCTTAGGTTCATCAGGAGTTGGTTGCCTAATCAGTACTCTTCTAAACATAAGGTTTTCACCCTTCTTTGATTCTATGTGGTCTACTTTAGAGTCCTTTCTATAGTTGTCCTCTTGAATATATGCTACACTCTTTCCATGGTTAGAAGAAGAGGGTCTGCTAGGGCATTTGTATGTGGGTGGCCTAATTGACCACACTTGTAACACTTGATACTAGCAAAGTATGAGTTACTCCTACCTGATCCTTTGCCCCTATTAGAGCCTCCTTGGTTATGTCCCCCTCTATTATATCCCCCTCTAGGAGTACTTTCAATGGCTTGCTCTGTGATTTTTTTTTCACTTTGGTTCCTTTGTTCACTTCCTCTACCTTGATAACCTCCTCTTTGTCCTCTTTGGTTTCTACCCTTACCTATGTCCTTGAAGTTAGAGTCCCCTTTCTTCCTGTTCTTTTCCTCCACCTTTAAGGCTAGTTGGTGGCACCTTTGAACAATGGTAGGTGCCCACAAACTAAGTTCCTCTTGGATGTACCACTTTAAATTGCATAAATACCTAGCCACCTTTACTAGCTCTTCTTCTTGCTTCTTGGATCTAAGGCATAACCTCTAAAACTCCTCTGTATAAGAGGTCACATCTAAGTCTTTTTGCTTCAGTCCTTACCTTCTTTTGTGGAGTTGGATCTCAAAGTCTTCTGGTATAGAAAGTTCTCCTTCAACGTAGTAACCATGGCATTCCAGTTGGCTATAGGATCCTTGCCCATGTTGTTCCTCTCATCTTGTACATACTTCCACCATGTCAAGGCTAAGCCTCTAAAGCTTGGCTTAGCCACTTTGACCTTATGTGCCTCTGATACCTCTTCATACTCAAAATGCTTCTCCATGCCATCCAACCAACCCATTACTACATCAATATCCATATCCACTAAAAAGTGGCACACCTTCCAAAGCTTTCCCACCTAGGGCTCTAATAGCCTTCAAGAAGGGCTCTTCATTCAAGACAGGGTCAAGTTTAGGTATAACATCCTCTTTTGCTACCTCCTTACCCTTCTCATTGTCTTCTTCTTCCTTCCTTTTAACTACATCATCAACTTCATCCAATTTTGTCTTCACCTCTTCCAAGGCTAATTCAAGGAGTGCATTCTTCTCCTTTTTCTCATCAACTTCTTTGGCCATTTCTACATTAGTCACCATACTGGACTCACCCACTAACTCTCTAGTAGCTGCAAATATACACCACTTTTCCCAAGTCTTTAACTTTCTATGATACCACTTTGATGTGACAACCAATCTCGCTTCTTCCCCAAGCTCTCTCAGGGCCTTCTAATCACCCTATGCTCCTTAGGACTCTATTCAATAGTTCCTAAACCATTCAATTGGTGTACATCAACCATGTAGAACAAACTTTCTTATTAACTCTCCATCAACACAAGTAACCCCAAATGTTCATTAGACCTCCCAAGTGGATGGATAGTCATCTAGGAATGTATTTGGACTCCCTTCAAGGTCCTCAATCAAAATCAACCTTGAAACCCTAATCGAGTTCCAACTACTAAGCAAAAATGCATTTAGATGCTTGAAATAGGCTACAAGAATTAGCCCTCCAAATGCAGTAAAACCCAATTATCTTGCAAAACTTCTTAACAAGGGGTCCAACAAACCACCATTCCAAATACCCTTTTCAGAGACCTTAAGGATTTTGGGGGTCTAGGGTTCCCAACTTGTTTGTACTATATGAACATAATTCTAGACTTAAAATAAGGGTTTTAAGGGTTTGACATGATGTTTGATGGAAAAAGTGGTTAGCCTTCCTTAGGAATTCCACCAAGGCTTACCCTTTGGATTGGGGCTACTCCACAACACCTTCTAACATATTCTAGGCTCTGGTTGAAGTATCAGTAACATTCAATCTCTCCAAATCCACTTGCTCTAGTTTGTGATCTCTAACCAAGTTACTAGGACTTGCATAGGGCATCATTGCAATAATAGCTCCTTAGCATTCCAAGGCCCCATATCCACTATACACAATGTACATGGATTCATGTTCCAAATCCCAAAATTACCATATAGGTACTACAATGAGAAGTGGCTCTATGACCCCATTTGTGCAAACATCCTGTTTTAGAACAACAAACTAGCAAGGAACAAAACAATTCTTTCCAACACTCAAAACCTTGCAAAATGTGAAACTAAAGACGTACATAATCTTAAATCCACCTGATATAAAACCTCCAAAACAAAAAGTTCCAAATCTAATCCATCTACAAACCCAAAACACTCAAAAGCATAAAACTATTATTGAGAACTTGTTGCTCAATCCGTACAATGCAAAAGCTAACTTCTCCAACCCCTTGAACATGTTGCAAATAGCCTCATATAGGCTTACCCTTAGTGCTCCTAACTCTTTTAGACAATTATATCTCTCTCCTTCTAGACAAAGTTGCACGAAATGCAAGAAAAGTTGTCAATGTTGTCATTGACAACAATTGAGCAACTTTTACATCTAATGGAGTTAAGCCCTCAAACTTGCTCCAAAAGCCATGAAACCTTGCATAATGTCCAAATAGGACTTAAACCACCTAAATATGGCCTTAAACCCTCTATTTGACCATTCTACCCTTCTAGGCCCCAGAACACCTAGTTTGGCCTAGTGAACAATTACGACCTATTGTCATACCTAACACCTTACCTTCTTAGGACTACATGAGTCCCTTTATTCACCTAGTAGTGTGGCTAGCACCACTAAAAGCCAAAATCCCAAAGGTAGCCCTAGGTATTCCTTAGCCCACCTCGATGCCCCTACACTAGTTTCTCTAGAACCCAAAGGATTTGTCTTTTCTTCTACCCCTCTTCTCCTTAATCTCATTTCTAATTCCATTTTATTCCTTCTTCTTTGTTCTCTCCTTTCCATGAGATTCTTTTGCACCTTTTCCTGAAGTATGTTGTCTCTCAAAATGAATTTTCCATATGAGTAGTTTGAGCAGAGAGTAACAACAAGTTGAGAAGATTATAAATGTTTACAACTATATCTTGTCTGTAAAGAGTGCACAACATGTTGCAGAATTTATGATGACAAAATAGTAAACCCTGTACATCTTCTCACTTTTTGTCTAGAATTTTTTACTATTTATCAACCTTTGGAATGAATAGCAATAAAAAAATACGTGTTTTTGAAATATTAACCAGCCAAAACAAGGGGGTGGCCCTTACAAGAAGTCATGCTAGTCAACTACCAGTAGATTACCAACCCAGCAAAAATACCCCCTACCCCAGCTTTACACACCAAAAACATCTAGTGCGAAAAACATAAGAACAACTAGGCATCCTACTAAGATAACCATAACTAGCACTATTAAACATAAAGAGTTTTCAGACAAAGGCAACATTGCCTTAAAATTGACTAAGTCAGAGATCCACCAGAAAACCAAAACTGCATAAAACTAGAAGAGGGCCAATGCACTATTTAGCCTTTTCATCACCTTTTCCCTTGAGGAGGACATTCGCCCAGTCTTCCACCAAGTACCCAAATAGTAATTTGGAGTCCTCCTAGTTTAGATCCTCATCCTGGTTATCTTTCAACAAATGTAGGGTCGTAGCCACCACATGGGTCACTTTGATGGTGAATTTGGACAAAAGGCCAAACCTTTCCTCCAGCACCATCATTTTCTCCCTCAGCTCCTTGACCTTTGTTTTTAAAGCCAGCATTGTTTCCTCCAGATAGTCACACAACTTGCCCTTCTCCATCTCCAAGTTGTTAACTTGCAAAATCAGGGAGTCAAAACTAATTGCCCCTTTAGAATTCACCTGATCCAAGGATACCGTCATGTGGGAGGGGGCCTTATCCACTGTCTCCAAAATTTGATCCAATGTGAGATCCACCATATCCATCGTGAGGGACACAAAGATGTGAGTCACCTCCTTATAAAAAATATGTGTTATTTGTACTATTGTACTATACATGTATGTCAAACACATTTTTTCCTCAATTTTTCTTAATTGAACTAAACTATTTCCTAAGAAAAATACAATCATCTAATCAAATAAAATAAAAAAAATCATTCAAAATTCAATTATTAGTCCCTACTTATAAATAGGTAGGGAACTAATGTTTTCAGTGGTGATCACAATTAGTTTTTACAATCAAAATCAATGAATTTGTAAAGGTTAAAAACTATTTTATTTTAAAATTAATTTTCAATTAGTAATTTCTAAATTTTGATTGACCAGAAGTAATTTTCTTAGAGGTATGATTAATTTTTTGAAGTAAAATTAGAAGAAAAATAAATTCTAGAATATTCTCCACTTCTGCAACCTTCCACTAATTGTTTGCAAGTTTGTTTGCCTAAAAATATTACTTCCATCCGCGCAATCAGCCCATTCAGATGCTTTTGCTATGACATGATGAAGCTCTGGCTGAGCAACCATGTACTTCTACAAGTTCTAAAAGCCCCAACCAAACTAACATTGCTGCCCACATTTCATTTAGTGATGTCAAGTGCACTTATTAGAGAGTCTGTGTTGGTGTTGTCCCCATTGATTGAAGTTTTAAAGCCTCTGTACATGCCTGCAAAACTCTTATGGCCTAAAATGCTCACCCCAACAGTAATACAAAACTGATGTGTCAGTGAAACCTCCAACCTAATCTTAAGAAAAAGTATTATGATAAATGCAACTTAAATGAATTGAATTAACACATATTACATAAACAATAGGGCAATTAACTGGTGTTCAGAATACGCATAATTGTTCTCAGGAATGTTCCTGCGTTCGTTGGCACACATCCAAAATTGATTCCTAAAGCTCAATACTTTAATAAAGCTAAAACCATTTTTTTTGCCACTATTTTTGTTACAACTCATTTGGTTTCCCATTGCTATGAATGTTCGAACTATTATATAGTCAACAATTTTATTTGAAAATGAATGTTGTGGTTTGTTGGGGGTTCAAATATTGAGTTTTTGGATGGTGACAACAGAGAGGGCAAGCGAGGCTATAGTCGGCTTAACTCACATGGGGATGAAAGGAATAGCCTAAAAAAGAATGGCAACGATGGAACACATAATTTGTCTGCAAACTTCCTTGATTTCTTCCATCTGCAAATACTAATTGAGATGAATAAAATGTCGACTGGGCTACTAAAGGATACGAATGTGTGTCGCATACTCAACACAAAATGCTAATCTGCAAAAGAATTTCCCCAGCACAAGATAAATGAACTCGGGAAGTCACTGGATTTCAACCACCATTAATTCTTTTTTTTCAAATTTCTCCTCTCAATACTTTCTTTTCCAAATCTCTCATCGCGCATGAAGTTTTCTAGACTATCAATTTGGATTCCAAGTGAATTTTTGCTGATTGAATGATTTCCTCTCTTGATTTTCTTTCTTCCAATAAAATTTTTGGGGAGAATGGCAACCGATTTCATTTCTACTTTACTGGGCTATTAAATGGTACATTGGATTGTCTCACGATTTTCTTGGTATTTTCCAGTTTAAATTTTTGCCAGATGACTCGTTCGCCTTTGCTCCCATCACTTTGGGAGGCATGTTGAAATTCCCCCACCAACTCTAGCCCAAGTCATCGAGTTCATTAATTATCAGAATATTAACAACAAAAAAATTATTTTATTATTATAATTTAAAAGAACATATAATAATATTTTATATATTTTTAACATCTACTTTTCAATTTGAAAAGTTAACTTAAACTTTAGAATTTTAAAATAATTAATTTGATTGATAAGATACTACATTTTAAAAAGAATTGAAAAAAAAAACATAAATATAATCTAATTGAAAATTGTATAAATTTTATTATGAAATAGAGTATAATAAAACTTAAAAAGATTATATCAATATTATTTAACTAATCTTTACTCTATAAACTTTGTACATTAATATTATATTCTATAATTTCCTTCAATTCTATTGTATTCTATATTAAGTAATATTCTTTAAAAATAAATTACTAGTTTAAAAAGTTATATAATAAAGATAAATTAAAATATTTTTAATATATATCAAAAATGAATTCCCCAACCAAAATCTAAATGGAACAATGAGCTGAATTCATTTCACTAAAATGTGTCAAAAACTATATTTCATATTATAAAGAATGAAGTTTATAATTGTATTTGGAAACATAAATTGTGAGAGTTTATATTATAAAGAATGAAGTGATAGTGCAAATATCTATTATGTCAAAAATGTTATGATAAAATCATGTAACCATATATAATATCAGAGAACTGCACACCCAATCAATCAAAAGGCAGCGACTCTAGCTAGACCAAAGCCCTTGTTAAATCTAGAGATTGTCAACTATAGGGAATAAAATAATTTGTTTCAAATAGTTCAACGAAAACATTGGTTTCTCAAATCGCTTTTACAAGCTTAGAAAAGACTAGAAACATCTTCAAACTTCTCGTAGCTTTTGAAGACCGCTTCAACATCGCGTCAAGCCTACCTTTTTTGAACAAATTTGATTCACTCGGTTCAGCGAGACTCCTGTGCAATTGCTCCAAGATTTCAAAACTTGTAGCTATATAAAGCGCTCAATCCTTTTGCCAAACCCAATCCGGAACGTTTCTCAAGAATTTTTTCTGCGATAAGCTTTATAATCATTTTGCCCTTTGGTACTGTATAAATTGAGAGGAGAAAAGATCAAGAAATGACAACTTTCACTATGCCTCTCATGGCGGCTGCAACAGCTGCAGTTGCGGCCATAGGAGCTTACAGCCGCTTCCATACAGAGGTAATAGCTACATCTTATCATTGATTTTATTATTTTCTCTTTCACTTTGATGATTCTTCTGTTTTCTGACGGAATTATTTTTCTGGATTTCAGGGTTTTGAAATTCGACAGCGTAATAATGGAGAAGTGAAGGAATTGAGCGCAGATGAAAAGAAACCATCAAGAAAGAGCAGCGGAAGAGTAGTTTTTGCTCCGGAATTCGACGGTTTACACTGCTATGAAAATTTAATTTCTGGTTGAATCGATCTTCAATCTTCGGAAGATCTTTCTCCGTAAGGAAGGCCTTCGATTCATCCAAACGTTATTCTTTTCCCAACAGTCTTCCGTTGGTTGTACAACAGATCATTTTGTTCAGTCATTGATCTGTAAGATTTATATTCGAAATTAAATCGAATCAAATTTTAAAGCAACATTTATTATATTTTGCCCTCTTTTTAATTTGCTTTGGTTAAGCTCCCCTGTTAATTAATTTGAAGTTATCAATGAACTGGTGTGAGAGGACGGCGAATACACGAATGATAACCGTAAATTGTGGCAAATTAGGCATAGAAACCCTCTATCATATGTACCTGCCCTCATGGAACAGGGGTATAAATTTAAAATCTCATTTACAGAAATTCAGGTAAAAAAAAATGTAATGATTTGAGAAGTCCAATTGACCTGGAATTTTCTAGATTTAAGGACTTCGAATATTTTTGCCAGTCAATTGGTGATATGCTGGGCGATTTCATTACAGTGCTCTATATTGTCAATCATGCGCATAGGATTTGAGAGCTCACAACGCATTCTTAATAATTTTTTACCTCTGAGCAAACATTGCTGCTTCACTTTTCTGCCGTGCTCTTATAAATCTGGTTCAATGATCTCTTCTATGAGCTTGAGAATTCACCACTTTTGGCATCTCTTGCAACGACGCCCTTATGAATAACTTCTTGGTAAGTTTCTCGTCTCTCAAACAGGGACTAACTTCACTGATTCTTGCAGCATAGATTGCTTCTCATCAAGTTGCATGTCATAGTTCTCTTTCTTTTTCACGCTGCCAGACTGATTTGGGTCAATGCATTTTAGAGATATGGTTGAAGAAATTTTCGATTGTTACTCCATGATTTTGGCAATGTGAGACTAAAATTTTCAATCACTTCCGAAGTATTAGTTGCTTCCTTGGAAATAGTTCATTTCTAAATAAGAGTTCTTTGCGCGCTGAAGTCCCTGTCTTTAGAGGTCATAGTGGGGTTGTAATTGTCAGTGTTTTCAGAAAGGAAATCATCTTGCAATGCTTATGGGTGAGATGGAATGCATTGTAGTATTTCATGACTGCAAATGGATTAGTTTGGATACAAATTTCTAATGTTCTCTAATTTTAAATGGAGAAGCGATTTGGTATTAACTTGCAACATTGTTAGTTATTTACTGATATGTACAAGAAATCTGATTGAAATAGTGCAGGTCATGGTGTTGGAATGTGTATAATATGTCAAAAAATTTAAAAATTACATCTAAACAACAGAATTACAAGTAAATACTATTTTTTACCAAATTTGCAATAATTGTATATATTAAAAGTCAATTTTATTTATTTATTCCAATACTGAAATTAAACATGGCTGATGGGTTGTTCTTATAGCACCATAATTATCATCAATGCAACCTTTTGCTTTTGTTCATAATGACTAAAATGAAAGAAGCATGAAACATTTTTTAATGCTCCTTCTTTTGGATAAGATATGAAATATGGCTGAAAAAATAGGAATTGATGAAGGAAAATGAAAAACTACAATAATTAGCATTGGATGAAAGAGTAAGAACATTTATTTGCTCGAGAGAAAATGTTGAACTTTCAAAGAAATTGCCACTAAAATCTACATAAAGTTGTACAAATTAGAAGAGAACATTTTTTCCATTGGCTTTTTCTAGTTTGGAAAAACTTAAAATATTAAGTTTTCTTTGATGGAAGGTTGACTATTTCAACCAAAGTCAAAATCAAAGAGCTTTAGAAGATTTTTAATATATATATATATATACTTGATTCCCAAATTTACATTTCAATCTAAATTATTGTAATTGTTGTTTGCATTTAAAAATAAAGAAATAATATTTGATAATGAAAAACTAGTAAGAAATATTAAAAGCATAGTAGTCACAAGAAGCTTGAATTTTTATTTAAAGTGATATAGTATTAAGTTATGAATATAACATTTTTGAATTTCTAAACAAATTTCTTTAATTATATAGTTATTCATCAATTATTTAATAATACCAGTTATATTTTGAAATACGACTCGGACCACCACTCTTTACCGGTTCCACAGAGGGGACAGTAGCAGAGGCTTGGTTACAGAGTCTTCAATGATGCTTTGGATTACATCCTTATGGGAGTAATCTGAAGGCACGTCTTGCAGTTCATCAATTGAGAGGAGATGCCTCTAATTAGTGGCATCAGGAGGAGACTATAGAAGCAGTGAGCATGGATACCCTCACATGGGAGTCATTCTTAGAGAGATTCAGGGAGAGGTACCTATCTGAGCACTTCAAACAGAAGCAGATTGAGGAGATTCACTTTCTACATTAGAGGGGTCTCACCGTAGCTCAGTATGAGAGCAGGTTTCTCGAGCTCCTTCCATATGTCGAGTACATGAAGGATGAGAAACTGTGAGTGCATCGTTTCATCATGGGTTTGAATTTCTCCCTTCAGGGTCCAGTTCGTATGGCCTTTCCTACTACCTTCAGACAGATCGTTGAGGTTGCACTGGTTGCAGAGGATATTTGGGATAGACAGGAGTCACGAAATCGGTCTTAGAACCGAAACTCTACCCAACATAAACCCCCTTGAAAAGGGAATTAGAACTACACAGCAGGGTCGTCTAAGGGCCAACAATCTCAGCAACAGAAACCTCAACAGCAGCAGCAGAAACCCTCAGAGGGTTATCAGGAGCCCAAGCAGTAGCATTCCTAGGGTCCAAGGCAGGATCAGAAAGTACAGACCCCACAGTCACAACCAGCGAAGACTCAATAGTCTAGGGGTGGTTTCAGTGGATCTAGCAAGTCAAGAGGTCCACAACAGTCTGGATCACAGGGTGCACGATCTTACACGTGATGACCATTTTACACTTATGGTGGCATGGGTCACATAGCTAGAGAGTGTCCTCAGGGACAGTCCTCCAGTGGTCAGAGAGGGGCATTTTCAGAGCTGACAATTGGCGATGTAGGCAGATCCCACAGAGTTCTTGCAGTAGTTGACAACCGCCAGGCTGAGCATTGGGCTACAGTTATTGAGGCTACAGGTAGTATACAATGTAGCATGGTTACTATTTTATTTGATTCTGGAGCTATTGATTCATTTATATCTCATTTTGTTGTGGAGCGTTGTGGGCTAGTGGCAGTTAGTGAAGATGTCGGTTGGGAGGTAGAGTTAGCCTCGGGAGCTAGATTTTTAGTTAGTTCCATGGTGCATAATTGCCCAATTCAGATTGGAGACATGTCCACGATGTCAGATCTATGCATTACCCCTCTAGGGTCTTATGATGTTGTTCTTGGTATGGATTGGCTTTATGCCCACAGCGCCAAGATGGATTGTCAACAGAAGAGGGTGGAATGTGTGGATGTGGATGGTATCTCTAGAGTGATCTTTGGAGTTAAGAGACCCATATCCCTTCGTATGATTTCCCCTATGCAACTTAGGTGGTGCATGAGAAAGGGATGTTAGTTGTTCACTATCACCATCAGCGATAGGGAGGAAGATTCAGAGGGGGAGCCATCCTTTGATGACTTTCCTATATTGCAGGAGTTTGCAGATGTTTTTCCTTTAGAGCTCCCTGGTAGACCTCCACTTAGAGCAGTGGATTTTCATATTGATCTTGTGCCAGGATCGGAGCCAGTATCGCGAGCACCGTACAGGATGACTACTCATGAGCTCAGTGAACTAAAGATTCAGTTGGAGGAACTCTTAGAGAAGGGGCATATTCGACCTAGTGTGTCACCTTGGGGCGCATTGGTGATCTTCGTAAAGAAGAAGGACGAATCACTTAGGTTGTGTATTGATTATCGGCAATTGAACAAAGTAACCATCAAGAACTGATACCCTCTTCCTAGGATTGATGACCTCTTCGATCAGTTGCAGGGTGCTCGAGTATTTTCAAAGATTGATCTTAAGTCGAGTTATCATCAATTGAGGATTGTGGATAGTGACATCCCTAAGACTGCATTTCGTACTAGGTATGGTCACTACGAGTTCACCGTGGTACCATTTGGCCTCACGAATGCTCCCACTATATTCATGAGCCTCATGAATGGAGTATTTCGTACTTTTTTGGATAAGTTTGTGGTTGTTTTCCTAGATGACATCTTGATATATTCTCATGATGAGAAGGAGCACGAAGAGCACTTGAGACAGGTATTGCAGAAGTTGAAGGAGAATCAGTTGTTTGGTAGCTTGTCGAAGTGTACATTCTTTAGACTTGAGATACGTTATTTGGGTCATGTCATATCAGGCGATGGTGTCTTTGTAGGCCCATCGAAGATTAGGGCCATCATGGATTGGCCAGCACCCACTAGTGTCACGGAGATGAGGAGATTTATGGGACTAGCAGGCTATTATCGACGCTTCATTACAGGATTCTCTAGATTGGCACACCCCATCATGTCTCTTTAGAGGAAGGGAAAGAAGTATGAGTGGACAGAGAAGTGTGATAAAGCTTTTCAAGAGCTCAAGAGAGCCCTCATGAGTGCACCAATTCTTGCAGTACCAGATCCATTTGCAGATTTTGTGGTGTGCACTGACGCATCTTTGGATGGTATTGGGGCAGTGCTTATGCAAGATGGCCAACCTATTTCCTTCGAGCCTAGGAAGTTGAAGACTCATGAACTCAATTACTCTACTCATGACCTAGAGCTTGCAGCAGTGATTCATGCTTTAGCGAGGTGGCGACACTTCCTACTAGGTCATAGATTTGAGCTTCATTCCGATCACCAGAGCTTGCAGTACATATTCACGCAGTCAAACCTTAATGCTAGGCAAAGAAGGTGGATGGAGTTCCTTTGTGAGTACGATTTTGATGTTCATTACATCAAGGGGAAGGAGAATGTAGTTGCAGATGCCTTAAGTAGGAGACGTCATGAGTTATCATCTATGACTACTAGTATCGATTTGAAAGAGTGGATTCTTCAGCACTTGCCAGCATATGAGCTTTATTCAGAAGTTAGTCAAGTGGTGCATGCTCAGAGACCCTTAGAAGGGAAGTATTCAGAGTATTCTTTAGAGTCTGATGGAATCTTGTGTCATAGAGGACGTATGTATGTACCTTCCATTGGGGGTTTGCACAAGCTCATTAAACTTGAGGCTCACAGAGCACCTTATGCAGCGCACCTCGGTGTTAAGAAGTTACATGCAGATTTGAGGCAGTTATATCATTGGCCAAGCATGAGAGTGCAGATTGCTAACATAGTTGCGAGATGCCTCGAGTGTTAAAGGGTGAAGGTAGAGCATCGTCATCCCTGTGGGCTCCTTCAGCCTCATGAGTGTGCAGAGTGGAAGTGGGATGTTATATCTATGGACTTCATTGTTGGTCTCCCCTTGTCATCTCGTCGCCATGATGCTATTTTGGTGACAATTAACACATTGACCAAGGTTGCCCACTTCTCTCCCGTGCGTACTACATACACAGCACGGAACATAGCTCAGGTGTTTTTTGTTAAACATTGTCAAACTTCATGGCATTCCCTGTAAGATCATCTCTGATAGGGACTCACTATTCACCTCATCGTTTTGGAGAGAGTTGCTGACAACATTAGGAACTAGGCTCAATTTCAGTACAGCGTACCATCCTCAGACTGATGGGAAGACTGAGCGAGTGAATCAGGTTTTGGAGGACATGTTGCATATGTACGTGATGGACCATTAGGTCAAGTGGGAGGAATACCTACACCTTGTCAAGTTTTCCTATAACAATGGGCACCATTCCTCCATAGGTATGCCTCCTTATGAGGCCTTGTATGGAAGACCTTGCAGGACGCCTTTGAGTTGTGATAGGATCGAGGATCGAGTATCTATTGGCCCTCAGTTAGTTAAGGAGATGGAGCAGCAAGTGACTCTGATTAGACAACGCTTGAGAGAGGCACAGGATCAACAGAAGAAGTATGCTAATGCGAATAGGATAGATCGAGAGTATCATGTTGGTGATAGAGTGTTCTTGAGGGTGCGATCACACAAGAGTTTGATTCAATTCGGAAAGGGCTCTAAGTTGGCACCCCAATTCGTTGGACCGTTCGAGATCCTAGAGAGGATAGGGCCAGTTGCCTACCATTTAGCCTTGCCACCTAGCCTGTCACACATCCATGATGTGTTTCACATTTCAGTACTTAGAGGGTACATTTATGATGAGTCTCATATTATAGATTGGGATGCTTTGCAGGTGGAGTCGGATGGCCAGTTAGCGTTGGAGCCTATCCATATTATTGCCCGACGGACCCTAGCACTTCGAAGTCGAGAGCTGGACTAGGTTAGAGTCCAGTGGGATTGTTATGATGAGGTTATGGCTTCATGGGAGGATGCGGCATAGATGCAATCTCAGTACCCATATCTTTTTGATGAACTCTAGGAGGAAGTCCATGTTTAGTGGGGGAGGATGTGAGGCATCGCCCCAACCCATCCTAACATCAATGATACATTATTATTTTGATACTCATGACTCGATATGTCAGAACATTATTTGAGGCACTGAACATTATTATGCTATTTTACATTGTGTGATGCTTTACTTTAGTTATTTGACTTCGTCATTTAATGCTTTATGAACATGTGTAATGATGAAGTAAATGAATGCAAATTGTAATGATGAAGTAAATGAATGCAAACTAACACCTTGATTATGCAATTCTAATGGTCGAAAATATGAGTAGAATTAGATAAACAATTGATTATTAGAAAAATGGATGCTTTAATTTGTATGATTTTTTCTGATACGTAATTTACATAATGCATGTGATTTCTTGATCTACTGATATGTGCAATGAGTGTGCAGGAAATTTAGCTGGGAAAACCCAATGGAAGGACAGAACTAAACCACTTGTTAATTTTGTGCTATCTTTGCATTGTCTTTCTTTGAAGGTTGTTATTTGGTCTTACTATTCTCCTAGCTTTTAATTGTTCCTATTAAGTCTTTAAGGCTTAAAAACACTAAATTTAAGTACCCTAGGGGTAAGGGTATGGGTGGGAAGTACTTTCCACCCCTTTAGCCTCCTTGGCTGACTTTTAAGGTCACTCAAAGACCCTACTTTTGGTTGATTGTGAAAATGGATTGTCTCTTTACTTGAGTTGGTGACCCAAAACTTCATCTTGAGGTTACTTGAAGTCTAGTTAAGGATCATACTTAGAGGCTTTTTGGAGTAGTTTTGGTTTTGTCACCCAATCTCTAGTTTTGGAGAAAGTTGGAAGATTGAAGGAAGAAAAGGAAAAGCTCTTCTCAAACCACCATTTTTGCCATAACTCTTTTGGTGAAGGTAAGAGTTCTTCACTTCCTTGAATTGTTTTCTTCATTTGTTCATGCTTGAATCTTTATTGAATCATGCATAAGGCATTGTGTTGTTTTTGAATTGCTTGCTTGTGTGTGGGGGTTGATTTGGAGGGATCTTAACTTGTTTTCCTTTTGATGTTATTCTCATGCTTGGTTTTATGTCTTGTATTTTGGGGGGGATTTCATGGAGAGTGTTTTGGCATCACTCACCCTTGGATAGGGAAGAAGTGGCCATGTATGGGGGAAGGGCCTTAGTTGGACCTCAATAGTGTAGAGTCTCCTTTCATGGTGAGAGGAGGGAAAGAGGGTAGGGTGTATGGGCCCCTACTTGTCATCCCATACTTTGTATGAAATATTAAATTCTTGAAGAAGAGAAGGAATGAACACCCTTGTTATATTGGCTCCAAAAGGGCAATTGTAGAAGAACGGAAGTTCTTGAATTTTATCCCTAAAAAGGCTATGTTATGGTATGGTGATTGACATCTCCTATTGAAAAAATCCACCTCCCTCCTATTTTGGTTCATTATTGAACCTATTGTGCAAAACTGGGTTGGGAATGCATGCTTGAATTGTTCATCTTATTATGTTGTTTTACCTCCATGTTGGTTCTTGTCTCCCCCATGGTTTCCTTGATGTATCGAAGACTTTGGTAAAGATCTCTTGTGAAAGCCCTTGAAGAGAATTCAATTGAATTGTAATATTTGTAAAATTGTATTTTAAACTTTGATGTATTGGCAAAGACATCAGGTTTTCTTACTGGTTCTTTCCCGATGGAGCCTTGAACCAGGTTAAATAATAGAGAAAGGAAAATATTGTGAAAACCTCCTTGCATTACTCTTATGTGTTTTCAAACTATGCATATGTATGTGAGAAAATAGATTAATGGATAATGTTATTGAATTATGAATTTCAAGTTTTCAATTACGTTAATGGGAAGCAATTTGATATGTTGAAGTTTCCAATTCGATGCTTAAGTATTAAGAAGAGATAAAAATCCTACATTGTGATCACAAAGTTAACTCTCTCATTGTTAAATTTCATTATTGACACAATCAAATTTGATTAAGAATTATGCATCACCTTGAATTCTGAATATAAAGGAACATATATCTTGCTATGTGATGATTTATAAAACATAAATTATAGGAGGAAAGACAAAAAAAGATCATAACCTTACACACCCCCTTGTATTAATGCGCTTGTTAAAGTAGAAATCAATGTTATCACAAGGATAGAGACCACTAATTTCATAACAACATTACATTATAGCTTAATGAGGAAATTCTTACATAGAAAAAAAAACACCTCCAGGAGCAAATTTGCTCTCTAGAGTTTGTATGAGAGTTGCAAAATTTTGACCCAAAGGAAACAAAGCATATTCTTGCTTGATGCCATTCAAAATAAAAATAATAATAAAAGAAAATCTGTTACCAAATTCGTTGATACAAATATACATTATAAAATTAAATTTTAGTGGCAATAGTTATTCATGCTAACATATCCTACCCAAAATCTACCTAATAAACTTTTAAAGTTAATGCCCCCCTCCCTTTTCCCTTGCTTTTTTTACCTTCTCATGGCTAGGTGTGGACATCCCAACCACCTGCCAATAGGAGCACACATCACACTTATGACATGTCATGTCATCAAAGGGGAGCAAGGTAAGTTTTAAAAAAAATAAAACCTAAGTTTTACTAACATTATTACCTTCCCCCATATCTTCTCCCATATGCACTCACCACACACGCAAGGCAAGGCAAGGGGACAAGTCTGCAGCGCGTAGACCTTGGCAGCGCTCTGTCCTTTGGAAAGTACAAGCCCACTTGGCCTAGGTGGGCATTGAGTGTGGGTTAGTTGAGAATGAGGGGGGATTACCATTTAATAAATTTTCAAATGTATACTCCAACTCCAATTCCTTCCCTTCGTCCTTGACCTACAACCATGTCATAGTTTGGATCGCGCGTCAGTACCCTTGGGCAGCGTGGACAGGCTATAAAGAGCCCCTGGTAGCTAGGTAGGTTGGTAGGATTGTTTAGGGGTGTTGAGTAGTTGTAGCCTAGGTTAGTGTGGGGGTAATATTTATTGATGTTAAGTTGTTTTTATTGTGTAGTGTAGTTGTTTAATAATATGATTAATTGTGTAGTGTAGTTTGTTTATTAATATTTTTAGTTTGTAGTGTAATTTGTTAGTATTAGTTAGTATGCATAGTTTAGTAGTAATGTTATGTTTCTTTTTCTGTTTTGAATGTTAGTACAAGTTGTAAAATTTTAATTAGTATGTAGTATTAGGATAGTTTAACTTTTTGTTGTTAGTTTTAGATTGTTATATTTTAAATTAAGAATTACATTAAAATCTTTAATTAGAACAGTAGTTGATTAATGATATTAGGAAGAAATATAATTCTTTTTTTGTTAGTAAGGATGTTAATATTAAATGGTGTTTTAGATGTTAGAACATTAAATTAGTTTTAATTTGAAAGGTTTTAATTGAAATTAGAATATTTTAATTAAAACAATGTTAATGTTTTATTAATTAGTTTTATACTATTGTGAGCTTTGTAGATTGGTTTTAATATGGACTTAAATTTATGTTAGATTCAAATAAAGTTTAGATTAAATTATAGATTTTTTTGAATTTATTCTAGTTCATCAAATTTATTGGTAAACAATAGATTAGTTAAGTAGATCATTTTAGGGTTCGTGGTATATTACTTGTAATCAAATTGATGCTAAATAAGTTATGTAATTAAGAGATAGATGTCATTTTAGATAGTAGGTCATATTGACGTATTGAATAAGTCGTTGTGCAAATCTATGGTCATCCCTTCAACAAAATGTTCAAATTGAGTTGTAACCTTTTTATACCGTTGAGAACTTGCATCTAGCTTCCAAGTACCTATGGTCATTTGAATTTTTCTTTTACTACCTGAACAAGTAGTTCCATTAGAGTTAACCATTTGAACCTTTGTCGACTTTATTATCTTAATTAATTCTTTTCAAAAAAAAAATTGTGTGTTTTGCCTATAAATTTTGGGCATGACATTTAGATAAAAATATTATTTGGGAGCAAGAGGGTTCTTATTTTAACTATATATTTTGCTGTAGAATCTTATCACATTATTTAGACTAATAAATTATGTATAATTTTTTAGAAGTAATTTATGAACTTGTGGTCACATAAAAATATAAATGTTAGTAATTATTTTTATTATTCTTCTATTGATATTTTTAATTCCTTTATCACATTCTAATTTAATTTTATATTCTAATTAATAATTTCTACATAGAAAGTATGGAGATCTCAAATATTTTTTTCATTATAAAGATAATTAAAACTATACTATTAATATAAAAAATAAGATTAAATTTAATAGTCATAAGTGAGGATAGTTGATCTTTGTCAATTTCGAATTAGAAAATCATAGCTTGAATGCATAGATCAAGTCAAGTAAATATGAATTTGAACGAATTTTCGGGGTTTTAACCGGCTGCTGTCGATAGGTCATCTGTAAAGTCTCGAAACTTCGGTCACTGGTCCCATCCTGCCATTGATGAAACATTCCAATTTAGGCCATATTCCCAAATAAGGTTTGCCCATTGCAAACTAGAATCAAATTGTTGATTTCTTCTCTGTCATCAGCAGTTTACTATTATTTACTATTGTTGTTTGGTTGCAAGAGCTGGACTTGGAAAAAAATAAAATTCTAATAATATTTTCCTGTTCGAATTGATGTCTATGATACTCTGCTAGAGGTGAGGTAATTGCTTATAGTTGGCTAGAAGACATAGATCAACCAAACAACCCCAGTCTTAATGGGTTTGATGCTTTGATTTCTGAGCCTAACATCATGCCACAACATGCAATGTCCAACCATCATCTATGAAAGCCTTTTGTCTAAAGGGCATAAAAAAAACCATGCTACTTGTATGGAATTCAATTTGGAATCAACAATTTTACCTTCGGAAAGGAAATTGGGGACCATAAAACATAAATTTCTTACAATGCTCGCATCGATAAAACCATGTCAGCAAATTACTCAAATTCTTCAAACATTAGATGTTAGCATCAAATTCTCATTACTCAAGATGAATAAATCTTCCTCTCCTACCAAAGGAGGAGAGCAAGAAAAGGGGCAAAGTGGAGCAACGTCTGGTGAGCAGGATAATCCTGATTATGGGCTCCTCAGTTCTGGTGGCAGCATCAGCTATTTGTTTGTACTGCTGCAATCGTGGAAAACTTGAGGATGCACATGATGAGGGCTTAATAGTCTTTTCTTATAATTAAGGAAATAAAATTCACCACAGGAGGGTTCAAAGAAGAAATAGGAAGCAGTGGAAACGCGACAATTCATTGAATTCACTACCAAGAAGCATATTGTTTTCAAAATTGAAGTGGTTGAGCCACTCTAGGCATATCAATATAGACCCACTAAACTAGTTTGCTAAAAGATCAATTTGCACAAGAAAATAAAGTCATTTGTAGAGATTTTTAGAATTGGACCAAAAACTATTGCTAGTGAGATCCAAGTTTCTTATAATCCCAAAGAACTTCAACCTGCTAGAGAAATTCCCTAGGAGCTCCATTCCAAAGAGCTTAAGGCTTACCAATTATTGTTATACCAGACACTTTGAAGAATGCTACAGAGTTTCTGGAACATTCAAGCTCTTTTATATTTTAGTGTTGATATTAAAAAGAATAAAACCCCAGCAAAATTAGAACCAACCAATGGAAGAAAAGTAATTATTGATTAGAAATTAATTTATAAATAAATGTTTCTTCAAACTTTAGAACAAACTTTAGAAATGGAATAATTTTGGTTATACAAAATAATTAAATAGAGCAACTGGGAACATTAGTTCCCTGCCTATATATGGGCAAGGACTAATAATAACATCCTACACTATAGTTTGTGAGATAGTTTGAATTTCTTTAGTTTGTGAGATAGTTTGAATTTTTGATGTCATATGTGTAAATTAGTCTTTTTTGTTGTTGGTGGTTTTTTTTTTTTTTGTCTGGTAATCATTTCATTTTCTTGTAGAAATATATCTCAAATATTTGAGCATGACAACTCTCATTTTTTCAATAGGGCTACGCGTCCCATGTTGCAATTCTAAAAACATGTAGAAGCAAAACTTGTTTAACAAATGTTATTTGCATGTCATGAGGTGTAGGTTATTTGAAGATTTTGATACATAAATTCCCGAGATAGTTAGAATGCAGACACATCATAAGATAAGAATATGCAATAAAAATATTGCTTAATGTGTTTTCTATTGTTATTTCAGGTAGGAACAATTTCCTCCATTTTGAATGAGAAAAGTTTTTATTGTAATGTTGTGTTGTGGTTGCTATAATTTAGGCCTAAAAGGAAATTGTCAATTAGTGTAAGTTTATAAAAATAATTTAATTTTTGTACAAATCAAGAAGGTATTTCAAGATATTTTTGAGAGGCTATATTATTTCACAATAATGGCTTTCACATCATAACAACTACTACCTTTTACTTTTATTTTGAGCAACTTTTTTCGATGAGGTAAGTATTTGATGAATCATAGGCTACCTTTAACACACTCTAGGATAAAACTTATTTTAGACTTGTGAAATGGTCTGTTTTGGCTCACAACACCTCTGTGTTTCTCTACGACTTTTCCTTGTCTCTTTTTTCCATTTAGAAGGTTTGATATACTCACATTTTTTGAAGCTTGCATGATGGTTTTCTTCCTCTCTCTTCCTCTCTTTTCTTATGATTTTCATAGATATGGGCTTACTTTTCCTATGCCCATTGTACCCACATTGTCAAGCCTACATTCATGCTTTATTATAATTGATTGCTACTTACAATAGAACCAGGTCACCAATAAAATTCAAGATAACACCCAATGCACAATGCAAATGATGGATATTCATGACTTGAAGATGAAGCTAGAGGAACTCGATAAAAAACAATGCTCCCTAAAGATCGAAACTGGACAACAACTGAAATCATGGGCATCTATTTGCAGTAACCCCATTTCTTCCTCCCCTCCTCCTTTTGCTACTCTCTCCAGCATAGAGAAGCTAGTTCAAACTAAGATAATAGATGAAAGGGTCAGGTGTGCCCATGAGCTAAACTTGAGGGTCTGCGGTCTCCCTCTTCCTTGCTCTGAACCTCTTGTAGTAGGCTACTCCTTCCTTTAAGACCAACTGGATATCACTTGATTGTGCTTGGGTTGGGCATGACAATACCCTCTTTATCCAATTCCTTTCACTTGATGACTGTCTTCCAACTCTTAGGGCAAAGAGGAAACTCTTCTCTCTCCCCATCAAGATTTATCTTGATGAGGATCTCACCAGATCCTAGGTGGCAAAACTTAACGAGGCTCAGGCTCTTGTTGTGGCTACTAAATAGGAGGGTAAATGGTCAGTGATCAGAAACCTCAAGGTTGTGATTCAAGACACTTTCCTTGCTATTTGGGAGTCGAGATCGAAGAAGGTCCTAAAGGCTATAGACATTTTCTAGGTGGTAGCACTTTTGTCATTCTTTCTTTCTCTTTCTCTTCTCCTCTCTCTCTCTCTCTCTCTCTCTCTCTCTCTCTCTCTTTGTCTGAGCTTTGATCCCTACTCCTTGTTGGGGTGGTTCTTGCTCACTTCTTCTTTTGGTTTTTGTTCTTGTTCTTTTGCGGACACCATTTGGTGTTCTCTTGTTTGCTGCCTTCTTGGATGTATGTTCTTAGTCCCATAGACCTTTGTTGGTCTTTCGTTAGACATTAATATAATTATCTTATCTTATCTTATCTCATACTGTCCCCATATTTTCAATGCATAGATTTCATTTTCTTGGTTTTATTCAATTCTCCTAGCAAATGTTTCTATACGCCCTACATTGTTTTCCTCTCTCCAATTTTACATGATTTTAGAAAAAAATACCCGTGACCTAGGGTTTGTACAACTCAACTTGGGTTTTATTTTTCTGGTGTAAGTTTCAAAGATTAGGCCTTCGAATCCTTGATTAGTTGAATTTGCTAAAGGTTGACTTCATTATATAGTAAATGAATTATGACAAGCTTATTGGTTGCCTTCCGATGCGTATTATGTTTTATTTTATGTTTCTTCATTTTTAGAGACTCGTTAATTATTTCTAGAAAGTTTGTGTTTGAAAGTGAAGTTTTGCGAATTTCCCTTCTCTAGATTTCTTGTTTTCATCTTTTAATTAATTTTTTTTAGTATAGTAATCAATATTTAATATTATTAATACAATGAATTAATAAATAATAATGATATTTAATACTTGATCATTCATAATTAATATTGAAATTGATTAATAATAATATATAATGAATTAATCGATGATACCAATCAAACTATTCTTAAATAATACAAAATGTTACAATAATAATCATGGTAAATTGATGACTAACTCCATATGATTGACACACAAGAGTGACTAATCCACCTCATCAAAATAAAACCAACAATTGTGAAGCCTATTTGAAAAGACATCTCCCTTCCATGGGCTATAAGTCTAAGAACATGGAATCACAAAAAAATATAGGGCAAATACGATAGAAATAATAGGAGAGTTTAAAACAACAAAACCTCTCCCCTTGTAATTTGAGGAGGATCGAAATAGTAATAAGGGGAGAAAAATGATTTGCTAAGGGGATATAAGGGGTATGTATGAAGGGAACAATATGTAAGATAAAATGGGAAATACCAGTAAGGTACATAATATATAGAAAGCTTAGTTAAAGTAACAATAAAATAAAAATGAGGAATGGAAGGTGAAGTGTATAAGGAAGGAGGACCCAACAACAAAAATATAAAAACAAAGTAAAGTGAATTAGGATTTGGCATTGAAACAAGTGCCAAGACATATTACCTATCATTTAAAAAGAAATCAATAAAACAATAATATTAAGAAATTATAAAGTCAACATTTAAATATGTATGGTATTGGGTATGTATTTTATACTTATGGCACTATGGGTATTGGAGGACAACTAATATAACAAGTAGAACATATTGATGCATGTACTAAATATAGAATTATAATATTTGTATGAATCAAACAAATATGTATTGATCAAGGGGTGCATGCCCCAAAGTTCTTGCCTTCATGTTTTTATGGTTGACTGAAGTAGTATTGCATGAAGGGGAAATTAAATTAGTTACAATTTTTAGCATAATGGAATGAAATGCACAAAGGTGGAAGAATCATGTAGAAGAAATATGCAATTGAGATTGAATATAGATTTAATCAGCTTAGTATCAATCTTAGATTTAATATGCCATTAATAGCTAGGCTTGGAAAGAATAATGCAAAAGGTTCCCAAGGTCATTAACGGCTAGGCCCCAGGACATGGAACAACCAACCAAGAAAACTCGACCCCTTGGGCTGCAAGTAGCTAGAACATTCAACCAAGAAAATTTCATCTAATTTGTGACAAGTAAATTTTGACATTAAACTAAATAAATTAAAAGTTTGATAATTTATTGTAGATGGAAAATAGAAATTTTTATGTTATTTTAAGAAATAATTAAATAATAAATGTCTTTGACTTAAATCATATAAATCTAAGATCAACAAATCAAAGAAAAATAATAATGATTGTAATAACATAGTAATTGTTAGTGTAAATACATATTTACTATTTACACTTACTTAAGTTTACTTAGGTTAATGCATTATTTTATTATTTTATTTTGTGAGAAACTTAAGAGTTTGTGTACCTTTTTGAGTTCTCATGTTGACAACATAGAAGTACGCAACTCTATTTCAGCACATGGTATCTACAACACTGGAATTTGCATCATTCACTGAGTTTTCATGTAGACAACATAGTTATTCACACTCCCTTTTTAGCACATGTTGTCTACAACACTGATTTGCGTGTTACACCCTTGTAGACTTATCCTCACATCATCGCACTTTATTCCATGCTTAATGGAGGATAACCCATATCTGGTGGACATGTGCCTGGTTGTATAACTTATCATGTAGTTGATTCTTAGGCATTTTAGATGCATCTCAAAGGCCTTTATATATAGGTACTCCTAGTGTATTTTAATGCATATTGAATCGAATACATTGTTATTCTGATCATACTCCTTTCTAGTCTGCAAATTCTTACAATAATAATTTTGGCTTATAAAAATAATGTAATAGTATTGGTATGATTGATCTACTCATGACTAAATTATAGATCATTATTCAATTTTGAGTTGTCTCCTTTGTAAAAAACTAAGTCTTGTAATTATTACTTTAATAGTGCCAAAATATTGAGCATTTAATAATAACAATGTCATTTCAATAATAATTATAATTACTAAAAGCTTCAAAGCTTGATATATGTTTTCAAAGTTAAATAGCAATGATATCTAAATTTCATATAATGTTTGTTTTTAAATTATAAAATTATATTAAAATCAAAATATATAAGTATAATTTTAAAAAATGACCTTATTATTCAAATTCCTCATTTTTTTTTTAACAAAACTTATAAATAGTTTTAGTACAAATTTATAAAATAAATAGATTCTTAAAAAATATACTTTTTTAATTTATTAATTTAATTACAATTTAGAATAAAAAAATAATTTTTTAAATTGGAATAAAATAAATTTAAACTATAATTAATTTAGTTTCTTAATTTCAAAATTCAATTATAATTTAGGTAGGTCCACAAAAAGGCATTGACAAGTTATGATGTTTGCTTTTAAAAAGCTTAATTAGAATAAGATTGAAAAATAGTAGCTAGTAAAATATAGTGTAAACTTAAAGAAATAATATTTTACAAATTACAAAAATAAACATCAATGAAAAACTAATAATAAATATATTTAAAATAAGAAATAGAAAACATTTAACTCTATATTTGAACTTGGTAAGGAAAATAGATAGGGATAATTAATATTGATTAGACTTTCATTTGTGACGTGGAAGATAAAAATGATTGTTTTTTTTTAAAGTTAATCCACTTGTCACAAATGTGGAAAAGATAAAGTTAGTAATTTATGCATTCATTAATAGAGTTGTTAGAAAATATTTATATTTTTGTTGGAGAAAATTGAATTTTTTCGTTGCCAAAAATAGAATGGTCCAATAGAATGAATGAAAAATGTGATTTATAAAATTAAAAAAAATTAGAAAAAGATATAAACATTTGAAGTTTCTTTTAATCTTTGAAATCCTATGAATTGATTGGTCAGTTAAATTGAAAAATTGAATCGAATGAAAACAATAGTATCCTACCAAAGGCAGGAACTAATAAATAGACTTCATGAATAGAGGAGTTAATATATTAAACAAAAATAAACAATAATAATAATAATAGGATTAAGAATATATTTAAATTATATATTCTAATTATAAACCATAGTATTCCATATCTTCCTTTTACTAAAGTATCTTGGGGTAAGGAGTTTGTGGAAGGGAGAGGTGGAGAATTTCAAGTACATGACAGAGTATCCCAATAGTGGGGTTAGGCCTTGAGGAACACCAGTTGTAGTTTGTTTCATGGGACCTTCAAACAATAATTCTACCATCTTAAAAATAACCCTAGTAATGAAGGAAGCAATGGAATTTCATGAAACTTATATAATAGTAAAGATCTCTTGAAAAAATACAAACAACAAATCCCTAAGTATGATTCAAACCCTAAAAGGGGAATTCTAGAACAAATCAAGTATGGTCCTAGAAGTGACCATTACATAAGTTCATTTCCACAAAGTTATTGTTATAAAACTTTGAGGAGTAGGTAGACCAGTGTGTTGTTGAGTGCACTCCTTATAGAATGAATTATGACAAGGTAATAAATTTTGATGGATGAATACAATGAGTGGATGTAGATGTACACTGAGGAATATTGTAGTATGTTAGAATAACAATTTTTTTCTAGCATTGCATCATTTTGAAAAGGCAATCCCATTCGTGTCATATTATTACTCTGTACATGATCTTGTAAGTTTTTGACATTTGTTTGACTTCTAATTCATAGGTTGTCGTTACCCTTGTTCCTCTAAAAGGCTAACCAAGACTAGAAGTTAGGGGTTGAATTTTGATATGTGAAGTTATTTTTTTAGAGGTCTATCAACCCTTATGTGTAAGTTTGATGTATATTCTTATGATATACTATAACTACCAGAATATGAGGGTTATTAATGAATACCAGAGTCTTTTCTAGTAGGTCTTGAATCTTTTTGTTATCTTGCATGTCTTGTACTACAAATAACTTCCATTAATGAAATTGTAGAATAAATTTTTGATTATTTTCCTCTCCTATTGAGATTTGTATGTATTTTGATGTGATTGGATCAAGTATTCAATCATTTCATTACACTATTATGGTGAATATAATAATTTTATGCTTTAATCAAAGAATTAAATATAAATGCTTGAACTCTAAGTACAAATACATAAGATATTATTATAGGATTTGATAAGTAGGATAAAATAGAGGGTTAGAAGGATCAAGAACTGGCAAGGAAAATATACAATAAATGGGTTCATAGGTGGATATAACGAAATCAATTAATATGGGATTCGAGCGTTACAATGAAAGAAGTCCCAAGATCTTGCACACTTCCTATTTTGTAAAGACCTTAACTAAATTTTTAGTTCATTTGAGATCACGTTGAGGGAAATTTGAATGTACTAATGAATTTTTTAATGAATTGGATACTCATCTACCCTCAATCAAATAATTAATTAAAATGCTTGATATCTGACTGTAGATTCATAAGATTTCTTATAAGGATATTTCTACATGAAGTATAAATTATAGAATATTAAATATATGCTAGAAGTCTATAAGGAAACTATGTTAAATTTTTTTTTGGGATGCCTCATGTATCCACCTTCTTACCATAGGTGTGTTATTTTTTGTTGTTGCCTTTTTATCACTTAAGATGGGTTAAGTCATAAGTTGCGTTGGGGACCTTTTTCATTTCCCTACGTATTTCATAAACTTTATGTTGGTACCCCACTATGATTATATGTAGTTGAGTCTTCTTTCCCTAAAATATTAGTCTTGAATGTTTCAAATCCAATCTGGAATAATCTAGCTTGATCTTTGATGCTCATTTTCTACCAAATTTGATTGCAGGATCATGCCTTGCTTCCACCTATTGAAGTTGTTAAGTCAATCTCGAGTCAGAAATACTTTATAGCATTTGAACTTGAAGAGGAAGTCAAAGAAAGAACTCTAATGTATACTATTCCACAAATGATAGTCAAGGGAGTTGATGAAGCTATGGAGAAGTATAAGGACATATTTTACACTATAATTAGGTCTACAAAATTCATAGCAAATCTAGAACAGGAAGTGGAAGAGGAGTTAGTAGTTATATGGAAGACAATCTATAACATTGATCAACTAGAGACACAAAAGACTACAAAAACAATACACATTTATTGTGAATGAATTGGTAGGTGACATGTCAGGTCACAAACAAAAGGATGACATTCATATTGATATAACAAGAGATCAAATAGATGAGGTAGTTGAGAACATTACCATTGATATAAATTCCTCACTACAACAAATATAATTGATGTTAAAAATATGTCATTACAATCACCACTAGAAGTAAATCCAATTGAGAAACAAATTGATGTTCTTGACACATAGGTCAATAAGGGTGATGAGATTGCATAGAATAAAGAAGATGAACAAGTTATAGAGGTCTTAGATCAACCCAAGGATACAAATGAGATACAAAACAAAAGAACATGTCAAGGATTCTGACTAAGCTAAAATGCCTACATAACAAAAGGATAAACAAAAATAATAGCAAGAAGAAATCAAAGAGATAAATGAGGAAAAGGAAATAAAAAAAATAGAGACATGTGAACAAAGTGGGAATGTCACTATCACAAACACACAACAAATCCCAACAAATATGCAAGAAGACACCATTGTTCAAACAGAACAAGGAGATGTAGGTAAGGAGGAGAAAAATGAAGAGAAAGGTAATGATTAAGTGGAGATGCCTAGATGTGAAGAGGACACATCAAAAGAAGAAGTAGAGACATAGAAAGAGAACCCCAATATCTCTGAAGCAATCACCAAGGATATTGGTGAAAAAAAGAAGAGGAAAAGAACATAAGAGGATGATGAAGCTGAAGATGACAAGGATGATCATAAATTTAAAATACCAAAGAAGGATCCCAAGAATATGAAATACAAGAAGAAAATATTATACTCCCAAAAACTGGTAGAAAAGGTTGAAAGAGATAGAGCAAAGAGGAAGAACCAAAAGAAAAGAGTGTCAAAGAAAATTGTTTCACTACTTCTAGATTTGATTCCAAAGGTACAAATTGATGAAGATGACCTATTGATTGTTCAACTTAAGACACGTTGATAAAATCAACAAATTTGAACATGATTTAGGGGTATAAATGGCCAAGAGAGCTAAAAAGAGGTTAGAGACATAGATAATGGAATGGCTATTACAGAAGATAGCATTGATTAAAGTTTCATTATTTGAGTTGGTTAAGGAGATGAAGTAGTCTCTAATGGATGTTGGAATTTTTTTTGTTGATATTTCTATTCTTACAAACTTTACTATAGAAATCATAGTTAAACTTGCAAAGGTTGAAGCTAGATTGGCTACACTTGTGAGTCAATTGGACCTTTTGAATACATCAATGTCGAGACACACAACTAAGATAAGGGAGATATCATTCAGAGAAAGAGAATTGAAGGCAAAAGAAGACATGATAAGAATGAATTTGCTAACGTTGCAAGGTATTATGACTCTATACATGGATGTCATGCAAACATACTTGAAGAAAGTTGAAGAATCGATTGACACACCTAAGATGAGCACCATGGAGCTTGCATCTGATCTAAATAATCAATAAATTGCCTTGAAAGCACTAAAGGAATCATGGGAGCAACTATTAGCCAATGCAAAGGAGAACTTCAAGTCTGTATTTGACAAAATGTTAGAGGTAAGAACGCAATTTTTGTTAAGGTCTTTGATACCATGCTAAAAATGAGGGAGTGTGATAAGGTATAAGTAAAACAGATACATTATGTATATAAAGTATACGAAATAGCGGGAGTAAAGTATAAGTAAAGGAGGAGTAATAAGAAAGAGGAAGAAATATGATTAGTATGAAGTATGAGAAATGATATGTAAAATTAAAAGGAACAATGCATCGTTATATGCAAAATGTTTTGACATTTTGAAATTTTCAAAATTTTGCCATCAATGCCAAAGGGAAGGAACGTTGGTTATAGAATTGTAATGTGGTCATTAATGATGAATTTATTAAGTATGGTTGTCATTGTTATCAAACCACTACATAGGTGAGAAGGTTTAACCAATAGGTAAATTGGTATACTATCGGTGAAAGGAAATTGTTAAGGCTATCAGTGAACAATTTATAAGCGATGAACAAACCAATAGGTAAAGAGCTAATAGGTGAATGGTCAACAAGTAAAAGTGAACATATGACCTACATATACATGTTTGAATGGTAAAGATAAATTTTATAGTTATTGATGAACTAGAAGATATCGATAAATAAGAATATGAGCATGAACCTTAAGACTATTGGTAAAAGGACAATAGGTGAATACCATTAACTGACTAGACAACAAATAGGTAAAGTTAACCCATTTTGAGAAATCGACTAAACTGACCATGATAGAGTTAGATTCATTAAATTTGGACAAAAAGAAAAATGTAATACATAAATTAAAGGGTCATTTGACATAGTTTATAGGGATTGGTGAATATTCTTTTGATGAATTCAAGGATTTTTTAGTGAGTAAAGATCAAGAACTGTTCTACCTAGGGAATAACAGAAAGATCTAGATTCAACTAATGTGGTCAAGATTTTGAGATCGTACGAGGTAGTTATGGATTGTAAGAGAAGTTTTGAAGGGAATTGGAACCCTAGTTAGGTCTTCTACTTAGAAGCAATGGAAGTTTATAAGGAGTTTAATGGTCATGAAGAATGATGGATGAATAAGTTATTGATATGAGAAATTGTGTGTGAATCAAATCTAAGCGATAACATAGTTCATTTCAAAGAAGCTACATGATTCTTGTATGGACAAGCACAATGCATATTGAGTCTAATCAACATTTTGAGAAGTGCAATTACAAGTCATATATTTTTTGTATTTCTAATACTTTCAACAAGTTGTTAAAATCTTTTAACCAAGATAGTTCTTAGCAAGATTTTTATGTAAATCCCTTAATAGGGTGAACACTATAATAGTGGGATAAAATCATTTGATATGGTAGTCTGTAATGGGACTTTGGATACTTCTAACAAGTATCAATCACTCCTAATAGGGAGAGTAACCTAGAAAGTGACATTTGTATTTCTTAATAGGGAAATCTTTTCTAATGTAGTGAAAAGTTATGGGTACCACCCCCACTGCAATTTTCCCCGCTAACCAAGAGTTTTTGCGAGACCAAAGCATGTCATGTGTAGATGCATTGCTTGTGTGGTTCATTGCATAATTCCTTTATATTTCAGTCATTTATTTAATTGTTGTTAGGTTTAACATGCTGTTGGTTTAAGGCTTCAAGTTTGAATAGGTGAATGGTTTATACACAATTCACCCTCCCTAGTACATATTATTTCCAACATATACCAATATAGAGATGCTCACCAATATGTCAAGATGTATTAGTATGATACATCACACCATTACCTGATATATCACAATACTTTCCACACAAACAAAATTTCCTATCCCCACTCTTAATTTTTAAATTTTCCTAGATAGCCAAACAAGTCTATAAGTTGTGCTTATTCTTCTTATGTGACAAAAGCTATTCATTTTATACTACATTTTGTTTTATAGGCTTACGTTGAGCATGCTTACTAAGGACAAACACACATGGATAGATCTAATGAGAGTTTATATATAGAGGTCTCAATATCTATTCTAATTATTTATATTCATCCATTTTTTTGAGTGCAAATGTACTTTTATGTACTTGTAATGTTATAACTTACATCACAAAGTGGGGGCAAAATAAGGGTTTGCACATAGACCTCAACATCCTATCTTTTTTTCTTTATTATTAATTGTTCACATTGGTGCATATTTGCAAGTGTTTATGTACTTTTAGGCACATGTAATGTTATAAACTTACATGGGGGAAAAATCTAATGGTGAAATTGAGATAACCATGGAAATCCTCATTTAGTTTAAGTCCATTTTGAGAGAATGCCATAACACAACTACATAACAATATGTGACACATTTTTGTGTTATCAAACACCCTTTTCAATCCTTATCCAATTTCATCAACCTCTCTCTCTCTCTCTCTCTCTCACACACACACACACACACACACACACACACACACACACACACACACATTTGAATCTATCCTCATAGTATCTATATTATTTCTACTTATCAACTCTATTTACTAACCATAATTTCCATATATTTTCTTTCCCCAACATCCTTCACCTACTATCCAATCATTTCCAAAGTGTGAGATTGATCTCATATGATGCGAATTCAACCAAAAACTCAGTTGTTCTAAATATTCTATTATACCAACTCTCATCCATTTGGATGAGTCACTTGGTGGAAACTTAGTAGATGTTTGGGGCTACCCAAGAGAACACAATGCTAGTGCATTGCCAATATTTTCAAGGTATTTTAAAATATTGGCAGTTCTTAATGATAAATCCAAAGTAATTTGAAAGATGAACTCAAAAGAAGGAATGCACATTTTGTTAGATCAAATCCACAACTACAAATTAAATCTCCAAAATGTGTAATTATCGCTTAGATGCATACTTGGTTTGTTGACTTGTCCATATCTTAAAGTGCACAAAGTTTACTAATACTTAACATTTCAATATCATTAATTAATTTTCTAAATCGAGACAAGTTAATTCTACAAAATACAACATTTCTATTACTTTTAAAACTTTAACGCTAACTACATTTTTTCATTCATGAGAAGGCTAGAAGACTAATTAGAATCCTCTCCTAAAAACAACAACCTAAACTATGTTTACCATCTGACATTCATACTGATTTTTTAATTTATATTAATTATTTTTTTCTATTTTAATTTTTTAATCACACAAATTCAATATACTAAATAACAACATTCATGAGATCATAAGAACTAAACTTTTAAAGTTAATAGAACTACTCCTTTTAAAATAGTCCCAAATTTTTCAAACACCACCCTTAAGAATGACCCTCTCCATAAAGCCCCTTTTTATTTTGTATATTGATTTTGTAATTAAACCTGATTAACATTACAAGTAGGCTCCCTAAAGTCTCGTTACTTTGATTTGGTTTATTAGTCCCTGCCTATAAATAGGCAAGGAACTAATGTTTTCAATAGACCCCCTCTAATTAATTTGTCCAATTTCAAAAAATTAGATTCTAAGGTTTGACAAGATTTTATTTTTAAATTAATTTATATAGATTTATTCTTATTTTCCTATTAGCCCTTCACAATTTTGTTGGGGTTTATGTTATTTTTCCAGTTCAGAAAATTAGAAAAATATAAACCAATAACATTAATTACATTTAATAGCTATGTCAGGATGCACTCCAAATTTACTATTTCATTTAATGATAGATAAATAATCACTAACACCATGTCACCATGTCACCATTTGACATTGTGTAAATAATCAAAGTGGAGTAAAAATTGAAAATGGCTCAATATGTGGGCAACAACTATTGGTGGTGGCTGGATGCCCATGCTTCATGTTATCCATACATGACATCCTCGTATTGCTGACAACAGTCACTGTTATTGTATAAAACTGCCATTCTTACCCAAGAAAATAGTACTAAAAACAATTTTTTATTTCAAAGTTTTACTTACCATAGATCTTTTAACATTAGTCTCTCACAAAGGCCTCTTTGCTTTATGGTGGGTCCATTTATCTTTTCCCTTCAGCAATGAGGAGATGGAAACAACAATGTTTGGCCATAGTTTTTGGTTTTTAAAAATAATAATTTGTAAATTACTTATCCTTTTCCCACCACCAACGTATAAATTGACATATTTTTAATTAAATGGTTTATGACTTAAGCTCATCTAAGGCACATGACAAGTAAATTTTAGAAGTTTGTTTAGAGTTATGATTAGTGTTGTGATATATTTTACAAATAATATATTTATGATGCATTGGTTAATTTTGGTGGTCTCTATTATTTTGATTATGATTTATTAGTTGTAATTTTTAATGTATATAAAAAATAATAATATATATTTTTAATATATATATATATATATATATATATATATATATATATATATATATATATATATATATATATATATATATATATATATATATATATATAAGAAAAATGTTAAATCTTAGATTGAGTTTGTAGATTGTAAATTATAAATTGTAATGGTTGGTATGGAAAAGGCTCTTTCAAATTAGAGTATTATGTTTGAAGAGAATTTTTCAAAATTTCAAATGTGACTAATCTCTTTGTCATTCAAATAAAAAACCTTTCCATCATGTACATACTTTATTCATATACTATTTTCATAATTTTAATATAGAATATGTGATAGTTTTTAAAATTATAATTAAATTTGAAACATAGACTAAACAAAATTAACAATGTTCTAATCCTAGAACAGAGCTAGCCTTAAATTTGTTACGATAGACGGGGACTCCAGCTCCATCCGAGCTCTTGTTTAACTTGTGTCATGTTATGCAGCTCAGATTTTAATTGACCTCGCTTAACTTTACATGTGCACCTAAATTTAGGTATCAAATCTAAAATCCTTCGGAGTCAACAAAGTCCGGATCTTTACAGACCTGGATTTGAAAGAGGTCCCGGGATCGAATTACTCTACCATCGCGCGACAAACCCTGGTCTGTTAAAAATAAATTCTCCTGAAGGAAACGATGATGACGAATTACAACAAATTTCTGAATTTCTGCGTGATCTTGGCTTTCATTTCTCTTCTGTTTGATTCCGGTTCTGCTGTTTCACCCGACAGGTAGACTCTTTATTTTGAACTTTAATTTGAATCTCTAGGTTTTATTTTGATCATGTCAGTTTTAAAGTTATAGAATCGTTATCTTGAATTGTGAATTCTGATCAGGTACAGTCGCAGAGGTAGTATTTAATCGCCCAAAACACAGTCGGCTTAATCATCGATCAAAAAAAAGTTTAAGAAAAACCTCTGTCTACCTTATTTTTATCGACGTATTATAACGCACTCGGATGTAAGCTTTGGTCTTGGATTGGTATGGGTCGCTTAATATTGCCTTAAGGGGTTTTGAACCTGGATTTCACTTTGACAAAATACGGTGTTCCCTGTACACCACAACAATATTTGTACGGGCAATCCGTAATTCGATTTAGGACGAAAACTCTCAAGCAAATATCCACATAATCAACTCCAAATTTGATTTGTAGTCCTTACTAGTTCGATATCATTCAGCTGGAGTTATTGATCTCCTTATTATAGTGAGGGTACTTCGAAGCTGGACCACAGTATTGACAACGTTTCCGTTAGAGTGCAACCTTTTGGAACAGGTGATGATGACTAGCCTTCTGACAGCAACTCTTTAGATATCCGGAGAATCGATCTAAAATTTGTTCACTAGTCTTCAGTTTTTTGATATCCCCTGCTGAACTTAGGCCACCTCATTGCAGTAAGGTTATTAAAAACCTTGGTCTCGATGTAGGCTACACGTTGACATCTTGGATCAGGTGCTGAGAAAGCCAAGAAATAGCCTTCTGATGGGAATACTAAAAATAAATATTTAAACATTCAGCATATAATTTGTTATTTAGTCTTTTTACATTAATTTTTCCAGCTGGAGGAATGGGCTTATTTACTACGGCGATGGTATTGAAAATCATAATGTATGTACTATGCCACTTTACCACTTCACAACAATCTCTTGGATCAGATGTTGACGATTGCTTTTCTGACGAAAGAAGTCATAATTTTCTTTAGTCTTCACTCTTCAGTATTTTGATCTCTACTGCTGGAGTTACGTGCTGCCTTATTACAATGAGGATAGTGAAAAACTGGATCACAACCCTGACAGACCCCTTTGCTGTTACATGGAAAGATCTTGGAGTGGATGTTGACAATTAGTCTTTTGAGAAACATTATATTGTGCTTTGTAATGACCACCAATCAAGTGTAATTTCCTCCACTAGGAAGTTGTACTGTTGCCACATATTTCCATAGGGGAGAGTATGGGTTTATTTTGAAGTGGGGTTTGCTTGTAGAGCTTGACACACTTTGACTGTTGAAACACCTAAAACAAGTTCTATAAACAACATGGATATACACAAACTAAAACAAAAAAACTTCAAAACAAGCTAGAGAGATAATTTGTAGAAAAGAAGTAAGGAAAAAGAACAACAAAAAGCCAACCTCTCTTGAAGGTTTCTCCTTCCACAATCTTTTTGAAAACTAACCAACACTAGCACATGCTTAGGAATATCACAACAACCTTCTTAGAGCATTCATTGATCAATTTTCAACTCTCCTTGTACAATGGCAAGCAAAAAAATATTTTCTGCAATGCAGTAAAATGATGTTATTTTCATTCACAATAGCTTCAATGCTATGTTCCCCCAAGTTTCCGGTACGGGGATGGCGGGGGATGGCGGGACGGCAAATTTTTTTGGCGATTTTGGGGACGGGGGGGACGGGGACGGCTATATATATAGGAAAAGAAAATTTTAAAATATAGTATATACATTGAAATTTGTAAATATACATGTCATTCATATGAAACTAAGCACAAAGCATGTCATTTAAACATTATAGAACCATAACATACAACATTTGAATGCCATCTATGAAATAATATCCGATTTTAGTATTTTACTATTTAGTATTTTAGTATCCAATTCTCAAAATGCATATCAATACAATATTAGAGAACACTGAACAATGAACATTAAGTTATTAACCATTGTCAATATCATAAGACTCGTAATGATAAGCATGATAAATCATAAATCTGAAAATCAAAATCAAAATATGCCCAAAGCTATAGGCTGCCATAAAGTAATAAGTATCATATAATCAATGTATCATAATCATGTTCATGTTCAACATAAAAAGCAAAACATAGAAAATGAAGTAGACTGCTGCTCCTATTCTGCCTCTACTAATCCATGGTATCAAAATCAGAATCCTCCTCACTGTCATCCTCCATAGGAAGCGTAGTCTCATCTAATGGAACCCAAACCAGTCTTGGTGCTATGTCATCCTCATCTATCTGGGCCACATCCTCAGGCTCAACATCCCATCGCAAAGCTGGTGTCTGCCTATACTCTGGAATCTGGCGATCGGCAAATCGAAGAGCATGATGCACTGTCACTAGTTTCTCCGCTCTTTTAGAGGTAAGTCTATTCCTCTCGATAGAGTGGATATATGAATATGTGGACCAGTTCCTCTCTGCAGCGGAAGAACTAGCAACCTGTGAAAGGAGGCGACCGGCAAGTATCTTTAACTCAGGTGTATCTCTCCCATGCCAAGTCCACCATCCAATAGGATCCCTCTATGCCAAAACAACTCTATCCAACCTTGCTTGTGGCTTACCCAAGTTTGGGCCATGAAGGTTGGTGAAGTCAAGGAACTGTGCACGAAGAGTAGAGGCATCTTGAGCTGAATACATCTTATCAATTGCTTTTGTGAAGCCATCCAAAACCTTAGGATCATCACATGGGAGGCCCTTTCCACCCAACTGTGCATACCATTTGGGATTTAGAGCAAATGCTGCCATATGAAGCGGGGTATTCATTATGTTCCACCTCCGCGTCACAATAGGCCTAATATGCTCCTCATAAAAGCCCAATGTAGGATCCTTTGCCGCAACAATTCTCTTCATCTTACCCAACATGCTGTCAATAGTCTCATAGATCTCTTCTAAACTAGGAGCATCAGTATCAGCATATCTAATGACATCAACAATGGGTGCTATGACAGAGCAAATGTATCTGCACGATCAAAATGCCAATAAAAAAAAAAATCAGAATTAGAATTTTAAGAATTTTAAGATTATTAGTAGGAAAATCAGCAAGCAAAAGACTAATAGTAAATTTAAAAACCAACAACTTACTTCATTGTGGACCACCAACTCTCATCAAGGATCCTTTGCCTCACCGCTTTTCCTTCAGTGGACTTAGAATGAGACCATCGTCCCCACTCTGGATTCACCACCATCAATTGAAGGGCCTCATACACCTCAATCATCCTCTCCATCAAGATGAAATATGTGCAATACCTATAGCAACAATTAAAAATTAAAAATTTAAACTTAAACATTAATGATTAAAATTTAAAACAAAAAGCATCACATGTAAGTAAACTTATAACTAATTTTTTTAAATAACTTAAAGTTAAAACAAACTAAAAGTAAACTATAATTATAATTGACATACTTTGTCTCGGCTGGTTTGAGGAACTCCTTCTTAGAGAAGGACCTGAATAGAGCAAGTGAAGTGTGGTGGTTGCAAATAAACATTTGCACTTATTTAACTTCTAGCACCGCTTGCTTCACCCATTCAATCTTCCCTACGTCCTTCAATGCATTGTTCAAGGAATGAACACAACAAGGGGTCCAAAATATGTGCCTATAAGCACCCTCTATCATCAAACCTGCTGATTTGCACACAGGTGCAGAATCTGTGATAACCTGTACAACATTAGAGGGCCCAATCTCCTCTATGGCATCTCGCAAAATGGTGAACTGAAAATTTGCATCCTTCTTCTTTCCTGAGCAATCTATGGCTCTCAAAAAATAAGAGCCAGCAGGGGATGTGACAATGATATTGATGAGTGGCCGATGTCTAACATCGGTCCACCCATCCATCACAATAGAGCAGCCTGTCCTAACCCAAGTGCGTCTCATATCCTCAAATAATAAAGCAACCTTTGAGTACTCTTCATCTAGGATAGTGGTTCGTAGCTTATGCTCACCGGGGGGCACAAATGAAGAATTCATGCTCATAATATCTTTCACCATTTGTTTATAATAAGTAGAACGGGCTGCATTATATGGGATACCATTAGCAACAAAGAATCTACCAATGGATGCCTCACACTTCTCCTTTGCCTGTGCATTAAACATACTTTCCACCGAGCCCTTCTGACTACTACTTATCTTTCTCTTCCCTCTAGACCCACTAGGGCTGCCACTAGTACCAATGGCGGATGAAATATGCCTAGATGATTGTGAGGGAATGGATGGTGATGTCACTGTCAAATTTTGCCCCTCCATTTCAGCCTCTAAGTGCAATCTTTGACATTCTAATTTTTGTTCATTGGTTAGGTTAGGACAAGCTTTGACTCCTTGGCATGTAACACCTAAAAAATGTGACTTCACTCTTGTATAGCTGCCCCTAAAATCATCAAGACAAACATGACAATCCCACACCCTAGTCCCTCCCGAATTTTTTTAATCTTTTGGCCTAGGTGTGACATATTGGAGAAGAGGTTTTTTCCTATTGAAAGGATCCTTTGCAAAATTCTTCATAATGTCGGAAGGGCATTTAAACAAATCAGCTTTAGGATTGGGTTTTTGCCTAGTGTCACTACTAACAACATCAACCTCTACATTTTCTTCTCCACTACTACTACTTGTACTCCCATTGCTGCTCATTGTGTTTAAATATGCAATTGAATAGATATATGAGCTGAAACAATGAAAAAATAAAAAAAAATCAGACTTTGCAAGCTACAAATTTATTAAAAAAATGATAGATGAAAGCACAAAGAGTTTTATACTTACTTGGTGGACAAAATAGAAGATCAAACCCTTGGTCAAGCTTTTGGAAGCAAAACTATTACCTCCTCTACTTGCAAAATGAAAACTTCAGCTGGCTGCAACATAAAATGAAAACCAAAGAATGGTTAAAACAATTTAAATGTGTTGAGTTATATACATTTTAGGGTTTTTGGAGGAGTGGGGCCCACTAGCCGACCAAAAAAGACACAACAAATATTTTTTTTAAAAAATGTTTTGAGCTTGCAAAAAAGGGGGACGGCCGGCCGTACCCGGTACGGTCGGGGGACGGCTAGACGTCCCCTTTCCGTACCGGGGATGGCTGGCCATCCCCCTTTTGTCCCCCCCACGTCCCCAAGTTTCGGGAACGTCCCCTGCAAAAAAAGGGAATTTGGGGACGGCTGGGGAACGTCTTATACCCGTCCCTCCGTCCTCGGGACGTCCCCGTCCCTGAAACAGGGGGTTTTAGGCCGGGTACGCGTCCTCGGGGAACATAGCTTCAATGAGATAGGCTTTACCTTTTTTTTGTTTTAAAAGGTCAAATTTGGGTTTGTTGGCGGGATTGCACTTTTTTCTAAATAAAAATGCGTAACTTTCTTTTTAAAAAGTCAAATTACTAATAGTGAATTTCTAGGCACAAATACGTCCCAGGTTGGCATGGGTTCTGCAAGGCCGGAATGATAGGTTGGGTCTGTTACCCCGTCCAAACCCACAATGAACTGGCCCAGAACCATGAACGTGGTTCGAACTGCTAGGATCCAGGGGTGCAAGGGAAGAATCTGTTAATGTAGCTAGAGAAGGTTTTGAACCTAGATGACATTCTCGTGGTTGCTTTCTCATACTAGTACACTATGACCCTTTGATTAATGTTGATATAATTAACCATTTGTTGAAGCCATTAATCCATAAATTAATCTTTCATCTTTAGTAATTTTAGTGCCCCGACACATTGATGGCTTGCCAAACAATATGGAAAATATCAATTTAAATTAAAGCTTATAGAACCAGTTTTAGAAAATTTGTCTTTTGGCTGGTGAACAAAATTTGGTAATAAATGAGGGTCCTCTTAAAAAATAAGAACTTTTTATGCTTTACACTATAGATCTCCATTGGTTTGTCAATAAAATATGTCCTGGACTTATTTTGAAATCAAATACTAAATGAGCTGTGTGTATAACTGAGAAGTTTATGTAAACATATTCAAACTACCGTTTTTGGAAAATGATAATAAATCTGTGAATTCAAATTGAAGAGCAAAACAAATCAAGGAAGAAGTGAGAATACAACTTTAAGGAAAAAGAAGAAAAGTGTGAGAGGCTTGAACCCAAAATTGTCTCATTGATGAAAGAAATGAAGGAAACAATAGATAAGTTAGACATGAGCAGTTAGTTTGAATAGAGTATTGAGTTCTTGAATGATATTATAAATGAGCAAAGGTCACTATTAATTAAGTCGGGTATTGGTTATGAAGAAAAAGCTTTGCATTCTAAAGCTGTCAAGTCACCAAAGAAGGCAAATAAGGGAAATACAAACATTTATGTTGATTTCCTAACAAAAACCATCAAAAGTGGAAGCAACAAGACGAAAGAGAGTCAAACTCCTTTGTATTCAGGCATTCCAAAAATTAACAAGGAGGAATCCAAAATGTCCTTTCTGAGACGAGCACACTCAAGCAGGCTCCAACACTTTCTTTTTGGTTATTGTTTTTTGTGCTATCAATTTGGCCATAAGGCAATAGAGTGTTGGAGTCGTGGAATAAATTGTGGTTGGAGTAAAACTCCTTATGGGTTCACAAATAAGAGCTATAAGTTTATAACTGTTTTGCCCCTAAAGTAGACTACAATATTATTTGCTATAAGTGCAACAATTTGGGGCTGTATGTGATTTATTAGAACCTTCCAAACAAAACAAGGAGGATACTATAGCTAAGCAAAAGGAGGATAATGCAAGATCCATTATTGTACAAACCATTGTACATGCTTAAAATGAGAAAGATTTATGGTATATAGTATAAACTATATAGAGAGTGGCTGTTCAGGCCATATGATTGGTGACAGTAAGAGGTGTAGATTGAACTCTTGTGGGGTTCACCCTTTTTAGAGAATAAGGATCATGTATGCAAGTTGATGAAAGCACTCTATGGATTGAAACAAGCTCTCAAATACCTAGTACTCAAGAGTGGATAAGTATCTACCACAACATGGATTTAAAAGAGGTCTTGATGAGAAAATTTACATATTTAAACTGATGGTGATCATCAGTTTGTTGTTTGTGTACGTGAATGGTATTATTTTTGAAGGTAAGTAATCAAATGTGTCAAGTGTTTTCCATTAACGTGCAAAAGAGTTTTGAAATGTCCATTGTCTGTGCTTG
This sequence comes from Cupressus sempervirens, assembly GCA_028749045.1. Classification (NCBI taxonomy): domain Eukaryota; kingdom Viridiplantae; phylum Streptophyta; class Pinopsida; order Cupressales; family Cupressaceae; genus Cupressus; species Cupressus sempervirens. Next base: position 720,806,423 of record CM053787.1, read on the forward strand.
GCGAGTTTTCTTCCTTCCTTGGGTTGCAAATTTCTCAATCAGATAAAGGAATATTTATTTCGCATACCAAGTATATCAAGGAGATGTTGAAGAAATTCAAGATGGAGGATTGCAATCTTGTGAGTATCACCCATGGTCAAATGATGCAAAATGAGTAAGGATGATGAATCCATTGAGCCTAATCAGAATCTCTAGATGTTAATGACGGAGAGTTTGTTATATGTGACAGGTTCAAGACTTCATATCATGGAAGTAGTAGGTCAGGTGGCAAGGTTTCAGGCTGCTCTAGAAGAAATTCATGTGCAAAAAGTTAAATGTATCTTTGAAAATCTAAGAGGTACTTTGGATATCAGCTTATGGTACTCAAGAGTTGTTGATTCCACTTTAACAGCATACACTGGTGTTGATTGTGCTGATACCATTGATGACAGAACGCACAAGTGGGGGTGTATTCTTTCTATGAAATAGTCTTATATAATGCTCAAGAAATGAGCAATAGTTTCCTTATCACACCAGAAGTGGAGTATATAACAGCATACTCTTGTTGTGCTCAGGTCCTTTCAATGAAGCAAATTTTGAGGGACATCAAGGTAGAAAACGATCATACAATGCCCATATTTTGTGATACTGATAACACAAGTGCAATCACAATGTCTAAGAAACTTGTGATGCAGAACTGAACTGAATGTTTTCCAATCAAATATCGTTTCTTAAGGGAAGAGGTTGCAGGCCAACAGGTGAAGTTAGATTATATTGCCACACAAGGAAACGTTGCAAACAATTTCACAAAGCCTCTTCCAAAAGAAACTTTTGAGTACCTTAGACAGAAGTTGGGGGCAATATCCAATTCATTAATTTTTTAAGGTAATACATTATTTAGGGGGAGTTCATCACTGCATTGTCATACAACTCTGAGGATTCCTTTCCTAGTGGTGTTGAAGGTGATGAAGTGGAGAAAGGAGGTGCTGTAGAGACAGTGCCAGCAATAGAGTAAGGGGGAGCATTATATATTAACAAGGTATTTGTACGACAAATTGCCACCAAATGACGAGGGGGATGCATTTTTTTTGTTATTTATGCCAAAAAAGAAACCTAAGGTAACCAATCAGAATCTGAGCTGTCATAAGGTTTCCTACTGCTAAAGCAAATTATGTCCAAACGTGACTAGTTGTCTTCCATCATGGCTGACAACATTAGCAGAAATGAAGGAATTAAATTGGCAACCAATTTAGAGATTTTTAACACTTCCAATAAATAAATTGGAAATTTATGCTTGTGAGGGCTGACCCATGTCAAATTATGCTGGCCAACACTTGGTGTTTAGCACTTCACCTTGAGATTTAAATTTCAACATTAGTAATTGCATATTTTTGTAAGGGCCAACCCACCTTGAAAGGATTGTCCGTCTTAGGAGAGTCCATCCTTTGGGCGAGGGATTATGCTTGATGAGGTATAAAGCAAGGTTATGTGAAGATGTGAAAAGCAAGTTATAAATTTAATATATTTCTATTAATTAGCAAACTTATAAACAGATCTCAGGTTATTAAAAATCAGACATTATTAACAGATCTGAAGGACGTTTATGAGCAGGGTAAGTGTCTCCAATGGGTTGGGGCCTACAAATATAAGTAGGGATTGATGTCTCTAGCAGGTTGGTGCCCACGAAATTTTTAAGAGATGTTTTACTTTTTATACGAGCAAATCTTCTGTCATGATTGTCTCTTGAAAGAATTTCTACATGAAACTTGTGCTCTTTTTTTCTTAATTGTTTATATTGTGGACTTTATTTTATTGTGATTGTTAATTTGGAAAAGTTAAAAGGATTGTCTTTTACCGATTCATTCTATCTCTCATTATAAACTTGTGCTCTACAAATATCATCTTAAATTTGATTTACTATGGCATTCTGCAATCATGAAGTGACTAGTTAGCTTCAACACTGTGGTTTTAGCAATAATTCAAGATTTTTTGTGGATCTTGTTTTGCAGAAACACAGATGGCTACACAGTTATTGGTAGAGTGAAAACAGAAGGTACATTTTTAGATGAAGGATTGTTAGTACTGTTTTATTTTTAACTTGGTGCCCTTTCTTCTCCAGCCTTCAGAGATAATGCAATGTCTTATTGGCATTCCTTTTTAGTTATCTTCAGTAACCTTAAGATATGGGTTTTAATCTTGTTATTGCTTTTGACAGCCCTTGGAGGGAAAGGACATGGCTTTCCCAGCAAAACTGGAAATATAAAGGTCATATTGAATGGAGGAGAGACTGTTTCTTTCATCAGACCAGATGGTTACTTCTCTTTGTATCCTTTGAACACTCAGGAGCATTCATAGGCCCTATTACATATGCATTTGGCTTCTAAAGTCCAAAAGATTCGAACTGTCAGTTATTTTATTTACTTTTAAAAATATTCTGAAGATAGTTTTTCTTTTTTTGTTTCACTTAAAAGCTCACTTAAAAGCTATTATGCTATACTTTCCAAAGTAGTTCTATCTTAGGTATTATGAAGTAATTGGAAAATATTTGCTTGTTATTAACAGTGATCAAGAAACCAATTCATAGAAGAGACTGAATGATGTTTCCTTAAGAAACAATCGTAAAGAATGGAAACATTCTATTTTAGAAATAGAAAACTAAATATTAGAAACATTCTAATATTTACAGAAAATTACAATAGATACTAAATAGAGATAATAGAAACTATCTATTATCGTATTACCCTTAATGGTTAATCTTTGCAAAGCGCAAAGCTGTCAAAAAGCGTAAAAGGCAGATTCTGTCTACTCAAGGTGCTCCGCACTATTCACTGTGGGCTGCGAACTAGATTGCTTAATAGGGCAGCTAAGTGCTTCCGACATTCAACCTTCATGTGCCCAAACTTGTGGCAATAGTTGCATTGAAAGTTTTTTTTCCTGAAACCTTTCGAATCTGGAGCAAAGGATGTCTGCTGATGGTACTTTGGATAATGCTCCAAAACTTTGCAGATGAGCATAATGCTCTAAAACAAATTGCAAAAAGTCTATGATTTTAAAGGTGAAAAATCAATCAAAACCCAACATTATAAAGCTTCATATTTTTAGCAAAAATGGTAAAACCCAACAGATAATTTTTGAGGAAAAAATTACAAACTCACAAAAGAATCCCACAACTTTGCGAATTACAGAATCAGAAATTTTTAAAGGAAAATTTATAGAAACACATGCAAATATTTTTTAGGGAAAAAATTATGAAAACTAGAATTTTTAAGGGAGGTAAAACATGAGACTTTGCATGGTAAAGCAGCACATGCAAACAACATGCAAGTACATGCAACAAACATGCAAGTACATGCAACTCTCAAAAAGTAGAGACCTAGATAATTTGAAGGGTGACCCAAACGAGAGCTCGAAAAAATCTAGAAAGAATATGTTGTTAATTTTTGGATCGGCTGGCTCAAAAATTGAGGCACAAAAAATGAGGCACCCAGAAAAATCTGATGACAACACAGTTGAGCTCTCGAAAAACCCACCAAGAATCTTGAATCATAAAGTCTTCCGAACTCGAAAATTAGGTTTTTGAACAAAAACAGCCCTATTGCAAAAAAACCACAGAAAATGGCAGAAATGTGCAGAAAAAATAGACGGATCTGGACAAAAAAGGGTTGCAGAACCGAACTAGAAGTCAGCGGATTCAGATCTCTGAGATCAGAAAACTTAGTTGGATTATAGAGAGAATTGGAAGCAAATATGCATGTAAATAATTTAAAAAATAAAAGGCAAATAATTAGAAATTATAATTCTTTTTGAAAAAATATAGAGTATTGGCTCTGATACCATATTACGAAGTAACTAGAAAATATTTGCTTGTTATTAAGAATGATCAAGAAATCAATTTATACAAGAGACTGAACAATGTTTCCTTAAGAAACAATCGTAAAGATAAGAAACATTCTATTCTAGAAACAGAACACTAAATATTAGAAACACTCTAATATTTACAAAAGATTACAACAGATAACCATTAGATGCTTAACAGAGATAATAGAAAGTATCTATTATCGTGATATTAGGATGGTTACTCAAATTTTAATTTTTTAACATAATACAGTATCCCATTTTCCTTTGACAAGAACTTATTTTTGATAACGTGATCAGTTCTTCTTCCTATGCAAAATCAATATTAGAGAATACTTCTTGTTTCTTTTTAAGAGACTTAAGTCATGCACGCTACTGTTCTGGTTGCATTCTAAAAGAATTAAACAGAATACTAGAAATGATGAAGACAATAAGTATGCTCCACAAAAGAGATATTTAATTAGTACCAGCTCATAAGGCTTGCTGAAACTAGAACTCAAAACTTTAACAATCAAAACAGCCAGAATGATATTAGAGATTGTACATTAATGATAAAAAAGAGTACATTACAAAATGTAAAACAATCTTTTTATAGTTTGGTGGTTATATGAAATGTTTTCTCATGCAGTGGTATCCAAACTAGCGATTGTACATTAATAATAAACAAGCATACACTACAAAATACGAAACAATCTTATACTTTTGTAGTTATATGAAATGTTTTCTCATGAAGCGGTGTTAAAACTTTGGCCTCTCAACATGTTATGTCTCTGAAATTTTTAAATATTCACAGATATATTAAAAAAAATACCTAACAGAGGTAGAAAGCATGCATAGGGACCAAAGACAGTAAAGGGACCGTTGCAGTATTAGAATATGTTAATGATATTATTCTCCGTACTAAATGTCTTATTGATATTAAAAAACAATCAAGAGTCCTTCAAACATTTTGCAACAACCGTGGTCTGATGATCAATGTTGATTGAAGCCAAATCATGACAATGTAATCTTATATAACAGCCTTATCCCATAGCAGTGGTAGCCAACCTTTGGCATCTCTACATGACACAAGTTTGAATTTTTTAAATATTCTTAGATATATTACACAAATATCTAAAAGAGGCAGGCTGCACTGATTGCACCAAGTGGACCATTATACCATTACCATATGTAAATGATGCTGCCCTCTCTACGTTGATATAAAAGAACATCAAGTGTCCTCCAAACATTCTGCAACAAGTATGGTCTGGGGAGTCACTTTGATAGAAGCAAAATCATGACAGTAGAATCTAAAAGAGCAGCTTTATCTTCTACTTCCATTTAATAATTACCAACTAGAGTTAATTCATATCAATCGCAGGAATTTATTCAAATAATAAATTGATTTGAAGCCTTTGTATTAAGAAAATTGTACTTTTGAATTGGGAAAATTAACATTAATTTATCTTTGTAATAATGGTTGTCCACTATGGCTGCAAAGTGTGAGACAGATGCGTATGTTGAACCAAATGTAAAAATGTTGAGAAAATGAAATAATAGCATATCATTATTGACTTAAAAATTAGAAGTAATGCATCCTACCTTAATCTTGTGATGGAGTTTGGTATATTGCTCATTAAAAGCAAAGCCTGTTAATGTGATATACAAATCCAATAATAGATGGTAATTTACATCAGGGATTCAATAATTTTATTGTCCTGAAGTATACTTGATGTTAAAACTGTCATGTTTATATCCCTCTGGTAGTCTTCATGATTCAATTCTAATAGTAATCAAATGGTTATCTTGTAAATGTTGGAGAATTAATTCCTTAATTGTTGATAAAAGCTATGGTGTCCCAGCTGGAACTCATCTGATTGAAGTGGTTGCATTGGGCTATTTCTTCTCTCCGGTATGCTTTTTGATTTCTCATTGGACAAAAGTATGGCATGATTTGGTTAGAGCAAGATTCTAAATTGTGGTTACTTATGGTTTATTTTATCTTACCAGTAAAGGAAGTGATAGTGATTTGAGACTTGTGAAAGTGGAGTCAGTGTGTATTTGGTGAAAAATTAATTTAACAACCACACCAATTCTATTTATTTAGCATTCCATGAGTTGGTTTGTAACGAAATAGTCTAATTATGGTACCAAGGATTTCTGTGAGAATCCATTTATTGTGGGTTTTCCAAAATCGATCAATATGTTATCTGCCAGTTTTGAAATAAATAAAGGTCAAGATATCTAAATAACGTATATCTTGCAGATAACTTGTGGCATTCTAATATAGGTAACCTTAGTCCATGGTATATTTGGAGATATCTACTCTAGTTTGCAGGTTTCATCAGCATCCTAGAATAGGAGATGGAGGTTTCTCCTTAAGTGTTTGTTTTTGTTGACATCTGTCATGAGCCCAAAATGATAGATAAAGAGATAATGTCTATACTGTCAGAGACACCCATTAATGTATACACAAATGAAATAATTAAGTGTAATACTAATAAAAATATTTATTGTTTGATAAATATATCTATTCTAATATTAGATTAAAATAATACATGTTATCAATACAAAATTTTGTTCATATATTGCAATAATCAGTGTTATCAGTCAATATATCAATATATGTAATTGGCAAATAAGACAATCTTAGTAATATTACAATATTTTTCTAATTGACTAAATAACCCTCAATCAATATTAAATATTTTCTAACCAACTAAACATACTCTAATCAATATTAATATAATCAAATTCATCTAATGGCCGTGACTTTTCAGAGGTCATGATGACCTATTTATACATGGTCTCCAAATGTCTCATAAGCATGGAACATCATTACCAAGAAATGAAAAACCAATATTTGAATCGGAGAATCAACATCCAAAGATTTTAATGAAAAAGAGCAATGGTAGAAGTTTGGTTCATCACAGTGGTATCAGAGCAATGGTCCTGCCATCCTGCAGGGTAAAGATAAAATGAAAAATATGAATTTAAAAACAAAGATTGATCATGAAAGATGGACACACTTCATCTGTCTAGAGGCATTACATAGTAAAAAACAAAAATCAACAGAGATTAGTAAGTTGCAGATTGATATATCTATTGTAGGAGATTCAGAAAAGTGTTAAGAAGATAGAATGAGCATAAGATCGAGGGAACAACAGATACATCAAATAATGAGTATAGATGTTGCAGAAGATAGAGATGATATGAAGCACAATCCCATTTATTGCACTGTGAATTCTTTCGTGGAATAAAATGTATCCCAAAATGCTAAACTCTGGAGAAATTATTTATGGAAGAGCATCAAATCATCCATCGGAAGTAGCATCATAGTTGCAGAAACATAGTGCAGGAGAAAGGTGACATACAACTCGTTGCAATATCATTATATGTGAATAATAAAGGATGTTTCTGTGGAATAAACTATTCAGAGGAATGTTGATTAGGAAGTCTAATAAAAAAGGAAAGACTATCAGAGTAAATTGAATACGATTCAGGCTCAATACTTGCCTGATTGGCAAGATCCATTTAGCCTGGTGTTTAACTACACATTAGGGATAGCAACATCAAAAAATAATTTTAGAATGGAAAAAGTAATCACCATAGTTTCAAATGCTAAGTCCAGTACTAGGAAAAGTAGACTATGAATCGAGTCCTTATGCTGAAGAAGACAGGCGAGATATAATCACAAAAATATTTAATAATTTCATTGTATGCCTTCCACAAATAGTTAACGAGGTTTAAAATATAATCTTATAATGTGGACCATCAATCTTCCAAAATGATATAAAGAGACAAATACTCCAACTTGCAAAATTAGAGTCATTGCAAACCTCAGCAGTTCATCATGGTGAATTATTCATACAATATTAATATAAACTGGGGTTATTAAGATAAACTTAAACCGAACGGAGTTTCACCAAATACACACTGACTCATCCTTCCTTATGAATGGGTAATACATAAAATAATATCAACAGTTGTCTAATATCTGGAAGAAAGGTGTGGTTTTGAAAAAGTGTTAATATTTGGGAATAAAGATTGCTAGTTCAGATAATAAAATACATAATATTTTAGCATAAAAGATTGAGCATGCTATTGACAACAAATGGCATGGAAATGGAAAAAAAATATTGGCTAAAGTGAAACTATCAGAGTATGGGCATCTTTTTGCTGAATACAAATATAAGGGCAGAATATTGTGTAGACTGTAATATAAGTTTGAGCTTAGTGGAGCGCAAGTGAAACGTTGGGGATGCTTATGAAGCTTGAATATAGTGGATCCACCACTAAGGTGAGTAGCATATTTACCCGACTAAATTAATATTAGGAACAGCCAATAAAAGAGAAGAAAGACAAATGTATAAAGTAGCGAACAAGCCAAAGACCACTCTGACTTGACCCAGGAGCAAAGGGTATCTCATACCAGAAAAAAAGATTGGACAGGTCACATTAATTTTTAATAAGAAAATGGAAAGGGAAAGACAATGATAAAGTAAGAGAAACACACACCAAATCATCAGCATATGAGCTTCTAATTGCACCACTGGAAAAAGTGTCCATGACAAAACATATTTGATAAGGACAATTGCTTATTGGTTAGACCCATCGTACAATCACAGTAAGTTCAGTGACTACCAAAGTCAAGGCATTGTGGGCCCTTGGTAAGGTACGTGGCAAGTTATTTTACTAACAAGGATACATGTACGTTGGCAAATATTTTTTGTAAGATATATATTGCTAACAAAATACCAGTATGATAAACAAATACATATATGAATAATTTTTTCTTTCTTTCATGATTGCATTTTTGTAATATGTTAAATAGCTAAGGTAAGCTAAGGTTATATAAATGTAAATAACGGATATCTTATAAATGATGATATGTACATATTATGAAGATTTAAGTGAGACCCTATTCAACATACACATAACTAAATGTATGTTAATAGAAAGGGATTGAGATGACTGATATTTTTATGAATTCTATAATTTGTAAATGCAACACGATTAAGATGTTTTAACCAACTCCCTTATTCTCTTACTATGACTGATTTCTTTGTACGAAGGAAGGATCCTTAGTCCTTACCTTGGTTTTCTTGGTTTCGTGTTTTGTTTTGTTTCTTGTTAGTCATCGTTTGGTGGTCCTGCTATGGCCGACTCTTTTGTTTGTGTGCTCAGTCCCATAAACCCTTGTGGTCTTTTGTTGGACATTAATATTATTCTCTTATCTTACTATACTCCTAGGAGTTGATAGTTGGTGTTGCGTGGGGAGAGGCAGAATAAAACTAGAGGATATATTGGTGTCAAGTGCCCTACGACAAGTAAATCCACACTCTCCTTAGGATAGGTATAGGAGGGAAGTATGGAATTAGGGTTTGAGCATGCTAATCACTAAATGCATTACAAATTATACACTTCTTCCTAAAATTGAATTCATTTCATTACATAATAATTAGTATTAAACGTTATTTATGAACAATCTCCAAATAGGGGTTATTGCATTATATGAGGCGGGGAGTTGATATATGGTGTTATGTAGAGAGAGGCGGAGTAAAGCCATAGGATATACTGCTGTCACGCACCCTATGATATGTAAATCCATGCTCTTCTTAGGATAAGTATAAGTGCAAAGTAAGGAATCGAGGTTAAAACACATGCTAATTACTAGAGGCATTACAAAAAAAAATTGTTTTGAAAAATAATCAGAACATTTGATTTTAAAGGATAAGGTCTAAGTTATAAAATACCAAGTGAGAAATAGAAATTGCTTGAGGACAGCAATTTGAGGAAGGGTGGACTTGTCATGAGCCCAAATTGATAGATAAAGAGATAATGTCTATATTGTCATGGACACCCATTAAAGTATACACAGATGAAATAATTAAGTGTAATACTAATAAAAATATTTATTGTTTGATAAATATATCTATTCTAATATTAGATTAAAATAATGCATGTTATCAATACAAAATATTGATCATATATCACAATCATTAGTGTTATCAATCAATATATCAATATATGTAATTGATAAACAAGACAATCTTACTAATATTACAATATTTTTCTAATTGACTAAATAACCCCTAATCAATACTAAATATTTTCTAACCAACTAAACATACTATAATCAATATTAATATAATTAAATTCGTCTAATGGGCGTGACTTTTCGGAGGTCTTGAAATCCTATTTATACATGGTCTCCAAATGTCTCACAAGCATGGAACATCATTACCAAGAAATGAAAACAGCCAAATAACCAATATCTGAATTGGAGAATCAACATTCAAAGATTTTAATGAAAAAGAGCAATGGTAGAAGTTTGGTAAAGACAATTTAATATAAAAAAGTTGTTTGGTTTTTAATTTTAAATTTTTAGTTACTATTTTTTGGCAGATGGATAGTAAAGAGAGATGACCTATGCAAAGATAGGTATAACCCATGCAAAGATGGGTATATCTGTTTGGTAATCTGTAATCAGGGTAGCTACTCTACACTGCTGCTTGACAATGAACTATTACAATAATAGATAAGACGTCTATTATTAGTTAATGGTTATCTTGTAAATATCAAGGTTGCATGGGTACTCGTACCCACACCCCTAGTACTCGTACCCACGTACCCAAGTACCGGGTACACGTATCCCACGTACCGGGTACTCGGTGGAGAGCATCATAGCTAAGGACCTTGATTAAGATTCTGATTTTTTTTTTTTGGTTTTTTGTTTTTGTATTAGCTTGTTGTTTATCAAACTTAATTCAATACCAAATCAGTTTGAAACTTTGATACTCATTAACAATAAACTTTATCACTGTTCAAGTTAAAAGTTTATCATTTGCAATATGTCATTGTCATATGGTTTAGGATCTTCTTGTTCATGTTTAAAGTCTGCCTTCTTTGTTATGCATCTAAGCATTTATCATGTATTATTATTTCAAACATATAGCAAATCTGAAACTGAAAACAGTACATTACATTTGCAAACTTTATCACTGTTCTTGTTTTGAAAAACCATTGTCATGACTCATAAAATCAGATTTTTTATAAATATAAAAGTGTAAATTTTAAGTAAGTTTGCCATACCCAAGTACCTCCGTCCCCAATTATGAAAAATACTTTAAACATTCAGCAATAGCATATATATATATTTGACTTATGGCTTATATTTTCAAATTTCTTGTTTTGAATGCTCAATGTCATGACTCATGACAGATATTTTGATTTTTATATTTTCTATAAAATATTAATTATATAGAAAAAATTAGGCTTACACACGTACCCCCGTCCCCTATTTTGAAAAATATGCGTACCCGTACCCGCTCCCGTACCCGTTCCCGTTCCCGTACCCACGTACCCATGCAACCTTGGTAAATATCTTTAGCTTTAGTTTGCTTTCGTTTTTTGCTTTCTCTGGAATAGAATGTTTCTATTCTTTACGATCGTTTCCTAAGGAAACATCGTCTCTTCCTTTTGTATAAATTGACCTTTCGGTCTTTGTTATTAATAAGCAAGTATTTACCAATTACCTCGTAATATGGTATCAGAGCTTAAATTTTTTCGGAAAAATTTATAATTTCTTCTTGAAATTATTTGTTTAAATTTTTCCAAAATTATTTCAGCTAATTTCTCCAAAACCCACCTAGGGTTTTTCTGCTTGGAGAAATTCCCGAATTACGGGTCTGCAAATCGCGTGGAAATCGTGGCCATTTTTTGGAGACTCGCGTTTTTGGGGGGAAAATCTGCATGTTTCTGTATCAAATCTTCATGCTCTTAGCCGTCTCAGTCTGTCATCATGCTCTGGGAAGCAGATTCGACCATTTTTCATCAAGAAATCTGAAGTTTTTTCAAGCTTTTTTTAGCTAGGGCCGTTTTTTTCTGAAACCCTAATTTTTGGGGTTGAAATTTTTTTTTGTTTGCAGAGTCTTGGTGGGTTTTTCGAGAGCTCAATTGGGTTGTCGTCCGTTTTTTCTGGGTGCCTCGATTTTTGTGCCTCAATTTTCGAGCCAGCAGATTCAGAAAACGACAGCAAATTCCTTCTGGTTTTTTCGACCTCTCTTTTGGGTCATTCTCTAATTCTTCTGGGTCTTCTGTATTTTTGCCTCGAAGAACGTGCCTTCACAGATTTTCACAGTTTTTCATTGAAAAACGTGCCATGGCATCTCTGACAAATATTCTGCTCGAGCATAATTCCAAATTCAATGGTCGCAATTATCGAACCCGGAAGCAGCGCATCATCGCAATCTTCGAATATCGAAACACCGATCAACTTGTTCTGGGTGTTAAGCAGCGTCCGACTTCTCCGGGTCCTGATCAAGATACATGGGATCTGAACAATCGAGAGGCAGTAATGCTTTTCAAACTCTCCGTAGCTGATGACCAGCTTTCTCAGATTCCATCCGACAAGACAGCGGCCGAAATTTGGACACATCTAAAAGGTCTTCATGAGACTTCCGACAAGAGCAGAGCCTTCTTTCTGAAAAACACTCTGTTTTCTATTGTCATGGATGAGCGCACCTCGTTCCAGGCACACCTGAATCGGATTCAGGAAATCCGTGATCAGTTACTTGCCATCGGTGGCAAGATGGAGGAAGAGGATATTGTGGTAATCACTCTTCGGAGTTTACCAAATTCCTATGAGCATTTTATCGAGACTCTCAACATCACATCTACTGGTGTTGATCTAAAGTTCACTGATCTCTGCACCCTGCTACTTCAGCAAGATCGGTGGAAACAACAGTTCGGTAGCAGCTCCAGTTCCACCTCCACTGAGCAAGCCTTTGCTGTGAAATCCTTTCAGAAGGATAAGGGCAAGTTTCAGCAACCATCTCAGTAGAAGTCTTCTGCTCCAGCATCCGATGGTACCAAAAAGAAGAACATTCAATGCAACTATTGCCACAAGTATGGTCACATGAAGGTTGCATGTCGGAAACGCTTAGCTGCCCAGTCTAAGCAATCAGGTTTGCAACCCAAAGCGAACAGTGCAGAGCACACTGAGCAGGTGGAATCTGCCTTTTACGCCTTCATGGCTAAAAGACCCGCAGATCATGTACAGTCATCTGCCTGGTACATTGATTCAGGTGCCTCTCGACATTTCACTCACCGCAGAGACTGGTTTACTGACTACCAGCCTTATTCAGATTCTGTTATCTTTGGTGGTGGAGAAGAGTACACGGTTGTTGGTAAAGGCAACATTCAAATTCAGTCTGTTGGGAGGAAGCTCATATTCCTTGATGTGCACTACGTTCCAGGGATGGAACTAAATCTACTCTCGGTCAGTCAGTTGCTGCGACATTCTCCACACTTGGCAGTTACCTTCAGTTCACATCAATGCACCATCACTGATCGGGCAACTAAGTCTACTATTGCAGTTGGTCTTGAGGATCATGGTCTTTTCAGACTTACTGATTCTGGTGATTCTCAGGACTTAGCTATGGCTGCTCGGCGATCTTCCATCAGCACACTTTGGCATCAGCGATATGGGCACTTAAATGTGCATTATCTCTCACAACTTGCTCGAGATGAGCTTGTTCTTGGTTTGCCAGAGATTCAAACCCAACACCTTGGAGTTTGTGACGCATGTCAGGCTGGGAAGCAACATCACACACCTTTCCCCAGTGGCGATTCTTGGCGAGCTTCTCAAGTACTTCAGCTTGTTCATGCTGATATCTGCGGCCCTATGGCCACTCCTGTTCTTGGGTACAAGTATTTTCTGTTGTTTGTAGATGATTTCAGTAGAAAAATGTGGGTGTATTTCCTTAAAAAGAAATCCGATGCATTTATTGTATTTCAGAAGTTTAAACCCTTAGTTGAAAAAGAGTCTGGGAAATCTATTATTACTCTTAGATCAGACAATGGGGGGGAATTTTGTTCTAATGTTTTCTCCAGCTTCTTGGATACACATGGCATCCAACGCCAGTTCACCACACCCCACACGCCACAACAGAACAGTGTAGTTGAACATCGGAACAGGACAATCACCGAGATGGCTCGTTCCATGCTCGAACACAGACATGTTCCGAAGCGTTTTTGGGCAGAAGCAGTTAACACTGCAGTTTATCTGTTGAACCGGTCACCCACAGTGGCGGTCAAAGGTAAAACTCCGGAAGAGGCCTGGTCAGGTCGCAAGCCCAGAATCAGTCACCTGAAGGTTTTTGGCTCTCTTGCTTTTGTTTGGATCCTTGATGCTTCACGCACCAAGTTGGATGCCAAGAATCAGAAACTGATGCTTGCTGGATATAGCAGTCTTCACAAAGCCTACCGCCTTATTGATGTTGAGACATCTCGTCTCATATACAGCCGCGATGTAGTCTTTGATGAGCAGCGAGGACCATTCATGCCTATTTCTCCTGTTCCTGATCCAGCAGACCATCCTATGCAGGTTCATGATTTGGGAGTTCGGCTTCCATTAGGTCCACCTGATGGGAGGGCTCCAGTAGCTACTACAGCTCCAGTCCTGCCAGTGATACCTATACAGCCACCTCCGGCTTCTCCTGCAGGATCACCTCGTTTTGAAGATGCTTCACCTGAGTTTGATCCAGATTCTTCTGATCAGGGTCCTGTTGATCAAGCATCTCCTAATACTACTGTTGGTCATTCTCCTCTCCGGCCTAAGTGGTGGGCTAAGACACTTGCTGATCTTCATGATGATGAGCTCATTGATGGGAGAACTACTCGGAAAAAGAGCAAAACTATAGATTCTGTTAACTTTGCTCTTATGGCCAACATTCACAGTGTGTTTGAACCTCAAACATATTCCGAGGCTAAAGGAATTCCAGAGTGGGAACAAGCCATGTAATTTGAACACCAGAGCCTGCTGAAGAACAACACTTGGGTCCTTTCTGATCTTCCCCCAGGGAAGAAACCCATTAGCTGCAAATGGGTCTACAAAATCAAATACAAATCAGATGGTACTTTGGATAAGTACAAAGCTCGTTTAGTGGCAAAGGGCTTTTCTCAGCGTCAGGGCATTGATTATGAGGAGACCTTCGCTCCTACTGCAAAGATGAGCACCATCAGATTAGTCCTAGCCATGGCAGCACAATTTGGCTGGAAGGTCCATCAGATGGACGTAAAGAGTGCTTTCCTGAATGGTGATCTCCATGAAGAGGTCTACATGACGCAGCCTCCTGGTTTCAAGGTTGCTGGTAAAGACCATCAGGTTCTCAGATTGGTAAAAGCTCTCTATGGTTTGAAGCAGGCCCCTCGGGCATGGTACATCAAGATTGATACGTACCTCAGTGATCAAGGCTTCAAGAGGAGTTCTTCAGACTCAAATCTGTACATCAAGACTACTGACAGTGACATCATCCTTCTGGTTATCTATGTGGATGATCTGATCATCACTGGCAGTTCGGCATCTTTGATTCAGGGAATCAAACAACACTTATGCCAATCTTTTGATATGACTGACCTTGGGCTCATGCATTATTGTTTAGGTGTTGAAGTTTGGCAACAGTCTTCTGGTATATTCATCTCTCAGTCCAAATATGCCAGAGCCTTGTTAGACAAATTCCGAATGCAGGATTGCAAACCTGCATCTACACCTATGGAGAAAGGTCTCAAGTTATCAGCCAAGTTTGATTCTCTTTCCGTTGATGATACTACGTATAGGCAACTAGTAGGCAGCCTCATCTACCTATCTGCTACTAGGCCTGATATCAGCTTCGCAGTCAGCTATATTTCACGCTTTATGACAGTTCCTAAGGCTGATCATTGGATGGTAGCAAAGCGTGTGCTTCGTTATGTGAAGGGCACTTCTGATTATGGACTTCTGTATTCTCGGAGTTCTAATCCTAAACTCAGTGGGTTCACAGATTCAGATTGGGCAGGCTCTGTTGATGATAAAAAGTCAACATCTAGATATGTGTTCAGTTTGGGATCCGGTGCAGTCACATGGACCAGCAAGAAGCAGCAGGCAGTTTCTCTCTCTTCTACAGAGGCTGAATATAGAGGGACTGTTAAGGCAGGATGTGAAGCTGTCTGGCTTCGTCGGATGCTTGGGGATATGCAGATGTCACCAGCAGGACCGACTACTCTGTTTGTTGATAACGAAGGCGTTATCAAGTTAGCACGGAATCCAGTCTTCCATGAACGAACCAAGCATGTGGATGTTCATTGTCATTACATACGACAGCTGGTTGAAGACGGGACTATAGATCTGCAGTATGTTCCTACCTCAGATCAGACTGCAGACATTCTCACCAAGCCTCTTGGTCTTGATAAGTTTGTCAAATTCAGAGGACAGCTTGGTGTGTTAGATAGATTAACCATTAAGGGAGGGTATTACAATAATAGATAAGACGTCTATTATTAGTTGATGGTTATCTTGTAAATATCTTTAGCTTTAGTTTGCTTTCGTTTTTTGCTTTCTCTGGAATAGAATGTTTCTATTCTTTACGATCGTTTCCTA
The DNA here is from genome assembly GCA_028749045.1 of Cupressus sempervirens. Classification (NCBI taxonomy): domain Eukaryota; kingdom Viridiplantae; phylum Streptophyta; class Pinopsida; order Cupressales; family Cupressaceae; genus Cupressus; species Cupressus sempervirens. The sequence continues at coordinate 720,822,657 of CM053787.1, forward strand.
AGGAAACATCGTCTCTTCCTTTTGTATAAATTGACTTTTCGGTCTTTGTTATTAATAAGCAAGTATTTACCAATTACCTTGTAATATGAACTCCCTACCATAAAGCTCTTCATGGACACTTCCAAATCAATGTTAAGTACAAGAAACTAATACTAATAATACTGTAATATCATGTACAGTACAAAAATCTCTAAAACATTGAAATAAAGAAAGAAAAACAAACACAAGAAGTCTGAAACATGGGTTTCCTTGGAGAAGCCCAAGTAAGAGTGAACTAAGAGCCCCTCAGACCACCAAATTTTTTTGAAAAAATTTAAAGCATTGGCTCTAATACCATATTACGAAGTAATTGGTAAAATACTTGCTTGTTATTAACAGGGCCGAGAGGTCAATATATACAAAAGAATGGAACGATGTTTCCTTAGGGAACGATCGTCTAAGAGAAAACTAACAGTTATCTATGGCTAACTAAATATTAGAGACATTCTAATATTTACAATAGATTACAAATAGATTACCATTAACTAATAATAGACGTTTATCTATCATCGTAATACAGGCCACCATGCATTTGTCCAGTACAATGTACTTGATGGACATCATTTCCATACAGGCCATCAGCAAAGTACTTGACCTTCAGAACCCTAGAATTGTTGGTCCTGCCTTTAAACCTCTGCTCCACAGTCCTAACCTGGGAAGAAATCTTAGGAAAATAGGCAATGATATAGCTAAGCTTTGCATCTGCTGTACAACAGATTATTATAGACATTGATTTTCTAAAGAGGCTCTCAACCAAATTTTGAAATGCATATAAGTCGAAACAAGCCAATAAAACCCTTCACGTTCCAAGTTCTGAATAGGCTGTAGCGAATTTGCTGCTTTTCCCAGGGGCCTTCTATGCATTGTCTATGGTAAATGACACTTACGTTGTTATAAATGATGTTTACTTCTGTTGTGATAAGTGGCAAAAATGCCAAAGGTGAAAGTCCATTTAGTTTTGAGGCTTGCCCACGAGTTCTTTGTCTTTCCCAAGATGCTTCAGATCATTGCAAGTCTACAACTGATCTATTCTCAAGCTCCTAAAGTTTCCCAATTGAGCAAACGTGACCACTTTGAAGGTGTCCTCTTCCCAATTGAGCAAACACGACCACTTTGAAGGTGTCCTTTAAATGGCTTTCCACCTGATAGTGAATAAATCAAATCATCATATGAATGATCCTGTTTTCACAAATTCTACCTCCCTAAAAGAGAGGCTTCTGATCCCCAAAAGGCAAAAGCTCAGATTTTCTGTAGGCGAGAGAATTTAAACCCCCCTTCCTCGTTTACGTCACTCTGTTTTACTTGTAAGTTAACCCTTTGGGCCAATCAACCCAGTCTTGTAAATCATTCAAGTGCGTTTCTTTTGAAGAGTTTTGTCTTGGCTCGTTCTTTGAACATCCCGGGTGAAAGATTCTCAATTGAAGGCAGTAACACATGTTTCTCACCATCCAACATAAATTGTTCAAACAAATGAAGGGCTTTAAAATAAATCTTCATATAATGTGGCAAATCAAGATGGAAGGCTTTCTTCCCTATCATTCTCTAAAGTGAGAATTGGACCATACCTGAGAGGTTCCAACTTCCTTGCCTCCCCTTGGAGTCTTTCTTGATCCAAGCACAACCTTGCCTTGTCTCCTTCCTTGTACTTAACATAGTGTTGATTGTGCCTTTTGTATATATCTAGACTCTCTTTCATCTCTCTTGTACGTGCAAACAGATGTACCAAAAAAATCTTTGAACTTTGTAGCCTTTGGATCTTTGTCTTTATCTCTGTCATCCTCATGCAACTGTCCTGCTGTAATTCCTAAAGGAGTAGGTGGTAAGTTACCAAAACAAAAATCCAATGGCTATAAATTTGTAGATCTTTGTATAATCCTGTTATAGGACTGTTGAATGTAAGAAATGCTCTCATCTCATGTCCTTGGACACTTCTCATTGTACCTTGTAAGCAGCCGTATCAATATTCTTTTAATATGAAGTTGCTGGTTCGGAAATGGGTTTGAGATTTGTTAAATTTATTTTTGGGTTGGGTTTGGATTCGTTTTGGGTTCATCCATACGAGAATATATGTTTTATATATATGTGTGTACATAGATGCAGCAGCAAATAAGTTCTCAAACACCACTATGCTAATATCATAACAGCATAGCAAAATACACCACCATATTAATGTTTCAGTTCAAAAACAGTAATGTCAACGTTAATAATCAGTCATCATTGATCGTATATCATAAAAAATCATCAAGTAAATCATAATCATTCTGCTACTGCAAATTAAAAGCACAAAAAATAATGCTATAGGCCCATTTAAGGCCAAGGTTGTAATTTCTACCACATTGTAAGCTTCACACATTAACTATCATACTGGATGATTTTAGAAAGCAGCTTTGGATCAGACTGGATGAAACTGAGAAAGCAGGCTTTGGATCCAGAATTATCCACGGTAAATATCTCATTAGATTTTGTTCAATCCATAGTTTTCTATACATGTTAGGCTATATGCACGAATAATGGTATTACATGCATTTCATAAAAGATGCATGGCACTTTTATACATCTCAATTCCTCTTCTCAAGTAGCATTAAATTCAAATTAAATATCGTTAGTAGCTTGAATCTAATTTGGCAAAAAAAAATTGAAAAAGTAAACGAAAGGTGTATTTTGACCAAATTCTCTCAAAATTCTCCGAAATTCTGTCTGTGGGTTCTTTTGCTGGAAACCAAAGTTGCCCAAAAGTTGCCTAAATTCTGTCAGGGTTCCTCAAAGAATTCCCAGTGAAATTTCCTCTCTGCAGTAGACTTCTGACAGAATTTGAGAAGGACCAGACTTTTGAGGGAATTGAACCAGGAATTCCTAGGTCCAGGAGAGAATCTGGTAACTTAGTTTTAATAAATACAGTTTGCTTATCTTTTTGAGGATGGAATACAGTGGACCTCTTCATGTACACAAAACAAATAAGCTGCATCTTTACCCAAGAGTGTCTTCTTGCAAAGAATAAGAATACACATCTCGTTAAAAATTATAATGGTCAACCACTATAGAAAGATAATCATGCCGCGACTCTGACATGGGTCGCCCTCTTACTAAGTCCATAGAAACTGGGCTTGCTTGCACTTTAGTATTTGCAATTTTTTGAGACATCGACTTATCTGTAAGGTTAAGGTCTTGAACACATGCTGCTAACTTTTGAAATGATCTTGGTGACTTTGAAATGTGTGCCCACCTTGGAGCTATGAGGTTCCCTCAAAAAGTAAGTTAATAGTCGTGGTACAGGTATGAGAACCCGGTGCATGGGTACATGCAAATTGTTTTTGAAGGTTTGGGTATGTGTGTGTATATTATATACACCAAAACTAAAGAAATAGACATAATTGTAAAATTAAACTGTTTGATAGTATGATACTTCATCTTTGATGAATGCCAAATGTCAAAGATAAATATTAAATGCTGATTGATAGTTCACAAATTTTCAAATAAGCCATATTAATTTATGTCTAGGTTCACAATGCAAATGCAAATCATTACAATTACAAAATCGATAATAAAAAATGTTAATTGTCCTCTATCTTCAATGTAGTTCATGATTCACGATTCGTCAAAAGGATTATCAAAAAAATCATCTATTACATTTTCAGCTGCTGCAAATTTAAGATCATTGGAATCCAAAGTAGTGCCACTTGCAATAAATGCACCATGTGTAGTAGGTATGTCATCATCATCATTACCTATAGTGACTCTAGCAAGACCCTCAGTGGTTGCATCCAAGTTGGTACACTTAGCATCTACATTCCAAAGCTTCGCTGACCTATCCTTGTATTGCCAATCCTTACGAGACAAAAGACACAAATTGGAATAAATATAAACCAAATCTTTAGCCAACCAATTCCACTTCACTAAATGGATAAAGGAGTATGTATATCAATTCCATTTAGCAGTAGAAGAGCTTGCAAACTGGAGAGAAAAGCAACAAATTAAAATAAAATATGTAAAATAAATTAAAGAACGTTAGATACTAAACTCTCCAATTCAAGAAAAAAACTCACTTGTGAGAGGATCATGATTGCAAAAGGTTGGAGGTGCATATAATCTTGACCAGTGAGGTTACACCCTATAGTAGCATCCATTTCAGATTGGTATTTCTTCCTCAGACAGACAGGCTAAATTCTCTCCTAACATTTTTCTCTACTTCAAATGTTGGAGTAGTCTCCTAAATGCCCACTGTACCTAGTAGCATCTTTTAAATCTCCATATGATGGTAATCTTCTTGGCATAGAAAGTACTTGCTTGCTATAGGACCTTGGAGGTAAGGCACATGCAAGGAGCTACATTGGCATGGTCATCTTTTTTCAACAATGATGAATGATTGATTCCACCCCCTTCTGAAAAAGGATTGTCTGAGGTCAATCTCTTTATGTATGATGATATAATAGCATCTTGGGTTTGTTGGCAATCTTTCATTAACACAAACATATTTGTGTTTTTGTTTATCAGTTGTACCATTTCTGATTTTCTTTAGCAAACCTTCAAGTTGGATTTGTAGCTGTTGCGGACTTTATGGCGTGTTACTGGCTTCGTGCAGAACCTTTGTCTAGATTTGTGCCTCAATCTGTTACTTCTCAAGAGATATCTTGTGGATTCTTGGTAGGACCTACTCGTTCTTCATGTTTTGTGGCCAGTTTGTGTTTTTTGATTTAGTGAAGTTATTTGCCAATCAATAAAGCTTAATGGCACATCTCTCTATGTTCTTGAATCCTTGACTGACATCTCTCTTGGATTGCTATTCTTATGTCATCTAGTTGAGGGAGATTCATATGATTTGGGTTTTGATTTATATTTGTAATACATTGTCCTGTTCTTGGAGAATGTAATCATTCCTTGGCTGACTTAATGTTTGTGAAGGCTTTATAAGTTGATGTAATTGATCCTTGGGGGGAAGTTTCAGTTAGCATGATTAGGATGTATCCTTTGCAAGGTTAGGAGTAAGGAATTGAATCTGTAATCATGCTTGTTTGCCTGACATGTAAAACTACATGTTGCAGATCCATTGTACTTGAATTTGCTGATAATAATAATGCCGATCTTACTTTTCTCTTAATATTCTTTATTGTTTCTTTGTGTGACTCTTGTTGCAAAGATCCTTAACCAGAGTGAATGCAAAATCCCATTTCAATCCACCTAATTATGATGACAAGTTGATTTAAATGAGTTACTTGATTAGATCACAAAGAAGAAGTACTTTGAATTTGAGGGCACCGATGAAGATAAGACAACTAAGTATGCCTGTACAAAATTGAGAGGTCATGTATCGTATGGTGGGATCATTTGCAGATTGATAGATAAAGAAGAGACGAGGAGTAAATCAAGTCATGGGACTAGATGGTGAATATATTGTCCTATAGATTGCCAACTAAAGTTGTTTAGGAATTTGCAGATCCTAAGGCCAAAGGAGCTTAGTGTGAATGAATACACCAAGGAATTTTACAAGTTGGATATCAGATCTGGTCATACAAATGATGAGGTTGATAGGGTTTTAAGGTGTTTAAATGGCTTTAGGGTTTCAATTCAAGATGAGATTAGTTTAGTCAAGTTGCAAAATGTAGTATGCCCTAAAGGTTGAGGAGAAATTGAACAAAAGACGAGCAAATACAAAGAGGAAGAGGTGTTAGAATTCAAAGAGGAAGAATATTTGGAGGAAGATCTTGTGGGGATCAAAATAAAGGAAAGACAAAATTTAAAGAAGAAAATTCATACGAAAGTGATGATAGAGACTTCCAAAGAGTTGGTGGATCAAGTAGCTATAGGAAAGATGACAGGAGAGTGTTTAGAGGGACTTGTTTCATGTGTGGAGGAAATCGAGCATTTGAATGCACCCAAGGAAATTCAAGCAAGAGGACAAAAAGTAAAGGTAGAACCTGTTTATGTGGATGAACCTACCGAATCTTTGAATTAACCAGAAGATGGAGAAGCCCAAATGGTGATAAGAGCCTTATGTCATAAGGAAATGGTTCAAGAACCATTGTTGAGGAAAAGTTTGTTGAAGACAAGATGCAAAGTTGAAGGAAAATATTGCAAAATGATCATTGACAATGGTAGTTCAAATAACCTAGCATTTGAGGAGTTGGTGGACAAATTAAGTTGTAGTTGTTGAAACATTTAAAACCCTATCAGATTGCATGGGTTAAAGATGAACATAAGGCACTGGTAAGTGAGCAATGCCTAGTGAAATTGAAGATTGTATCTTATCATGACATTCTTTGTGATATATGCCTATGGATGTATGTCATATCCTATTAGGTAGACCTTGGCAGTATGATAGATGAGCTGTAATGTCCCCACTATTAGGGTTAGTTTGGGACAGGTAAGACCTGCAAAATAATGGTTAGAATCATAAAAATAGCAAACTAACTATATTATTCTACCCTCTAATTTAACCCCAATCTTAAGGACGTCTCCAAATCGGGCTTTCTAGCTCATAGCTACCTTGTAGGTTAAGATTAAAAATATCCTTGGATGTTACTCTACGATCCTCCCGGACACCTACCTAGGTCTCACCTTGACGATCAAGGATCTTTCTACCACTTGGATGCATAAGAAGCTAGCTGGGTGGAAAGGTAAAATACTGAACAATGCGGGGAAACTCCAAGTACTAGTGGTAGCTCTGTAGGGTATACCTTTCTACTTTCTTTCCATTTTCAAGATTAATCAGAGTATGATTGAAAAACACGAAAAACTGCTAAGGAACTTCCTATGGTCTGGTATGGAGGAGAGAAACAAGTTGAACCTTGTTAATTGGGAGACTGTTTGTAAACCCAAAGAGAAGGGGGGTTAGGAATAAGAAGAATTGTTGATCTGAATAAAACACTGCTCACCAAAATGGGGTGGAGATTGTTGGAAAGCAAGACCGGGTGGGGGAGAATCATGAGGGCTAAATACCTAGCCAACACCTATTTCAGGTATAATCTCCTCAACAATGACCTCCTGAGCGGTTCTAAGGTTTGGAATAGCATTCTTAAGAATAGGTCCCTTCTGAGGAAAGGGGTGAGATGGTTGGTGGGAAATGGTAAAAGAATAATATTTTGGGAGGACAACTGGTTGGGGGGGAAACAACTAATCTACAAAAGTATAGCGGCCTATAGGAACCTTTAAAAAGAATGGTGGGAGAGAAGGTGGTTGACTATATTAATGTCCAAAGGAAATGGAAACACCTATCCACTGCTAATATTCCTAACAGAGAGGACCCCTTGGTTAAAGAATTGGAAGTACTGATAAGCTACTACAAACTCCCCTTGCATGCTCAGCCTGATAAGGTGGTTTGGGATACGAGGACTAGTGGTCAGTTCTTGGCTAATTCTTCCTACCACCTTATATTTGAAAAGGATCAGACCCCCATCAGCTAGACAAAGATTTGAAATAGTCGCTTGCTGCCAAAAGTCAATTTCTTCTGGTGGACGGTCATGCATGGTAGAATCTTAACAGCTGACAACCCAAGGAGGAGAGGCATACCGATTACTAACAGATGCTATCTTTGCAAGGAGAAAGAGGAAAGCATAGAGCACCTTTTTCTTGAATGCGCCTATACTTTAAGGGTATGGTCCCACATAAGAACCCCCGAGCATGAAGGATGGGGAGATTGCTAGAAATTGGAGCATTCTCCTCACTTCTAGCAATTTGACAACTCAAATTTTTTTGCAAGAAGTACCCAGTGGATCCCTCTAACAATGTCTATTGTCAAGCTCAATTTTGATGGGGTGGTGAGACAAGTTTTGGCGATTGCTGGAGGTGTGCTGTGAAATGCTAGGGGAGAAGTGTTGTTAGCCTACTTGGGGAATTTGGGATAGGGATCTAATAACGTGGCAGAGGCCATTGCCTTACTTTGGGGCCTTAAATTTGCTGTGGAGATGAAGGTTAGGAAATTAACCATAGAAGGTGATTCTAAACTCATCATTGACTTTGTCCAAGGGTGTGCTTAGCCGGGTTGGGCTTTACATGGCTTAATGGGGGACATATGACAATTTCTAATGACCCTTGATCAATATGAGTTACAACACACTTTTAGGGAAGGCAATGCGGTGGTAGGCTTGGGATTTGAATTGGATAGCCTAAAAAGATGGACGAGTATTGAAATGCTACCAAATTACATAAATTCCCTCATAAGGAGGGAAAGGACCCCTCTAAACTATGTTTGATGACTACCCAAATTTGGAGAACTTGCATTTTTTGGCAGCTTTCCTAATAAAATGATGGTTATGATCATCTTAAATATGACAAGACATTTAGCAAGGATCAATTATGTGGATTGCATCACACAAGGGCACGAAAAAAGGAAGGGAATTAATAACCCGAACTTTTAAAAAAGAGCCATAATTTTTTTGCGGTATGGGATGATTATAGAAAATGTCATCATTAATATTACTGTTAGATCATTAAGCTATGATCGGATCATTTACACTCTCCATAATGATGTTTTAAGATGGCTTGAACAATCTGGATATTATATCTCCGTGAAGAGTAAGTCAGAAGCCATTTTAACCACCGGATACACCATTTTTAGCTCTACTTCTACGATTTCCTAGGTGGTGTCTTTCTTGCAAATGAAAATTACCGAGCTCGTGGAAAGTGATATCATTGAGGAGCAAGTTCTCATGGGTGGGGACCTTAATAGACTGGAGCCCACGAAGATGGAGGATTTCTCTAAAAGGCAAGCAACCAGGATAATGTTGAAGGAAGGGGGGTTTATCCTAGACATGCAGGCCATAGTTGGCTATGACGAGAATTGTTCTCAACAATTCGTCAGTAGCTGGAAGGATAAAAGGGTCACTATCAATATTATCACCTTCCAGGTGAACGAGGAGACCATAGCTATGGCGACGGGCCTTGACATAACTGGCAGGAAATGGCAGAAGCTCATGGATGAAGCTAGTCTGTCTAGTTTTTTCAAAGGTGACAAAGCCCTGGACAGGTATTGTGGTGGTTTTCAGAGGGATGAGTTACTAGAGCCCTGGGATGATGTGTGCCTGGTCATGATGAAGTATCTTACCTTGGAAGGTAGTTATGGTGTGTATTATTTTTACCATTTCCCTTTGCTTAATCACTTTCGTAATAGGGAGTTAGTCTGCATTCCCTTTTTTCTGATGTATGCCCTAGAAGAGACGGTTATGGATGTTCCAATTCCACTTGGCCTGTTGCCCTCCCAAGGTCATAGCCATTGATAATTTCCTCCCCACTGGTGCTCCCCTTCATCTCGAGTTTGCGGGTGGTAGCTATGCCCCTACTCCACAACCATCACCATGCCAAACCTCGGTCAAGAGTAAGAAAAACAAAACCTTGGTTTTGGAGTCGGCTGCCAATATAAAAGTTAAAATTGAAAAGAGGGTGGAAGTGGAGATTGGGGACTCCGATGATGAGTGTCGTGGGAATAGAAGAAGATAGAGTAGGCTTGCTAAGACCAAGGGTAGATTTAAACAAATGGCCAGATGCTCTCAAGAGGAGGAAGGTTTAGAGAAGAGTGCTAAAACCTCGGGGGATGATAAGAAGTTGAAGGAGGATATTGATAATAAAGAGGAGAAATGGGATGACAGTGTGGATGGTACATGGGATTTTGAGGCGGAAAACCCTACCAAGGACCCTACCCAAGATCCCACCCATATTTCTACCACTTTCATCTTGTTATCTACTGCTAACCAGACAGACCCGAAGGCTGACAAAGCCTCCCCTGACACTATTTATTCCCTTGTTAGGCCTGACAGTCTAGAGATCTTAAGGGCTCCCACTAACAATTTGGATGTGTAGGATAAGAGGAAGTCCCCTAGGAAATGCAACAAAGAACTAAAGATTGGTACAGTGGAGGTGGCTGTTACTCCCAAAGACATCCAGGTACTAAAGGATTGGTGCCAAGTGTTGGAGGAAGGGTTCACCCTCTTCTGCAAATTTTCCCCGAAGGTGACACATGCGACAACGACCACCCTCCAGCGACTGGCATACGAGGAGGAGGAAGGCATGGGGAAAGATGATTTAAAACTGCTATATAATTTCCTTGCGGAGGACTGGGCTAAGGTTTTGCTGGCTGGGAAAGGCAAGAAGAAAGATGCCAATTAGTGGTCTTTCCAATGCCTGGTGTTTTTTGGTTATCTGCTCGTAGTTTCTTTCTATCTAGTTTACATGGTTTTGGTTTTTCAGTGGAACTTGGGTTTGGGCTGTGGGTGGTATGATGCATTGACCACCTACATGCCTTTTGTTAATCTGTTAAACTTTGTTAGTTTTAAGAACACGAACTCTAGTAACTTTACTTTATTGTTTTTTTTGATGTAAAGCATCAAGAGATCTGTTTGGTTTTCTACTGGTAGTTACACTACTGTTGTTTTGGGCCAGCCCCCTTGTTTTGGCTGCTTTTATATAAAAAACATTATCCTTAAAAGCTATTAAATAATCCATAATGTGAATAATATAAAAATTCAATTTTCTAATCTATATTATTATTTCCGTATCACTAAAATATATATATATATATATATATATATATATATATATATATATATATATATATATATATATATATATATAAATTATTTAATAAAGTTCTTTTACTGAATTTCTTTTAATTTGACTAAAATATACTTACATTTTATACAACATACCTTTTTCTTGGTCAACCCCTACAATTTCGAGTCTAAATATCTCTTGTTATTTGGTGAGTGTGAGATGATTCAACTCTCCCTTAAAACTTTCTAACTCCCACCTTTTTTTTGTTTTCCTTCTAATAGATGTGTTGCCCGATAAAGCACTATATTTTTCTTTGCCGTATTTTCTTCCCTTATCGCTTGTGATGGTCAATGTGGGATGACGGATGTGTGGGTCCATTTTTATTTGTCCAATGTGTTGGTTCCCAAAAGCGCAGATTGGAATCCTATGAGCCTTGCCTGCTTGATGCTGGGATATCCAACCGGTCGAGGCCAACTTGATGGGATTGATCAATGTGATCTAAATCCCCTGTGCTTCCGGCTCTGCAAGACCGAGGTGGGTGTACCTGATCTTGGATGAAACACTTAAAGGCCAAGATGCTTAAAGAATAAATATAGATTAATACAACATATGAATATATTAATTCCTCTAATGGAAAGAAATGAAACAATTGCCAGCATATGGATTATGAATCAGGAGTAAAAGACAAGTGCCTAATTAAATGGGCAATTAGAGTCAACATTATAAGCTGAGACGTACAACTTTATAAAGCTCAATATATTAAACTATAAACAATTTTAATAATTCAAATGCGATGGATCAATTATATTAATGCAATGTTAAATAACTCTAAAATGCACTTTAACTCCTGTGGAGACAAATTAGACATAAATACGGAAACAATAAAATATTTCACAATATTTACGTTTATCAAATTCAAAATGCAATAATGATCCAATCCACTTATCCGAATATTAAAATATTTATAGAAAATAAATAAAAAACATTTACAAAGGACACAACTTAATAATAATTTAAAACTCTGAAATATAAAATAAATAATAATGCCGAAAATAAAATTACAATAGAGACATTCCTTACAGAAGATCCATCTATTGCAAACATATTCGGATCGCACAAAATCCACTCACTAACTCAAATCCACGGGCTTAGTTCAAAAGTCCATTTCTCCGCCAATTGGAAAAATATAATATATCATAAAGCATAGGCAAGGAAAAAAGTTAAAGTATGAATATGAATATTTTCTCCTCCGTCTCCCTTTGTATTACATATTTATAAACAATAAAAAGGTGTTAAATGAATGGACACGCCCCTTCACAACACCTAATTACAACCACCTTTACAACAATCCAAAACAAATTATAGTAATTAATTAAAAGAGGCGGCTTGGAAAGTATAATGTTTTTTCCAAAATTATTTGATTAACTAATGACAAATCCATTCTGTAGCCTCCGAACATAGGAACTTTAATGTTCTATTTCCTTGCACGGTTCCAATGTTTCCGCTTCTTCCCTCAGTATGTATAAATGACGCAATGTTTAGGTTTCTCCTCCTCTGCTCTGGTGCATTAAACCTGCACGAATACAGAGAAACGTTGGTCTATCAAATATTAATCAATATGCAATAATCCTCCGGCTTCTATAGAAACAGGTGGCAGAGTCTATGTCTGTTAATGACTCTTTTCCTTAATCTGATACTCCTTCGCATGGTGACTCCCGCATCCAAATACACACCCGATACAAATATCTGCTGCAGATGTTAGGTTTCCTTGTGCTCGACTCTCCTTTGTATATCTACGGCATTGTAGATAATCCCGTGTTGACTCTCGACGGCTCTTCCAGAAGGCCCTGAGCGGCAATTGCATCATAAAACTCTTCTTTTGTTTCAAATTCAGGAAGCCCAACCTTGATGTCTGAAACCCCTTGAGATTCCTTGTTGGCTGTTACAGAGAATGCCTCGAGACTGAGACCGGGATTTATGTTTTGATATTCCAAATCCAGAACCCTTAAAGAGACTTAGAAGAAAGTTCGTTACTGGAATCCAGAACCTATTATCAAATGCTGACAGTAATGCTCCAGGCATTCTTTCCACTGCCACTTTATTGCTTTCAAAGGCAAACATGTATTCTTTATACTGTACCAACATAGATATAGACTTTAGAAGAACATCTCTTAGGTCTGCATCAATAACAGAAAAACAACAAATTTATTAGAGAATGACTGAAGTCATAAATATATCGTTCATGCTCTGATGGCTCTATAAAATGTGGAAAATGAGAACTCCATCATTCCAGCGAGCGCTCCTCTAAATTTGATTGCTAAGATTTGATTGCTAGAGAGTTTATAAGTGTAGTCTTTGTCTTCGATTGCCTCATTATGTCAAACCCTGTGCGTGCATAATGTATACCAGTTTATATAATTTTCCTTATACTCAATCTAAGTATAGCTCTTTGACATTCGATGATGCTCAAAAATTGATGGCATCCCTGTGTGAGAGATCAAACTCATGGCTCGATGATAAATATTGTGCCAAGTATGAATAACATCCTCCCCTTTTGAACTGTCAAACATGAGAACATCCAACTCTGTTACCTTCCGCATAGACTACATCCTTCTCATTGGTCTCCAGTGTCCAAAATCAATATATTCTCATACTGATGCTGCATCTGCTACCTTTACATTAAGGATGCTTTAAGTCACTGTCTCATGAAATTCCCACTATTTTTGAATATCAATTTAAAACTACTCAAACATCCGAAACCTACAGCCAGTAATCTGTATATATGATCCTTGTTACCAAATCAATAACTCCTGATGGTGTACTGCTTTTGAATCTAATATATCCTGCATAGTACTTCCCAAATACATCATTGCTTGCCTTATAGGCCTGTATCTTCTAAATCCAAACAGAGATTACTGTTATTCGTGACTGAGGATAAGCTGTTGGGTATGTTACACATACTGTGATAACATACTTGTTGATAATTTGCACATCAGATCTACACACCCCTTCACTGGTAGTCCTTTGTTAAGGAGGATGCTGTAGGTGACGAGATCAAGTGTATGGCCTCTGACTGATGTTTGCTCTGAAAAATCTCCAGCTTCTGCTACTTCATTCTAATTTTTCTTATTAGGAGCAAGGCTTGAAAACACACTATCATAGCAGCAGCCCTATCTATCTTGCCACCCCTGTAAACATTTGCTTGAATCTATGTTACTGTTTTAGATTTTTGAATTTGAACACTTGCAGATGTGACTATCACTTGTTTAAAAGCTGCCTTTGATCTATATGAGCATAGTGTTGTTATCTGATTTGTTTGTTTATCCTGCTCTTATTGTACCGCAGGTAATGCCAAAAGGTATATGCTCACTTGAGCAAACATAAAAAGAGAGGGTTTTCAATGCCCCTGCTGTTTGGGCTGTTTACTGTGTATATATTTTTCATCTTTGCCTTTGACATCTATGATTATTACTTCATAAATGGAAGCCAGAATTTTGGGGTCCATCACAATGTTTGATTATTTCTTTTTAATTTGGGTTCTTCCCCTTTCGATGATCTTTACCTACACTCATGCAAAGACTTAAATATGTACTCCTAACTGATCAAAGGGTCATGACCTTTGATAGATCAAATAAAAATGACTTAAATATGTACTCCTAATATGTACTCCTAATTGATCAAAGGGTCATGACCTTTGATAAGTCAAATGCCGACATAGGATTTGATCTAAATAATGATATTAGTAATATTCATATATTTATTGATTTATTTATTATTTTATTTTAATAATCTTTATTGTTTCTTTTAGTGGATAGTTAATATGTTAAATGGTGAAATGCTCTATTCCTTATTTAGTAAATAATCGATCTTTTAATTATTTGAATTGAGATGTTGATGATTTGCGTTTTAATGTCAAATGTCAATAATAGAGGGGGATATTGCATGAGCTTTGCATGATGGTAGAAGGATAGGTATACCATTTTGTACCATATTTGCTTATGGATGAAACAAGTATTGATGCTTTTGATAGAGAGTCCTAAGAATGAGAATTGCACTAGTGTTAGGATTTGTTTAGTTGAAGAAAGAAAGTTCTTGGATGGCTTGATGAGTGACAATATGTGTTAAGCATTAATCTATAAGAAGCCTAATTTAGGATCATAAGAAGAACAACCTAAGGAGATAAAAGAATTGTTGAAAGAGTATGAAGACGTCATATTGGATAATGTACTTGATAGATTGCCGCCTATGAGGAGTATTAGTCATTTTATGGATCTAATCCTTGGAGCAAGTTTGCCAAATAAAAAGACATATCTTATGACCTTGCGGATAATTAGGAATTGAGTAAGTGCAAGAATTGTTGAGGAAAGTTCTGATCAGAAAAAGTTTGAGTCCTTGGGTGGTACTTGTAATATTAGCACCTAAGAAGAATGGAGAGTAAAATATGTGCACTGAATCTAGAGCTACTAATAGGATCACAGTAAAATATAGGTTTCCTACATCCAAAATGGATGATATAATGGATTGCTTTAGTGGAGCTAAGTATTTCACAAAGATTGATTTGATGAGTGGTTATAATCAGACCAAAATCAAAGGAGACGAGTGGAAGGCTACATTTAAGACAAATAAAGGATTGCATGAGCGGGTAGTGGTGCCTTTTGGATTGACCAATGCACCTATTACTTTTATAAGGTTGATGAATGAGGTACTAGAGAAATTCTTGGGTAAGTTTGTGATTGTTTATCTAGATGATGTTTTGATTTTCACTACGAACAAGGAAGATCATTTGGTGCACTTGAGACAAATGTTGCAGAGATTAAGGGAAGAGAAGTTGATAAATATCATGAAATGTTCCTTTATCAAAGAGGAGACAGTGTCTTTGGGATTTTTGATCTTAGTAGATGGATTGAAGATTGACCCTAAGAAGGTTAAAACAATTGTTGAGTGGCCTATGCTGAAAGTGTTGGAGAGGTCAAAACATTTCATGGATTAAATAGCTTCTACCGAAAGTTCATTAGGAATTTCAATGAGTTGTAGTTCTATGGCTGAGACAATGAGAGGGGATAGGAAAAACTTTTAATGGACACATGGAGCAGATGAGAGTGTTGAGCTATTAAAGAAGAAGGTGATTGAACAACCAATGTTGGCTTTACTAGATTTCAATAAGGTATTTCAAGTTGATTGTGACGCAAGTGTAAATGCAATTAGAGCAGTATTGAGTTGAATGTAAACCCTTTGCTTATTTCAGTGAAAAGTAGAATGATGCTAAGAGAAGTTATTCAATTTATGATCAAGTATCTTATGCCATAATTCAAACCTTGAAGAAGTGGAGATAGTATTTGTTATCGAAGGAATTTGTGTTGTATATTGGCCATCAAGCTTTGCAGTATTTGAACAATCAAGACAAGTTGAATGAGAGACATATGAGATGGGTTGAATTCTTGCAGAGTTGCACAATTGTGTTCAAACATAGGAGTGGTAATCAAATAAGGTTGTTGATGCTTTGAGTGGAAGAAGAAATTTGTTGACGAAGATGAGGATCGAAGTGCTTAGATTTGACGAGTTGAAGAATTTGTATGAGGATGACCCTAATTTTGTATAGCTTTGGAAAGCTTGCAAAGAACCTATTGCATTAGATTGAAGCAAATGGTTAGACTATTTCGTTCAAGCAGGTATGAGGGATAGTCTAATAAAGGAGAAGCATTGTGGAAGATTAACTTGACACTTTGGTATTGACAAGACAATGAGTTTAGTAAGTGAATTATTTTTGGCTTTAGATTCATAAAGATGTAAGGAAATTAGTTTGGAGCTGTAGAGTTTGTCGAGTTGCTAAAGTGAATATTTTGAATGTGGGATTGTATACACCTTTGACAGTGCCTACAAGACCTCGGGAGGATAGTACTGTGGATTTTGTTCTTGGTTTGCCTAAGACATCAAGAGATAATGATTCTATATTTGTGATAGTCGATCGATTTTCCAAGATGTCATCACATTTCATTACATGTAAGAAGACTACAAATGTAGTTAATGTAGCTGATTTCTTTTTTAGAGAAATAGTGAGATTGCATGGGTGGGTTACCTAGAATCATTGTTTCGGACAAGGAGAGTAAGTTTGTTGCTTACTTTTGGAGGACATTTTTGGAAACATAGATAATAAGCACATGTGTCTGATGTTGGAGCATCCTGGGTTTGTTGGCAATCTTGCATCAATCGAAAATATTGATCTTTATTTGTTTGCACTATCTTTTAGTTTTCTTCAACAAACCTTCCGTTTGGATCTGTAGTTGTTGTGAACCTTACGGCATGTTCTTGGCTTTGTGCAGGACCTTTGTCTAGGTTTGCGCCTCGATCTGTTACTTCTCGAGTGATATTTGGTGGGTTCTTGACGGGACCTATTTGTTCTTCACGTTTCGTGGTCAGGATGTGTTTTCCAATCTTGTGAATTTATTTCCTGATTGGTGCACTTAGTGGCATGTATCTCTATATTCTTGAGTCCTTGGTTGACAACCCTCTTGGATTGCTATTTTTTTGTCATCTAATCGAGGGAGATCCAAATGATTTGGGTCCTGACCTATATTTGTAATACATTTTCCTGTTCTTGGAGAATGCAATCAATTCTTGGCTGACTTAATGATTGCGAAGGCTTTATAAGCTGATGCAACTGGTCCTTAGAGGGGGAAGTTCTGGTTAGCACGTTTAGAATAACCTCTTAAAGGTTAGGAGTAAGGAATTCTATCTGTAATCAGGCCTGTTTGTTGGGCATGTAAGATTGCATGTTGCAGATCCATTGTACTTGAATTTGCTGATAATAATAAGGCTGATCTTGGTTGTCTCGCAATGTTCTTTATTGTTCCCATTGTGTGACTCTTGCTGCTAGGACTGGATGTATCTTTTGAGGTCCCTCCTATCCTTGGCTGCACCATATGACCACTTTTTTTCTTTTTTTTTTTTCTATCATCACATCCATGCCATCATAGGCATCCCCCAAACATGGCGAATTTGAATCAACATCCAATCTATAGTCATGATAGGGTTGGTGAAATCCAATACATATTCCACATTTGCTCACTAGCTGCTGTCCAAGATCAATGATTTGACCTTTTGGACCCTCTCTGAATTTGATTGCTTCTGTACACCCCATTGGTTGCTAATAACCATTTGGTCTATTGCCTCTCGCACTTTCAAAAGTTGTTTCAAAACAATTTTATGAGATGTAAATTAGATCATAATAACCTAGGATCATGTTATTAGTAAGTTAATAACATATAAAAAATATGTAAATAACATATTGAAAAAAATGAGAAATCTATATACATATTGATATTGAGTATGATATAGATTAAATGAAATAAATTAAATTTACCTTCAATAATGCTAATCTAGAGAAAGTTCTGAAAATTGCTTGTGACAGATGATGGTTTGTTGTAAACATTTGGATCTCGCCCTCTTGGTATGTTTTTTCCACCCACTCTATATTGGTGTCAATTGCTTACATCACCAAGTTGAGGGAGTGTATTGCTTGGCGTCTAAAAAATATGCTCATGCCTTGCCTCAACTAAGGCACTTGCAACCTTACAATTTATTTGCATTATCAGTAATTACTTGGACCGCATTCTCATGGTCCACCATTTCTATAGCCTCAATGAGGATTCCGGAAATGAACTTTGCATCGTTGACTTTCCCTTCAAAATTAACTGCCCTTAAAAACATTTGCCCCTTTGGGGGACACCACAATAACATTTATGATGGTATGGTTTTCACAATCGTTCCATCAATGAAAAACAATAGAAACTAAAGCGATTAGATTGGATCACATTGTGATCCATTATCAGTACTTGGGAGAGCACAAGGAGAAACACTTGACACCTGCTTTAATTCAAGAATCTCTTGTTGTTTTCAGTGAGGCCTCTCCAAATTCTTCTCACATTACAATAATGAATAAGGTGGTATGTACCTTTTCATACCCAGGACTTTCGAAACTGGAAAGTGCACTATTTATTGTTGACACCATTTCCCACCAATATGGTGATCTCACCAAGTTGAACAGAAAACCATTGGTGTAGATGCAACGTGCAATTTTTTGTTCAACAATAGCTCTTGCTTCCATTTTAAAAACTTTGTTGAATGACTTCTTTTGTGGGTGTGAATTTCTGCTTCATCTTCCTCTTTTGTGAAGGGTATATGCAAAAAGGATATTTGAAGGCTACTACTGTGTCGGTGGGAAAATTTATTTTTTTCTTGCGGAAGGATAAACACTTTGTTTTATATTGCAATCATTTTATCAACATCTTTTTGTTTTTTTACGTATCTTGCTATTTCTGCTGGAGACAACCCCTCCTTTATTGGGCCTTCACACATATCAATCCCTTTTCTAGGAGGGCCCATAAGTAAAGTTTCATTTGAGAATATGAGCATTATTTTAATGTAAATTACAAAAATTATACTTTCGAATATAATTATATGTCACACACCTCTTGGTTTTTGTGAAATCTTTGTGATATGTCTCAATAAAGGAGATCCTATATCAATTTTTAATCTTTTGGTTTCCTTTACCACCCACTGAACTTTGACCATTGGCCATTCTAGCAATTTAATGTTTTACAATTATTAAAAAGTACATCATTTTAAATTTTAAAAGTAAAAAATGCAAGCATAAAAGTGCAAAATAAAGATAAAAAAACACTATAATAAAGAGTTAAACTTGTTTCTTTTATTTCTCCAAAAATAAAATTTTAGAAAAAAAACTTGCAAAAATTCCATCACAAACATGAAAGAATCTATCAAAATCTTTAAAAAAATCATTAAAAGACTAAAGAATAGTGTCATAATTTCAAATGCTTACCTTAGATGCTTGAATCTCCTTTGTGGATGCTTTCTGACACACTACAAACAACCCCCTTTAGAAAATTCAAAAACCCACTTGCCCTTCGAATTGCGGAAAAGGAGACAAAATGAGATGAGACCAAACACAATAGTAAGTTTCTAGGTTTAATGGCCTCATAATGGGGTGTTTTAGGGTTTTACTTTTGAGCAAATAAATAAATAAACACTCTGTTTTTTAAGTCAGAGTGTGACTGGGCTGTGGATGCATCCAAGCATGCTCCAGATGCGACCCACACGCACACAATATGCACATCCTGCTTTGTGGATGCAATGGTTGCATCCATAGTCTGGGATGTGCATCACATCCTGGTCTGTTGTTGTGCTGGTTTCAGATCTAGGTGCATCCACAATCTGAGATGTGCATCCTACTGCATCCGGACCAGATGCACACCAGCAGGGTGCACATTTTGTAGATAGATAGATAGATAGATAAATCACTATCAGCCTCTTGTTTTGCTGTGCCCTTCTGATCCAATTCTGAAACTCTCATGGAACTCTGGTAATTAGATCTATAAAATTGGTATTTTCTTGCACTTTTTTGTCACTGTCAATACTTGGTGTAAACTAAATAATCTTATGACATGCTTCCTTGGATTTCCTTTGAGTTTTCAGGTTCGAATTGATGTCAGTGCCAGACTACATGGAAAGATTCAAGCTGTTCAAACAGAAAATCGCAGGCTTTTGACTGAACTTGTACTTGAACCATTGCGAGAGGACTACTATTTCGAGGTAGTTCCCTATGAGTTTATTCTTGATGAAAGTGAGCTTTGTAGTTATGCCTTTGCTCCATCATGGCTAATAGATAGTAAAGAACTTGACATAATTGATCTAGATTATGCAATTTTTCTAACATACTGTTAGCTTTTTCAGAAAAGAGAACCCTTCTCTATATTTGCCCTTCTTAAGAGCCCTATGGGTCTAATGGTGGGATTTATGGTAGTTGCTGTGTTTCTCTTGCCAAAGTTGTTGGAAAATATAGGTAAGATCTTTATATTGCAAACTATATGGTAGGTGTTATTTGAATTTGTGTATGCAAGAATATGCATTGATGTTTACTGTCTATGCCAGATCCGGAGGAAATGAAAAGGGCACAAGAAGAAATGAGGAACCAACCAGCTCCATCCTTTGCTAATTTGCTGCAAGGGAGGACAAATTAATCAGCATTACAATATTAATGAAATGGCTATTCATAGAAATTCGCTGGCCAAACATGTTGGGTGAGTTTGCAGACTCTGCACTAATAGGGAGTAGATGGCTCCAGCCCTGCCACCTGTAAAATGTGAATTAACTGATACTGTACAGATTTGGACATTGACTGGTAAAAAACCATCAATTTGTTCCCTAGAGTTAATTAATTTTTGAGGTTTTAATTTGTTCTTGTTCATATATAGGCAATGACATGGAACTTTAAGTTTGTTAATAAATGTCTGGTTTCAGTTGTTCAGTATCTATATATCAGGTTCTGACAATATGACGTATCAATAATAGTTCAATTATCTTGTCATGATGTTTCTGGACATGGGCATATTTTACAATGTTTCATAAATACAACATTTTCTTTCCTAAGTAGAGATGCCTCCTGCCCATTATATATAGAACTAGAGTTTTTGGATCATTAAGTTGACAAAAGAATTCCAAGGATCATCTTTAGTTATGCCCTTAACATCCTATGCGGGTACTTTTGAGATGCTGGAGACTCCTACATACTGGTATGGCTAATTTATAGGAGATGGGGGTTACTTAAAGTTACCATTTTAAAATATAATTTAACAATTTCAAGTACATAAAATGATGACTTTGAAAACAAGAAAATTAAATCGGTGATACCAGAACAATAAATAGTCAAGGCAATTTCTCTTTAGACCATCAGGATGACTGGAAAACAGTCATACAACTGTCTATATCTCTCTCTAAGTCTACACTGGCAGTAGTTCTGAGCCCTATAACTTTTCATGGATTTTTGGATCATACAAAATATCATCATGAAACATAATGCAGGCTTATTTTATGGAATTGCCTTTTGTTCCGCCTTTTAACATGTTGTCACCAAGTTTTCTAATGGGAGGGGTCAATTTCTAGATGGGAGACATTGGAGATTGGTGGGTGACTGGCAGCCAAAAGAACCCTGTGCAGCAGGAAGTTTCCAAAGTGTTTCCTTATTGGAGAGACGCACCTCAGGGGGTAGGAGAATGGTCTGTGGGTAAGCATGACAAGGTATCATGTGCAAAAAGGAAATTAAATTATCAGCAAAAAATTGAATGTTAATAAATGATCTGGTGATGGCCATGCCGTTGGGTGCTTTGTTTGTATGTATATTTAACACTATCTTCGTAAGAGTTGGAAGTACAATGGCACTTACATTGGTTAGGCAAATCATGTCATATTAGGTTTCAACTTTTTAGTACCTTTTGCTCGTGTAATATTTTTTGTTAATATAATATTAAGCAAGTTTTGAATCTAAATCATTAACGTTTACACACTTTGATTTGAAAAGTCATCCTCATGTTGGAAGTACAACTGGAACATGGATTAAAGATATCTACTAAATACAGAAATTAGGAGATCAATGGCGCTGTTAATGGAATGTTCTTACCTTCTATTGAGGTTCACAGGGGCTCGCTGGTCTTTCATATAGCAAACCCCCTTTTTTTTTTGAGCCTGGCAAGGTTAATTGGGTTAAAACCCTACAAATGTCTGATATTAATATTCGAATTCCATACCTGCATGTTATCATATTCGTCTATCTTTTATTTTTTTCACGAAATGCACCTTTGGTAGTTTTCAATCGATATAAACATCCCGGTTAAAGAGAACAAAAACTGAATTAACCTATCATTTCTTTCATCCATCAAGCTAGTTAGCTTTTCGATGTTATCGAAAGAAATGCTTTCTCAACTAGCACACCGGAATCTTCTCATTATTTTCCAATCATTATTCTGGAAGCAAACTAACTGATTTACCTTACTGGAAACATCGTCTCTATTAAGCATTAAAAAGCTTACATTAAAATAATCCCATGCAAAGTCACCTTAGTATGCCGTAAATACAGATCCGCTCTGAAGGGGTGCAGAAGTCACTTTATTTTGTCTGAAGGTTTATATATTTAAACAGCAAATCTTGGATTCCAATGTCTTAGAATGTAGTGACTGGATTGTTAGTTTATTAAATGCCCCATATATATATATGCATTGAATACCAATTCGATCTTATAAGATATCAGAAATCCTTTAATGCCAATTCTATCTGAAAAGATAGTAGAAATCATGTGATGACTGGTTTGGGGATTTATATATTTAAAAAGGAGTCAGAGATTGAAAGTTCCTTGGAATGGTGGATTTCAAGTTAACACGATGTGCTACGAAAATTAGGTTTCTTTTATAGGTGTGCTATGAAAATTAGTTATTGCATGCCCTATTGGAATTATTTATTCAGTTTGGTCTAAAGGGCATTAAAAATTATATGTATTTGTTCAAAGGTTTTTGTGAGTGAAGCGTTAAAAATCTAGTTAAATTTAATATCCCATCAGATTTACCTTCAATACCAATTTGGTCAAAGGTTTCTAAGAATGTTGCCAGTGAAGCGTTAAAAATCTAGTTTATTTTTTATTTAATATTCCATTAGATTTACCTTCAATACCAATTTGGTCTGAAAAGAGATATACTAGCAGTCGCATGTTTTTGTGCATGCAACGAGGAGCCGATAGGAATTTTTTAAAAACAAACTAAACAAAATTATAATGAAAATGTTATCTAATAGATTGAAATTTTTGAAATAAAAACGTAACAATTATTTAAAATTTGTCATCTTTTTCTTTGTTTGCTTATTCTTTAAACATAAATTATCTTAAACATTTTACATTTTGTACAAATAGAGGGAAAATTAGAAACTAACGAAGAAGAACAAAAATTTAGAATAAGATTGATAATGTCATAGAATACTTAATTTTCTAAAAATAA
This sequence comes from Cupressus sempervirens, assembly GCA_028749045.1. Taxonomy (NCBI): domain Eukaryota; kingdom Viridiplantae; phylum Streptophyta; class Pinopsida; order Cupressales; family Cupressaceae; genus Cupressus; species Cupressus sempervirens. The sequence continues at coordinate 720,846,011 of CM053787.1, forward strand.
AATTTTTATCATAAGAAAATCCTAAATAATCTTATTAAGAAAAAAGAGTAATTTAGACTAAAAACTAAAAAAATTAGAAACTTTCCTCAACATTGATAATGCAAGAAAACTTAAATTTTAAAAAATGATATTTTGACATCATCAAAAATTACAAATAATCTTATTAAGATAAATTTAGAAGACAAAATAAATTTATAGACTATCAAACAAAATTACATTAATACATTTCTACTCAAAATTTTATACATAATTTTATTGTCTTTACAATTCCCTATTTTCAATATTTTGTTATCTTAGAAATAGAAACTTATGTAATAGTTAGATTAGTTTGTTTCCTTTTTATCTAAGTTTTGAAGAAATATGTTATTAATGGTAATCTAATTTTTATTTTTAAAATATATTAAATGTAATAAAATGGTATTACAACTATGTGATAATTTTTATTTAAGATAACTATTTCATTATATATTCTTTTCTTCTCAAATTGTACACAATACAAATTTCTATAATAAATGTTCAATATATAAAAATAACTAAGTAAACAAAATTTAAAATAAATAAATAAAAATTATATATATATATTTGATAATCTATGAAAAATCAAAAGAAAACTACCCAAATTAAATACTTTAAATAAGATTCTATTAATATCCTTTGCCAAAGGCACTCAAAGGTAGATCAATAAAAAAATTCACCTACTGATCCATTCTTTTAAAACTCTATACTCTATAAGTTAGCACCATTTAACTTGAATGAACATATGCACGAAGGACATAATACTTAAGAGTTCACAAGATCCAACAAAGTGAACAAATTAATTCATAGAAAGAAGTTGTGTATAGCTTTTGAAAGATACAATGATTAAAAGATTAATTCGTTGAACATAAACCCACAAAGGAATTATAGTTGGAAAATTCAACACCATTTTTTTGTGGGAAATTGATCCTAACAATCAAGATAAACATAATTCCATAAATAAGCGAAACATAGTGGTTAAACTTAATAAAAATCATGTTTCCTTCATAAAAAAATGCTTTTACCCACTTTACATCTATAGACTTTTCATGTTTTGCAAGTTTTTTCTATCTGATCTCTCATCGATGATCACTGATTATATAGTAATTTTCAATTTGGTTTTTGTTTATTCTAGTAAGTACTAAATAAGTGATACACATTTCCCACAAAAAATTAGAGACATATTAGAAAGAATTCAGTAGTATGCATTTTAGATTTTTTCTAAACATATTATAGAAATAGAGAAAATTAGAAACTTGTAAAGAAAAACAAAAAATTAGAAATATTTTATAGGATTGATAATACTAAAAGAAAATTTAAAATTGTAAAAATCAATTTTATCATCTTTAAAATAGATAAAGTCTTACAATATTTCTTTAAAAAAAATTAATTTCTTAATAAAAAAATTCAACATATAATATAACTTAAATAATGATTTCAGCATCTATATCAAGTTCAATGAATAAATATTTAAACAAATAGATAATTATGTATACGAAATGTAATCAGATAATAAAATTTACTTGTTTTAAAAAAAATATATTTAAACAAAATAATATAATAGTCCTAAAAGCTCAATTTAATTGGGACCCTTATAAAATTATAATAAACTCAAAACTATCATTAAAATATGTTATACAACTTCAAAATTTCTTGGTCCTCTTCAAGAATACTATCATTTTGTATACTATATTTCAATTTTGTCTATTACATAATTTTGTCATTTTGTATACTGTATTTCAACTGAATCATTGATCTTATATTTTGTAAGTTTTATCATTTTGGATATTGAAAAGGATTTTGCAAGTGCCCTCATGGTTAATTCTTGTTTACTATCATATTATTCTGAGAGTAATTTATTTTCAGATAAAAGTTTGTTTGCTTATTTTCTTGTTCAATGGACGAATCTACAATAGAAGTTTGTTTGCTTATAGAACAACAGACCTGCAAAAGAAGTTTTCGAAGTAATATAATGAAAAGTGATGCAATAATATCATCTTGTGAATATTTAAAAGATAACTTGGGAAACAAAATTTAATGAGTTTCTAAATATTTATCTAGATTTTTCTAATTCTATAACAATATTTTTGGAAGTTTCTAAAAATTCTTATAACAAGAAGATACGTGACAAAATAATATAATCACTGAATATTAAAAAATAGATAAGTTGGAAATGAAATGAAAGTTTCTATTACTTATTAGTTTTTTTAATATCATTGGAAGTTTGTAATTATTTATTTATTATTTTTTTAATATCATGAGAAAGGAAAGTTTCTTTAATATGAAGAGGAGCAATTTTTTTTTAAATATATAATTATCATAAATAAATAAAATTAATATTCATGTTTAAATTTAAATTATATGATTTATTCCTTATCACATTTAAATAACTCTATCATATTTACTCTTAAATCTATTTTCAATGTGAAAAATTTTATATTTAAAATTACTCAAAATATAATATTAATAACATAAAAAAAAAGTCTCATATATATTTATGCTTATGTCTCCACAAAAATTCTATTTTAATAGAGTTTCTATATTACAATGTTTTCAAAAAAATCTACAAAAATATATATTTAAAATTTTGGAACGTTTTCTAAATGAGAGGAATTACAATATTTAAAAGGAAAATATGTGAAAAGAATAAATCATTTTTAGAAACATTTTTAAATGAGTTTTAAGTCACATCGAAAAATTAAAAAATCGACATGGTCTTACAAATTTTTCGGCAATAAACTAAATTTTGGGAGCAAAGCTCCCACACTAAGCCTATCGACTTAAAAATATGTTATACAACTTCAAAATTTCTTAGTACTCTTCAAGAATACTATCATTTTGTATACTATATTTCTGATGAATACAAATCATTTATTGGTCTTTACATGTAGAAATGTCCTCCCTTAGAATTTGATATCATAAATTAAGAAGACTCAGAATGTGAAGGTAATTAGATGCCTAAACAAAATAATTATTTCATAAATAACGTAAAGGAAAAACAAGAAAGGCAACAAATAATCAGAATGCTCGCATCAATCATTTGGGAATGGACATTTGAAATTCAATATAGTATTTTCTATATTAGACAATAAGTGCATAAAATTTATCAAAAATATTTGCTAGCTTTATGAGATCCTCAATAAAACCTTTATCCCTTCTATAGAAAGATTTCTTATTAATTATGAAATATTATGCTTTGATTTTTGCTATGGAAAGAACAATATTTCAGTTTTAGAAATTTTCTAAAGTAATTGGTTTTAAGCATATCATCAGAAAATCTATCGGAAAGTTTAAAAACCGGTGAGTCTTACAACATTTTCGTTAGAAATAATTTTTTTGGGAGCAAAGCTCCCACAATAAGCCTATCGGCTTAATAAATTATCGCTTTGAGGGTTGATATAATTTTAAGAGGAAGAGCTATGAAAATTAGTTATCCATTCTTCAATTTTAAAATAGAATAGAATTATTTAGTCTAAAATTGTTAGTTGGTCGCAAAAGTTGTCCTCCTTAATTATTTACTGACTAGTTTTTTGTTTTTTCTCACTCCACTTTTAACTCTTGCTTTTTTTTTAATCTATTGCTTTTCTTTTTTTGTTTATTTAAAATAATAATTACTTGCTCATGTTGTCATCTATTTATTTAATGTTTGATTTTTTAAATTGATTTATATTTTAGTTTTTAAATTATTTAAATTAAATTTTTATTTTAGTTTAATTTTTTCTTTAAATATTATTTTTAGTTTCGATTATTTATTTAGTCAATAGAAACGTTATTTTTTCATTTTTTTAAATTTCTCTTATTAATTTTTCATAATAGATTTTTTGATGGTTTTTTTTAAATAATTTTTTTTTTCATATTTGACAAATTGAATATAATTAAATAATATTTATTAATCTATTTAGAAGATTTTAGTAAATATAATGTCATTTAAATTGAAAATTATTTATAATTTAATTTGTCCACATAAGATTATAATTTAAATCTCTACTTTTAACTATTGTTTTTTTCCCCTATTTATCTAAAAAATAATTACTTGCGATCTCCACATTAGTTCAAGTTGTGGTTTCTACTTATTTAACTTTTGATTTTTTAAATTGATTTAGGTTTTAATTATTTTAATTTAATTTAATTGATTTTTTTTTTCAATCGATAAGAGGCCGAAGCCAAGATTAATTATTATTATGTGTTGTTATTAATTATGATTATTTATTAAGTGCGAGTAGATTTGAACCCAAGACCTCCTAAATGAGAGGTTCACAACTTTACCATTGTGTTGTAGGCTCTTGCCTATAATTATTTTAATTTTATTATTATATTAGTTTCATTTTTTTAAATTTATTTTTTGTATAATAAATTTATTTAGTATTTCTCTTATTAATTTTTCATAATAGATTTTTTGATGATGTTTTTTAAAATGCTTTTAAAAAATATTTGATAAATTGAATTTAAATAAATAATATTTAATAATCTATTTAAAAGATATTAGTAAATATTATGTTATTTAAATTGAAAATTATTAATAGTCTAAGTTGTTCACATATGATTATATTTTAAAAAATAATTTTATTATTGAGCACTTATAGACATATTTTTGCAAGCAAAAAAGTGTGCAACTGCTAGTTTATTCAGTTTGGTTAAACAACATTAGAAATCATACTAATTATTACTTTGTTGGAAGGTTTCTTAGAATGATGTGAGTAAAGTGTTCAAAAAGCTAGTTTATTTAATTTTCCATTACAATTGTCTTCAATACCAATTTGGTCTCAAAAGATATTTGAAGAGGGTTAATACATTTAAAAATGTCAAGTTATTTAAAATTTTAGATTTTAAGTTATTTAGACTGTTGAGTTGAAAATTTTGTGGTATTAAAACTTAGCTATTAAATATCTATTATGATTATTTATTTAGTTTGGTCTAAAGAGTATTAGAAGTTATATTAATATATTAATTATTTGAAGAGGGTTAATATATTTAAACAAGTCAAATTATTCTTGGATTTCAAGTTATTTATAGTGTTGTATATGTTATGTTATAGAAATTAGTTTTATTTTTAATTTTAATTTTGTAAGGCAAGTGCTTTTGACTTGAGCTTTGAACTAGTAGGGTCACATTAAGGGGGACCCCATCCCCGATGAGAATATGGTTGTCGAGGCCTCGACACCTCCTAGATAGACCTATATTTATACTGCCTAGACCACCAAATCAATTAATGAAGATATGTAACTATTGTCATTTATGGCAACACATGATGTACATGCTTGTAGAAAACTTCATAAATAAAGATAGTTAGCTTTTAGTACTCAGGAAATTTCTTAAGTATGAAATTGGTTTACAACAGTGTATTGTTTTGTATGTAACTTGTTGCTAACGTCATATTATGACTAGCGAAGTTAGATAGAGATATTATACATGTTGATGATGATGTGTATAACCTCAAACATCAGTACAGACTATACGAAAAAGAGATATTCATGTTTTACTAGTGAAACAAAACATCAAAATTAAAGATAAAGGAATTATGTTGTAAACAAAATAATTACTTACAAAATAATTACTTGACCAATTAGGGCCGACATCCTAGATGTTTACTCTAAGTTGGAAAAGTATATTATGATCTTAGCTGACCTAGCAACAATTTGTGAAAAGGCATGGTATTTATGCAAAGGACATATTGCAATTAAAGTGCAGTGTGGTGTGTTGAGTAGTTGTATTAAGTGATATGCAAATTTTCTGTGAAGTGATATATGCAAAGTTGATTTTGTGATCCGAGATCTAGCTAAGGTCAGAGATTAGTCAAGAAGAAGGTTGTAACACCTATATACCTAAAGACTAATTACTTGTTTGGGTAGTGAGCTCTTCTTGTAATTGGAAGTGCATGTTTGGGCAGTGGGCTCATCTTGCATCTACTGTATTACAACTCCTAATAGGGTTGGGATCTCCTAACAGGGATTCAAAGTCTCCTAATAGGGACTCTATACTGAATTTTCTAACTGACTCCTAATAGGGTCCATCCTTTAACAAGGAACATATATATCAGTATATTATCTAGTGGGTATCATCTCCATCAGGGTTTTCCCTTGGCTAGGGTTTCCCTAGTTAACAAAATATGGTGTTATGAGTTATCCTTATGCACGGTTATTGTTACTATTCAATATTACTTGTTTACTTTCTTATTTATGGTTCAAAGTAATAAATAATATTTAGTTGGCAACTATTTTTTTTTAAATTAATGATTCACCCCCCTCTTAGTAATTCTTATTTCTAACAATTGGTATTAGAGCACAGTTACTCAGAAGAGGTTTAACAACTTGAGTAAGATCCTTATGGATATAAAATAGTTGATGAAGAACCTTGAAGAGGCATTTGAACAAATTAATCTCCTTACTAAAGAAAGAGATAACCTGGAGGATACATATGAAGACTCCAAAGTATATATTGGACAATTAAAGGACAAGATTGAACATCTCAAATCCAACCTGAATCTACTGAATCTGAAACTAGTGATGATGATTATTCAAAATTGAAGACAGAGTACAAGATCTTGAAACATGAATTAACGATTACCAATCTAAAGTCAACTTCAAAGAATGATCCTAGCAAAATTGAATCTGATTTGAAGATTGAAAACATAGATCTTAGAGCGACTCTAGCGAAGAAGACATCTGAATTTGAAACATTGAAAGAAGATCATGAATAACTTCATAAGTACAACACTATTGTGAAAGGTGAACTAACACAATGCAAGCAACAACTTGAAAAGATTTATTCTAGTAGAAAAAAGCTTGATGATTCAATACAAAGACGTACCTATGATGCAAAGAAACCTGAAAATAGATCAGATCCAAAAGTGAAAGATAAATCTGATGATAAGATTGAATCCAATCAATCTTCTGATAAACCTAAAGTAGTTGGACAAGATGAGGAAATTGTGAAATTAGATGAACCTAAGCAAGTAGAATCTCCTAAAGAAACCAGATATGAATTTAGAGGTAAGTGTTTTTCATGTAATGAAATAGGTCATATGAAAAGAGATTGTACAAATAAATCATTTAATCATGTTATGGATTTTTATTCTCATAATTGTCATGGTATGGGTCATACAACAATTAATTGTAGGAAACCTAAATATGATAATGATAGAAGGAATAGTAGAATGTCTATAAATACTAATCCTGTAGATAGAAGAAGATCTAATGAGAGGACATGGAGAGAAGGAAGACCTTATGAAGAAAGAAGATAGATCGTGTGTTATAAGTGTAACAACTTTGGACACATAGCTCAGAATTGTCATGCACTTATTGATCAACAAAATCCTAAAAGTAGAACTCCAGTATGTCAGTTATGCAACAACTTTAGACATACAAAAAAGTATTGTAGAATGGAGAGACTTCATAGATAGAAGGAACAATGGAAGAAACTTCAAAAACAGAAGGAACGATGGAAGAAATGTCGTGAATGATAGAAGGAACCATGAAAGGAACTCCAAAACTAAGAAAGACAATGAGGAACAAAGAAATGTAGTCAATGAACTTCAAGAAGAACTCAATGAGGCATTTGTAAAAGGATTAGACATCTCAGAAGAAAAGTTAGAAGATGATGAGACAGGAAGATTGAAGTCAATAATCGAGTTTGATTCAACTAAGTTAAATTAAGCTTGTTCATAGCACCAACATTTTAAACTTCATTTAGAGATCAAACTATGGGTAGTAAAGTTAGGAAAATGTGTATCAAGATAAGTTTAGATGGTAGCTAAGATTGCTTGAAATTTGGAGCTTATTGAAACTTGTTACGAAGGAATTAAGAGTTATTGTTATTACAAAGAAAGTTAATTCTATAGTAGAAGATGAAAAATATGTTTTTACAGAGAATTTGGTGGAGCGAAGATCCTTGGAGCATTTTCATGATGGAAGGAAACTATGGTAAACTTCGGGTAGCATTTGAAGATCAAACAAATATTTTGAAGCAGATAACTGATTTTAGAATTAAATTGACAACTTTTTCTTGTTTGCAAAGTACACAATTAAGTTTGAATTGAATGAATAAAATGGAGTACATACTTGATTACCACTTCATTTCCATTACACTAGAAGCTTAGAGCACTCATAAGTGACTTGGCAAGGCAGTTTTGAACTAAACCCTATTTTTGAAAAGAGGTATTTTATCGTTTCTCCACAGAATTTCTTTGATAAAGTTTATATTTGATAGAATCATGGATATGTCGGTAGTTCATAATGTTGAGAATGAGGAGAGATTGAAATTGAAGGTTGCTTTTGTGAATCTTGTAGAAGGGAACCCTAATTCAACATTATCTATCACTCCGAACAATGTAGTGTATTTGGAAGACGTCAAAAGTTATCTTAACAAGAAGTTTGAAACTATTGGGAGCGAGTATATGAACAAAGATATGGAAGTTGTCTTTAACCATGATATGACTATAGAGCCCGTATTTGAACATTTGAAAGAACTAGACCTTTTCAAATATCACTTCTATTGAGAATTGGACACTGAAGAATGGACTCAGATCATACTAAGTAGAATTCATGATGGAAATTGTGGATGAAAGACAATATAGTTGACATTTCAACCGACACTATTGATGAGGTAATTGGTCTTAGCAAACAAGGCAGTGTACTTATAGGTGAGAAACTTGCTAAGAAGAAGGTTGAGAGGTACACAAAAGCAATTTATAATGGGAAGGCCATGGTGATCAACACCATTAAACAAGATAATGCAAGATTTCTAAGTAGTATCATTGCCTATTCTATTTGTGCAAGTTCTAAGATTGATGAATTGTCAACAAGATTCATCTATGTAGCTTATAAGATTTGTGTTGAGAAAGAACAAGTTAACATAAGTGAAATTCTGAGAATGTAACTTCTTGAAAACTTAGAGAAAATCAAGAGGACCAAGAATGGTATGTTTAGATTTTAATCATTGATCAATCATATATTCTTTCATGTACTTAAGAGATTTCCATACTTATCAGTCACAAAGATTATGAGTAGTGAGAGATGTACCATGGAGAAGATTACAGATGTATGTAGAAGGCATCCAACAGAAAAAATCTTGGATAGTGGAAATTTGATCATGAAAACATTTCAGAATGGGATGAGACAAAAATTCAGAATTATACCTACAATTGTAGAAAGATTCAAAAATAATATATGTGTTATGGTTGATACATATTTAACTCATATTCAAGCAGTAGAACCTCGGGAAAAATTCATTGATCCCTTAGGCTATGAGTTAAGTGATGATGCAACAATTGGATCTATTGATCTATCGTTGAACTCTGAGAAGGACCAAGCTGAGTATAGATTTGGAACATATGAAGAAATTGCCAAATTAGCTCATTAAGCATCCTTAGAGAAAGCATCTCACAAGAAGATTGAGACAATAATGAAGAAAGCTCTAATTGAGGCCAGTATGACAGAAAGTGACTCACAGGTAGTTAGACAGACAATGAAACAAGGAATAATGTATGTGCAACCATTATCAGTGTCTATTGTAGAAACATTTTCAGAACAGAGCATTCCATATGCTGTAGTATTAGTTGAACAACCAAGTGAGCCAAAGAGAAAATTAGAAAGATTAGTGAAAGCTGTGACTACCAAGACTAAAAGAGTGAAGCAACAAGCTATTGGACCAGGAAAAAGACAAAAGTCATTGTTGACAATTGTGGAATCCAGTGAAGAAGAAGAAGAAGCAAAATAAGTAGAAAAAGTAACTATTTCTAAATAGACAACAGGAAAATCAAGGCAACCTTGGAAGCCGAAGATTGAGAAGATAAACTCAGCCATTGCAAATGAAAGGAACTTTGTTTAGATGATTTTTTTTTTATGATTTATATAATGATATTGAAAAAGATCAGATTGATATCTCTACTATGAGATATATAATTGTTGACAATTTCAAACTTAAGGATATTGAAGGCATAATAAATTAGAAAGTCTATGACAAACTTATAGAGAAGAAACCACCAGCTCAGGAAGAGGATATAGAACTTCAGAAGTCTATGATAAGGACCATATGTAAGATAGATGATGAGGAAGAAGTCAAGAATTTGTTGAACAATCTAGCACCCTACTTAAGGAACAAGGTGAGACCATTTCTATTTATGGTGGGTGAGAAGGATAAAATAAGGAGTGAAACAACTGCAACTATCAGTTAGATGATGACAGAGTCAAAAGCAACACCTTCACCAGCACCTAAAACTTTGAAAGTGTCAATAAGTGGTGACACTATGCAAATTGACTAGACCAATGTTACAATTAACATTGATAACAATAACCCTTTTGAGAGTTTCGAACAACTTGAATATTAGGCCAAGGTTATTCAAGATCAACTGAAACTCATTGAAGAGGAAAAGAGGCTATTAGAGGTAGAAAAGAGAAAAATATTGAAGAAGCCAAGTAGAAATTGCTTGAAGAAGAAATGAAAAGGAAAGTTGAGGAAAAGAAGAAGATAATAGAAGAGGAAGAAAAGAAAGAGAAGGAAAGAAAAGAAAAGGAAGACAAAGAGAAAGAAGAGAGAAGAGTTAAAGAGGTAGCAACGAAGAAGCGAAGGGAAGATGAAACTCAACCATCTAGTTCATCTGCTCCACTTTCGCTTGCTAGCCTAACAAGTGATGATGATGATCAAATTGACTTGATCTCATCTCTAACAAAACTTATTGAGAAGAATAGAAAAGTAAAGAGCTTACAAAGAACCCTAATGGAGGTAACTAACAAATTACAAGTACTCTAGCAATCAAGCAGAGGCAGATCCTAAACAGAGGGCACAAGTAGTGTTAAAATTTTTTGATGAAGAATTTACAAATTTGTTGAATGTTGTAGAGTCAAAGACCCATATTTCACATGTTGCTAATCTATTTGGCACCATTTGTCAAAATGTCAAGAATGATTTGCTAAGTCTTGATACTTGTATCAAGGAAGTTCAGAGATGTCAACAAGATGGAAAGGTATTGTAAATTAAGTGTACCTTATCTCATAAGTTGACCAAGGATTTTGATAGTAAGGCTAAAGGAAAGCTGAGTGAACTAGAAGCTCTATTAAACCAGATACAACAACCTTTCAAAAAAGTTGATGAGTTTGAAGGACAAGTGGCTAGCATTCAAAGTGATATCAAAAAATTTGAACTTTAGAAATAAATTTTTTTGAAGAGATTATAGGAATTCAAAGAGTCTATTGCTCTGAAGATATCTACTATTGAGAGACAATTGGAGGAGTGTGTCAAAGCCAAGGACACCTATTCAAACTTCTTATACTTTGATCTCAATGCAGTTGAGATTGCATCATATGCCCTATGTGCAATTCTCACTTCTACTAAAACAACCAAGGATACATGGATAAAAGGTTTAAACAGTCTCAAGGAAAGTTTTGACAATTACATGAAGATATTATCAGCTTAAGGTAGATGAACAAATTTTTTGATAGAAGATGGATAGTTTTTGATAGTTTTTGACATTCTGACCTTTCTCATTGATGTCAAAGGGTGAGAAGATGCATAAGAAAATTGTAAGGTAAGGTATGAAATCATATCGAAAGGGGGAGCATATGTAAGATGGATAAGTTGTAAAAGATGATTAATGTATTGATACTGTAATGTTTTGACAAGTTTTTGATACTTAGCCAAATTTCCCTATTTTGTTGCCATCAATGCCAGGGGGAGATTGTTGAAAATTGGCCAATAAAGATATGTAATTGTTTCCATTTATGACAACACATGATGTACATGCTTGTAGAAAACCTCTGGAATAAAGATACTTAGCTTTTGGTACTCAAAAAATTGTCTAAGTATGAAATTGGTTTACAATAGTGTATTTTTTTGTATGTAACTTGTTACTAACGTCATATTATGACTAGTGAAGTTAGATAGAGATATTATACATGTTGATGATGATGTGTATAACCTCAGACATCAATACAGACTATACAGAAAAGAGATATTCACATTTTACCAGTGAAACAAAACAACAAAATTAAAGGTAAAGGAATTATTTTGTTTACAAAATTATTACTTGACCAATTAGGGCTGACATCCTAGATGTTTAATCTAAGTTAGCGAAGTATACTATGGTCTTAGCCTACCTATCAACAATTTGTGAAAAGGTATGGTATTTATGCAAAGGACATATTGTGAATTGAAGTGTAGTGTGGTGTGTTGAGCAATTGTATTAAGTGATATGCAAACTTATTGTGAAGTGATATATGCAAATTTAATTTTGTGATTCAAGATCTAGCTAAGGTTAGAGATCAGTCAAGAAAGAAGTTACAACACCTATATACCTGAAGACTAGTTACTTGTTTGGGCAGTGAGCTCTTCTTGTAATTGGAAGTGCATGTTTGGGCAGTGGGCTCATCTTCCATCTTCCATGTACTGTACTACAACTCCTAATAGGGTTGGAATCTCCTAATAGGGAATCAAAGTCTCCTAACAGGGACTCTCTATACTAAATTTTCTCATTGACTCCTAATAGGGTCCATCCTCTAACAAGGAACATATATACCAGTATATTATGTAGTGGGTATTATCCCCACTGGGGTTTTCCCTTGGCTAGGGTTTCCCTAGTTAACAAAATATGGTGTTATGAGTTATCTTTGTGCATGGTTACTGTTACTGTTCAACATTACTTGTTTACTTTCTTATGTATGGTTCAAAGTAATAAATAATATTTAGTTGGTGACTAAAGTTCGTAAATTATTGATTCACCCCCCTCTTAGTAATTCCTTTTTGTAACATGAACCACCTTATTACTCCAACGTAGTTTGCCACCTTATGCCTCCCTCCTCACATGCCACCAAGCCACCACCTTATCGCTCCAAGTAGACCTTCCAACACCTTATCTCTCCAAGTTATTGAAGCTCCTTATCTCTCCATCCTAATACCTCCTTATCTCTCCTTGCGGCAAGGGGCCATAAAACTTATTTGCACTGCCAAAGTAGCACACTAGTCTCCTTCGCGCATCAGATGAAGTGTACTTGCGAATGGGGTAGGGAGCTAGCAATAGAAATCACTGACCATCATGAGTGACGCACTAGGAAATGAATCCACCTCCATGGCCGATCACATTCCTCCCACCAATTGCTCCTTAGGCACCAACGTAGAAGTCCATGTCACCTTTGGTCCAAGGTAAGTGTAGTTGCTCCACTAGCCAAGCCTTTCGTGTGATTTGATCCTTGCACCTCTATATCAATGGGGCTCGCAAGCACCATTGCTCTGTGAGCTCATGCTCATGTTATAAAAATTAGTTATTAAATATCTATTACAATTATTTATTTAGTTTAGTGTAAAGAGCATTAGAAATAATATTAACATATTAGTTTGTTTGAAGGTTAATATATACAAATAGAATATTTTAGTTTCCAATTTATTTAGAATGTCATAATTAATTTAATTTATTAGAAACATAGAAGATTTTTTTTCTTATTAATCAAGGACCTACAATTCTAGCTTGATTTAAAGGGCATGATAAATCATATTATTGCACTTACTATATTTGCATAATGAATGGACTAAGTGCGCCTTATGATTTAAATATATATGTCTATTTTTTATATATTAGTAATTTGTCATCTAAATTGTCACTTTTATAAAATATATATTAAATAATGATGTCAATTAATAAGATATCCTTGTTAAAATAAGATTTTATTCCACTTCAAAAAAAATCTTATTTAATACATTATAAATTAATAATATTTGAATAATGAATATTATAAAATGGTATATGTTAATTTCATCAATGTCCAAAAATATTAATTTTTAAAAAATATAAAATAACAAAATTCTAATTCAATGAGAGGACATCCCTCTTAGAAATAGATTTGTGCACACCAACTTTTAAAAAATATTTATTTATATTTTAAATTTAATTATTTTAATAGTATATTCTAGAAAATGACATAAATTAATGTTACAAATACATAAATGGTCATTATTTTTAAAAACAATGTTTTAAGCAATATCTTTTTGTTCAATTATTTATTTTGTAATGTTGATTGACAAATTTTTAAAGATTTGGATGCTAAAAAAGAAAAACTCTATAGGCATTCTTTCAAATTTTATATATAAATGATTATTTGATTGGTAAATGATGAAAGCTAATAAATTTCAAACATACATTGTAAAACATAAAATGTATCTAGTTTAGGAGAGCAATCTTGTAGGAAAGAAAGAAAATCTTTTGGTTAAGTTACTAATGACCTAATAACCATTCAAGTTTACATCAACATGACAGAGAATTGTACCCAACTACAAAATTATGATAGGTTTACCCAACCCAACCAAATTGCAATACTAGTTTGAACATATTAGCCACCAACCATACATCAAATTTACAAGGGGCATTATTAGTACATAAATCTTTCTTGGATGCTATCATTTTACACTATCACTTTCCAATAGATACATGAGATTGAAATTGCATGAATAGACATTAAAAAACCCATTATGACAACATTCCCTGATGTGTCCATATTGACCTTTTATCCTATAAACACTAGTGCACCAGTCCACAAAATTTTAAGGGTGTCTTCTAGCCATGAAAATAAGTTTAAACATCTAAATTTACCACTCAACTAATTCACCTTTTATTCCATAATTAATGCATATGTACATCCTAACCATATTGCCTATTCAAGGTAAATAATTGAGGAAATTCTTATAATGGAAGCTTGACATTGCCCATTCTCTCTGTTACAGTGGGGTTATTGTTGTACCAAAAGACTGATCTACCAGTGCTCAATACAACTCCTCAACTTATAGTTCATAGGAAGTGGTTAAGACCTTGTCAAAAATCCCAAGGGGAGTACTGAACATCTTGCCAACAATCTCCCCCTTAGCGTTACTCGAGGGTCTGAGGATCGAACCTGTGATCAAGCTCTGATATCATTTTGTTAGAATGGGGTTGTTGCTACACCAAAAGACTAATTTTTCAATGCCCAATACCATTCAACTTAGTACATAGGAGGCGGTTAAGCCCTTGTCATGAATCTTAAGGAGAATGTTGAACATTTTGCCAATAATCTTATACTACCAAATTGTCTCTAAAGCATTGTAAACCATATATATAGTGATATAACCACTTGGAAAGTAATTTGGTAGCTACAAAACTTTGATATCACTGCCAACCATGTTTAATCATCTTGTTTCAGTAGGAAGTTAATGTAAATGAGCTGCAATATCTAATTTGAAAATCATAGATAAGATTTAGATGTAATGAAAGATTAGAGATGTTTCACCTTGTCATCTTGAAGTAGTATATACCACATTTCCTTTTAATATGCCCATCAACTATCATTCATGCATAGAGTAAACTATTCCACTTTTCTCTTAATTTGAGAAAGATGTTTACATTCATTTACATAAATGTTTCACCTCTTCATCCTAAAGTAGTGTAGTGTACACTACATTTTATATTAATTTACTCATCAATAAGTTTTTTGTTAGGATACCTTGTAGAAATAAATGCAACTGGCATATGACTTCCCCTACAACCAACAAATAAAGTCTCAACTCTCTATAAATAAAACCCTAATCTCATATGATTCTATCTAGCAAGATGAAACTATTTTAAATTCCTGTACAATTGATATCTTGTGCTATCCAAAATGTTGGACCAACTGAAATTGTTCAAACAAAATGTTACATAGCACTTTGTCTAGAGAAAAGATCACATTGAAACATATAATTTAAAAGAAACAAGGTGACAAGGGGTATTGAATTAGTCTTTCTCAAAGTCGATGACCTTAATTGACCTTGTCCACATCTATGAGCCAAACTATGTCTACATGTCATACCCTGTCCCCTCTTGTGAAGCCAACACCAATTTTCCCTCCTCTATTCCTGCATGTTTTTCCATAGTCTAGCCAACCAAAATAAGAACAAATATAGATTCTTTTAATAATATAATATCTCCACAATCCATTACTAATGATGATTATGCTTCTAGATTTGATTGTGTATGTTTTTTTATCATCAACATTTCAGATCACACTCTATGATCCATCATTAGGATGAGAGAAGGATGTAAGAAGTATGTAGACCAACCAAGCCAAGTAGAATAAAAAGGAGAGAATGGAGAAGGAATACCCTAGGAATACCCGCAGCTAGTACCAATCCCTAGTTATGAACATAGTTCAAATAAGTGCCTAATATTTATGGGCCTTCACCTTCCATTTTATGATGCTATCCAAAGCCATGTAGAATGAAAGGGTGCAAGTTATTTGGCAATCCTGGAAATCCAAAATAGTCTCCATGTGTTGCTACAAACCCTTGAATCAACACTACACAAGTCACAATTTTATTCAACCCAACATGCCATTCCATTCAAATAATTGCTCAACTACCCTAATTAGTTGTACCTAAAAATTGAATTGAAGTCCTCAAGCACAAAACAAAGAGGAAATGCCTCTATTTGTGTGTAAACAAAACTTTGACATTAGAAATTCAACCCCCTATAGAGCTCAGACCAACATAAGAAGAAACAAGTCACACAGAGAAGACATTTTTTGGTATTCTTCTGAGGTAGGACCAGAGAAGGCCATTTACTAATTCAACAAGAAGATTGTCTCTATCTCACCTTCCTTTCTCTATCACTCTACAAATGGTTGTGGCTAAATAGTAGAATTATTGCACTTGACAAGACTATTTTTTCTTTTTCCTTTCCTTTGTTAATTAAGAATTAATAAAAAAATTTATTGTTAACATATTTTTATCATGTATTGTTTTTTATATTAATATATTTTCTTTATTATTTTTTAAGTTAATTAACAAAGAAAAAAAAATTATGTGCAAATATTTTTCTATTTAACCACAACCTTTACAAACATTATATGAATTTAAGAGACAAACACAATGTACCTCTCAATCTTGATAAAAGTATTATGCTTGCATCACAACATTCACCGTGCATTCAATGTGAAGTATTGGAGCACGTGGAATGCCAACCCAACACTCCCAACATCTGCCATCTAGCCATGCATAAAATGTTTATGTCTACCACCACCTCAATATCTACTTGCCAACTTACTAAATATCCATCAAGTTTGATCCAAACCGCTTTGCAAAATTCACTGCCATCATAGTGAATGTGTCAAAGTATTATCCTTCTTGCATATGTGGGAATTTTTTAAATATCTAATGGTACCAAGGTTGTTTTGAGTAATATTAATGACTTTATCCAGATTCCATTCTTGAGCTTTGTCATTTGCAATCACATTGATTATTACTTGCAAGTCCCCTTCCAAATAAAAATTCTCCATATTCAAATTGGTCATTAGTTCAACTACAAGCAATATAGCTTGAATTCAAGTTTCATTATTTGTCCCTTCTACTAATTTTTTGGCTTTCAATTGCTAGAATATTGCTAGTTGAGTCACTAGTGACACATCCAACTCTTGATGGTACCAAGTTTCCCTTTGATGCCCTATAAGATTGATTTCAAGCCATCCAACTTTTAGTTTTCTCCACTAAACGAAAGCTCTAGCTACATGAGTAGAATTAACGACTGACGACCCATTAACAGATGCCAACTTTGAAAGAGGCCACTTCTTTTGAAGAAATCTTTGGTTGTGAAAGAGAATATGTGTTGATTCTATTATGCAAGAGTTGTATTGACTAATTGAGAAATTTATTTCTCAATTCTCCAATTGATCCTTTTTAGTGACTCTATTTTCCCTTAAAAAATGGAGCACTTACACTCCTTCCATATTTCCAAAAGCATCATCAAGGGGAAGATTTTTGATATTACAACAAATATGACTTAGATTTTGATATTCTCTAGCTCTAAAATAACTCTAACTTGTTTGGGCAAATGAAGAAATAGTTCATCTTAGAGAGAAGAAATCGCCAACACTGGTAGGAGTGGCTACAATGTGGTAGTAGATGGTTGGCATTTTTCTCTTACTATCTACACAATACGCATTCAAAATGACCACTATATCAATATCGCATCAACCTTTCACCCATGATAATTTTTATTTTATAGCCAACCAAGAAAAGGAGGAAACCTTTAGTAGGCAATAATTGTTCCAACATAGATGTCCTAGCCACTCCTCATCATATATAGATGCCTATGTGAGTTTGTACCTAATTTTAAACTACACCATATCAACTTATCTATATCCTCTGAAAGTAAGAAATACCTAATTTTGAGAACCTCCTCTAAAGCTTGGGTGTTTTCTTGAGATAGATCCAATTCCTTGTAATCCTTCCTAGTAATACATTGATCCCTCTTGATCTTCTTTTACTAGAAAGCTTACTATTCTCATGCCCCATCTTAATTTCATACTTTGATGTAGTTCTTGATTATAAGCCCCACTAGTGAGATAAATCAATCCTTCCATGGATCTAAGCCAAAATTTTGACCTTAATCCATTCCCTATTTTATAGGAGATGTGATTTGTAATGATGTGTCTTCAATCCATCACAAAGTCCCATAAGGATGAACCCTTTGGGGATTCTAAAACTATACCTATTGCTAGATTTCTCGTTGAAGTATTTTTGAATTAGAACTCTCACTTATTTATGTTGCAACCTTTTGTATATAATCAAAATGAATTTTGCACCAATTGCCTCATTCATGACCTTCCAATTTCTTTGCCCCGCCCCACCAAATTTTTTTGGATACCAAACTTTATGCCAAGCCATCAATGGGATTTTATCTTGCCCTTGATTGATATTCCAAAAAAAATTCCTCATTTATTTCTCCACAACATTGACAATTTTGGTCAGGATTTACCTAGGGAAGTATCGACCAACCTGGACCACAAATTTTTCCATTTTCCAATAAACAATGGGAGGCCCAAAATCTTACCTAGTAAAAATGCACTCTTGACATTTAGTACCTTGCAAATATCCCTTTCCTTGGGCATAGATATTGAAAAATAGTATCTCAGATTTGTGCCAATTGATAGATTTTCTTGAATAGCATAATACCTATCTAAAGTGGCATTCACATATCTTTCTTATTCGAGTGTGGATAACCCCATCAGTATCTTGTCATAAAAAAATGACAATGCATGATTGTGTCCATTCCTCATGCTACCCAAATGCTCTTCTAACAACCATCCAAATGCCTTATGTTGATGAGTCTCCCAATAAATTCTACCATAATGATGAAAAGAGATGGATAATGAGTTACCTTGTCTAATGCCTCTAGAGGCCTCAAAAAGCCTTGCAAACTACCATTAATCATGATTGAGAACCTCGATGCACAAATACAAATTTTTATCCATGCAATCCATTGATCATCAAATCCAAATCACTTCAAAATTTGTAATAGAAAGGATTTGTTGATAGAATCGTAGGACTTTTCTATATCTAGCTTCATCCTTTTCATTTTGGCACATCTCACTGAATGAACAACCCCATGAATAATGATGATGCTTTAATAATGTTTGTTCCCAAAACAAAACCACTTTGTTGCTCTAAAATAATGTGAGGAAGAAAATATTTTAATTTGGTTTGCAATAGCTTTGAAAATCACTTTGTAAGTGACATTACATAAGGAGATTGGTTGTAAGTCATCAAAGGATTTCAAGATATTTTCAAAGATTAAAGAAATGAAAGTGTTGTTGATGTCCGTTCAAATCTAAGCTTTACCTCTCGACTTCTCCACCATTGTCATAAAATCATATTTAATAGTCTCCTACACATTCTAAAATAAACCTACTAGAAAAACATCCAATTCTGAGGCCTTATCACTCCCCATAGAAAACAAAGAAGCCTTAACCTCTTCTTCCATCACTAACTTGAGAAGGAAATCATTCTGTCCTTTGGAAATTAGTTTGCGGATCACAACATAAATCTCTTCATCTAACATAGAACTATTTGAATCCCCTTGCAACAAAATGGAGAAATGTCTAATTGCCTCTTCATTAATATCATTCATATCTGTTAGAATATTTTTGTTTAGATATTTGATTTCAAAGATATTATTTCCTAGTATTCTACCTACTCCAGCTCTTAACCAATTATTTATTTTTCCACAAAAAATATTCTTAAAATGGTGCATATTTTATTCTTTGAGTTTAGTATCAATGAACTACAAATTTTTAAAGAGACAATAAGCCATTGAACCTTGAGGGGCCATTCTAGATTTATACCTATCATCAATCCTTTGAACTAGATCTGGATCTCTACATCATGTGAACTCAATTTTGAATGTGGACATAATAGAAGTAACATCATCTTAAAAATGAAGAGGCACATAATAGTGGTCATATATAGAATAGGGAAACATATGAGACTTGATATATGGGAAGCCATGTCTTCTTGATGATATTAGAGAAGCCTTGTCTTCTATTCATCTAGGTGAAGATCCCATCCCTTTCAAAAATTTTCTCGATATTATTATTGAAAATGAAAATTTGAAGATCTAATTGAATAGGACCTAATCTACCCTAAACTTCCCTACTTATCCTATAGCTCCTTAGTGACATCAAATTCACATCCCATGATCAATAGAGAGGAACAAATGTCATGTGTTAATGTTTGGTTTTCAGTTGGATAATCCCATGAGACTAAACTGAAGATATATGTATACACACACATGTCATATGTTAATTTTTGGTAGCTTCAGTTGGATAACTCTATGAGACTAAACTGTATATATATATATATATATATATATATATATATATAAAATCAATTTTTATATTACTAAAATAATAATGAATAGACATGTCCCATGAAGGGAAATGTCACTTCATGTCTCATCCACAATATAAGAGAGAGATCAATGCCCTTGGAAAACATATACCAAAGAGGCAATGTTAATGTATTTGCAACAATCCTAGAAAATCAATATGGTATCAGAGCCAAACTGCAAATTTATAAGTGAATAATAGAAAATTGAGTTTCATAACTCCATACATACCACAATGCGAGTCAAACCATTTAAAGGATGTTCTAAAGACAGGTTTCACGTGAGTTGTTACAAATAGAAGTGGCATAGACCAAACATTCAAAATTTCTAACAAAATAGCTCAAAGCTATTTCACACCATGGAGATGTTATGGTAGAAAATGCATGAAAAATGTGTAATCATAAGCAAAGTTCTAGAACTCTTTAATATAGTGCCTCGAGCATATATATCATAAGGCACAAAGATGACAATAGTGTAACATTGAGCATATCTTATTAAAGAAATTTTATCACAACACAATTAGTTGTGGCAAATCCAAACCCCACCACCATTTCAAATAAAGAATCAACCATTTGATAGCGTGACTATAGATTCCATGGCCTTTGACTTACTTGATTAAATGCCAAATGATCCTAGTTATTTAGAACATAGTTGCCATATGGACCCACCACAAATCAAGCGACAAACATATTTAAAGAAAGTTGAATGAATGTGGATAAAGATGTGGAAAAGAGAAGAATAAATAAATAATGAGATAAGCATTTTTTTCATTGATAAAAGGATATTGCTAATTTTCATTTATTTTTTAAAAATTACATTATTTTTGCCCCATTGAAAGTGCAGGCACTGGGGGAAAAAGAACAAGGAAGAAAACCCCCAGTGTTGTTTGGGACGTTATCATCCTATCTACATGTTGATACATTTGCCTTAGTTACTTGATTGAGGTCTTAAAAGGGGCATACCTTTTCTTACATGTGAATCAAAATTGATGCATTCTTTACAACTTCACATCATACAAGGTTTTGAAAAGTCAAACATTCTCTTACATTTTAACCATACAAGTTTTATAATAGTTGATTTTTGTATAAATATTACTTTAGTTTGCTAATTCAAATTCTTTCTTTCCTTGTCAAATTTTCACATATACCTTTACATATATATATATATTCCTTCACAATTACGAACCCAATTTTAGAATAACTATCTTTTCCACCTGCATATTACTTTTGGCTAAGATCTTTGTTAGTTGATCTTATACAAAATCATATAAAAAAGAATTTTGTGCTTTATATTATCTTATTTGGATTATCTTTTCTTATTATTAATTATTTGATTCATTAATCCTATATCTAAATTAATAGAATTTAAGTTTTTTTTTTTCTAATAAGTAAGAGGAAGATGATGTATATAGTTCCAAAAAATATACAACCCAACTCTAGAGGCACTGAAAGGATAGAGTTGGGTGATAGTCCTTTAGTATTAGCCTTTTATACACGAGCCTTAATATTAATTTTCCATGCCAACCATGTAAAAAGATGTGTGATATCTAAAAATCATTGAAAAATCTATAAAACAACCATCTCAGATGTTTGTTAGTGGTTAGAAACATTAATAATAGATCACCATTGTTCACTCATTAAATTTTATAGGTGTTAATTATCAAGATCTCCTCATCAAATTGGAAAATGATAAACAACCCATAAAGTGAGATACATAGACAAAACTAAACTAAACCTATTGCAGAGGAAGCCATTATCACTTTTGAATTATTTATCGAAGACTGCCATACATACATCCAAATATATCGTCGAATGTTAGTTGTGACTAAGATTTAAAATATCAAAATAAAACCACATAATACTCCATAGGAAGATGAAATGAAGGGGATATGAGAGAAGCCTAAATAATTAGTTATTCAAGATCTGAGAAGGAGAGGGGGGATTCTTAGTTTCAGAAAGGTCATCTTCTTTAGGAAGTAGGAGTTCCAAGCATTCCATGTTGACTTCATTATCATTCTCCCATGCTCCAGTTCAATCTTCAATAACATAATTCCAGCCAATACTTAACTCTAGTTCTCTTCACATGCAAAAAATAGAGAAGAAAACATGCATTCCTCTGCAAAATAGGAAACCACTCAATCATCATGGTGGGATTGCAAGAAGTAAATATGGAGAAGAGGGGAACCAATTTTCTTTCGTCTAAGGGGATATTCTAATGGCAAGGTCAACAAATCAAAAGATCTCCTCTCAAATTGGCTATCACCTTTTTCAAATTACCCAAATATTCAGGTTTGAAGAGACACCTTATTAAAGTGTTCATGGTCCCCTTGTCCAAATCCACTAGGCTAGCCATGGCTATGAACATTATCAGGATGTCGCTGAGAACATGATACCAATAAGAATTCATAATGAATTCTTTTCCCAATGTTCTAAATATAACCGTTACAACTAGAAAATGTGTATTAAGGAGGACTTCTTTGAGACAGGTACCAGTAATTGGTACATCAAATGCAATTTGATCCTAGGGCCCTCTAAGTTTGATGATGGTATCCATCTTACAAGTATGCCTAACAATCCTACCCAATACACTTTTTAAGGCCCTATTCGATGCTTCAGATTCTCCTAGTAAATACCTCTTTCCCATGACCCTTGACATCCCTAGTATGTTGAGGAAGTGGAAAGCTCATGGGGTTGGGGACTGCTCTCGTGGAAAAAACCCTAGTTAAGACTTTGTTCTGTGATAGGGTTTTATAGAAAGAATAAGCCTTGCAATGTCAAGAAACCGATCATGCCAAGTGGGTTTAAGGATAGGTGAGGCAAGCTAACTATACTTTCCTTCTACTTATGCTTTAAAATTAAAGATTTGCCAGTCATCATGATGAACATATAGTAAATGCAATATCAAATTACACATAGAGATATTAAGAGGAGAATACTCATCACATAAAGAAGAGATTTAGTTAAAGTAAAAAAGGAAACTACAAACAAGCCCATAACACTAACCGACTAACAATTCAAGGATAATCATGACTTATATAAGACTGTAAAACAATAATTACAAAAAACCATTTGTCTTGATTCAACCATGGAAGGAGTACCTATTCATATTAAGCAGAAGTATTATCACATTACTAAAGTTTTTAAAAAAAGACAATAATATCCTACAACTATAGATTTTGTGACTAATTTCAAATCTTAAAAAGAGCGAAATACATATCTTGGCATCAAAAGTATTATTCTTGTATATTTTTCAAACAAAATACTATCCCACAATCAAATTTTGATAGAACATAGCCTACCCCTTTCTATCACAAAGTTTTTAAAAAAAGTACCTAACCCCATTTTAAGCTATCGCTAGACCTTTTCCTTTGGTTGTCCTTCCCGCTCACTTGGACTCTAATGTTCCTTAGCCAAAATCTTTAACTTTTAGCTTGTCTGGAGATAAATGCTCCTTGGAGTTGTCCACTTCATCCTTTGAGTCCAAAATCATCACATTTGCATAATTCAGAATATCCTCATCTCCTTTTATGCCTTCTTCCTTCAGATACTCAACGAACCAGTTCACATCTGCCAACCTTTTAATGTGAAAGAGAGCCATTAGAAAATTGAGGTGTCACATTCACATCTCTATTTTTTCTTAGAAGATTTGCCAACTATCTAGGGTCAGAATGGAAAACTTCTAGATAGGTTTGTTGTTCACTTCCCCCTTGTCATAGTTTTTTTCCTTAGGAGCTATCAAATTAGAGCCAATGTTCCTTAAAAATCTGCCTATATCAACCAAATACTTCTTATGAAACAAATTGCTACATAAATGCTTAGTTATTACCCTATCTCTCTCAAAGAACATGGTGATGATAAGAATCATGGAGGTGATATCCAAGTCCACTCTGGTTCTATTGGTACTTTCCAGATATTCCTCCCCAAATATCTTCATTATAACTTCCATAACTAGAGAATGAGGGAAACACAAAATACCTTCAAAAATTCCTTTGTTACCACATCCTTGACCTCTATTTGGTGCTTCTTACCTCTCATTCTTAGGATGGAATCCATAATCTTTTAATGTATTCAAGACACTTCTGTAGATGAAAACTATAGACTTGAATACTAATAAAAAGGGGTGACGATCCTAAAATAGACCTTTGATCTTTGTGTCTACCTCAAAATGATTAAAGGGCACTATATCATAATTGGGATAGATGTATTAAAATAATAATTTCTGCCTTGCTTTATTCTCTTTCACTTAATTTACTAAGATTTTGTGTGTGCTAACAAGATCACAAAATGTGTAAGTAAGATACTTACATGTCAATCCATCATTAACTTGGCTAGGAATGCGAGCATTACTTAATAATGATCGAAAAGGGATAGAGAAAGAATTTTATCTTAAAGTGACAGAAAATTATTAATACCCAAATTAGCTAGCTCATTAGCCCATTTATTTCCTTTGCAGTATATATGGTTAAAGGTGACTTTTAAATAAGTATTTCCAAGCTCCAATGCCTTGGTCAATATTGTATCTAGTATCTAGTTTGAAAGGGATCCTTTTTTGAGTGTGTTTATGATAATTGCCAAGTCCCCTTATACTTCCAACTTTTTAATGTTAAAGGACTTACATAATGCTAAATCTTCTATTAATGCAATTAACTCTGCCTTTTTATTGGTAGCTTCTTCCAAATATTTAGAGCTACTTGTTATTTCTATTCCCTAATCATTAGATATACTACAACCTATGCCTGCTAAGCTAGGGTTCCCCTTAGAGGCTCCATCAAAATTAAGCTTAAACCATCTTAGCTTTGGTGGCATCCAGATGCATTCTCTTCTTTTTTTAATACTAAGTGGCTCTCCCATCCCTATATAGTCTAGAATTTTTAAATTGATCCATCTTCCTCTCATTTTTTCATCTCAACTTGTCATTTTGGCTTATTTTATTTGAGATTTTAGTAACCTATTATTGATCAATTCAATGATTGACGATTCTATCTTGTTTAGTAATTGAGCAAGCGACATTATTTTCTCTTGAAAGAATATTTTATTCCCCTTGTTCCATAGTTCCTAAAAAACTATGGAAGGGGTGGAAACCTAGAGGTAATGATAAATACTGTCATATCAAAGAAAAGACCAAGTAGAGAGCATATCCTAGATAGAGTTGGGAAAAGCTAATGTTACACCTAATTTTTGACAAAGCCAATGATAAAAAATACTGGCATAAGAGCAATGAAGGAAGAGATGATATGTTGATTCCCCTACTGATTCAAAGAGAGAAAATCTAGTTGGACCAAAAAACCCCAGTTTCTTAAGTCTTTCTCCCATAAAAGATCATAGATGGAGAACAATACATGTGAAAAAACTAGCCTTAGGAAGACAAAATTTATCCCAACATAATTTTAATGGGAGTGTGGATTTAAGGATCTCCTAAAGAGATTCCAAGTATCTGTAGCCCAACTTTGTGATGTATTCCCCATCCTTGCTACCATCCCAAATTAAAAGGTCCTTGCCTCCTTTAAAGGATACATTTCTAGAGTGGAGAATGGATTTAAGAAGGATATTTTCTACTTCAGGAATAGCCTTGGAATCAAAGTCCTTCCAATGCCAGTTAAGTTCACTGCTGTCAAAAATGACAAAGTCATAGACCCTTGGACCCCAAAGTTATTTAAGATGAGATTTCATAAGATCTAGGGGCACATAAAGTGAAAGTGCTTTATAACCACCCCATGAGTCCTCCAAAAATAAGGCTTCCTTGCCATCTCCAAGGCACCAAGATAGTTTATCTTGGATGACAAACTTGCATTTTAATAAGAAATTCCAAAATCTAGATCCTTTAGGAGGATTGAGTTCTCTAAATATATTAATAGGGTTTGGGGAGGAAAAGTATTTCCTTGATAAGCTCTTAACCCATTTGAAATGAGGAAACCCTAGCATCTTCCATAGAAACCTTTCCCCTAATGCAATGCTTTGAAGCTTAATGTTCCTTGATGCCAATCCCACCCATGTCCTTAGAGAAGCATACCTTATCCCATGAAAGTAGAGGGATCTTTTTATTGTTTACAGTGCCTTGCTAGAAAAAGGCTCTAGCGAGTTTGGTAATTTCATTTAGCCTATTGTAGGGTAGAACCATACATGCTAGTTGATATATAGGCTAGGCTGACAACATTGAAGATGCCATTGTTTTCCTACTTGCAGAAGACAACCATTTTCCCTTCCTACTAGGCATTTTTAAATTTATTTTATCCACTATTGGATCCTAGAGGCTAGAATTATTTTGACCATAATTCAAAGGGAGTCATAAATATCTATAGGGGAGGGATCATTTATTAAAACCTAAAATATTACATATTGCATACTCCAACTGAAGGGTTGCATTGAAGAAAAAAATATCTAATTTTCTTTGTTAACTTCTTGGCGAGATGTCGAAGTGTAGGAGTCTAAAGTTTATTTTAAGATTAATGCTTTGTTTATCAAGATTTCTCCAAACATCATTATATCATCTACAAAATGTTGATGGGTGGATGGATCTACATTACTAGTAATGGAGATTCCTTTAATCTCCTTTAACAACCTTTTCTATGATTTAGATCATCGTAATGCCTCTACCATTAAGATGAAGAGAAAGGGTGAAATAGGGTTTCCTTGCCATAGTCCTTGGGATATATGAAAAAAACCTATTGGAGTACTATTAATAAGGATTGACATCTTTGGGGTAGAGATACATTCAAATATTAATCTGACCCATTGCTTTGAAAAGCCCAATGCTTCTAAACATTTGCATAAGAAACACCAATCAACTTTGTCATCTCACTTTTTTAATATCCAACCTGATGAGCATACTAGGGAATTTTCTGGATTGTACTGAGTGAATTGTTTCTTGAGCTAAAATAAAACCATCATAGATCGATACACCAGGGATAAAACCCACTTTTTCTTCATTGATTAGACTAGTAAGGATCTTCTAGAGCCTATGAGCTAGAATTTTAGTAAAAAGCTTGTAAAGGGTATTACATAGAGAAATAGGCTTGCAATCATTAAAATATTCTACTTTGTCTTTTTTAGGGAATAAAGCAATAAAGGTATTATTAACTTCACGTAGAAGTTTACCAGAGTTTCTCACACCTTCTAGTGCTCTACTAATATCTTCTCCCATAAAGTGCCAACATTTATGGAAGAAACCAACAAGGAAGCCATATGGTCCAAGGGACTTGTCTGGATGTATTAGTTTGAGTGTTGTTTCCACCTCATCTATAGTAATCTTTCCAACTAAAAACTTATTTTGTTCCTCAAAAATAAGTTTAGGGATATTGGTTAGAATGTTTCGTTGTGAAGGCAAGTTGGAGCTAACTCCATTATTGTAAATATCTACAAAATATGACATTGCTTCCAAATTTATTTCTTCTGGTGAGTTTTTTATATAACCATTAGATCCTCTTATGGAGGAGATTTGATTCACAACTCTCCTTTGTTTAGAGTTGTTATGGAAAAAAATTGTGTTGCTATCTCGTGCTTCTAACCACATCTCTCTTGATTTGTGTCCCTAGAAGAGCTCTTCTTTTGCTAGGACTTCCTCATATTTTAGCATCATTTCTTTTTCTTCCAAAAATTGTTCCTCCCTCATACCATTTCTCATGGCTTCCTCATTGAGGGTTGCAAGTTTATCTTCTAGAGATAATTTATCCTCAAAAATATTTCCGAAAAGTTTGAATTCCATTCCTTTGAATTTCTCTTAATGATTTTTAATTTACTCACCACTTGAAATAGATTTGAACCTAACACCTCTATTTACTTCCACCATTGTTCAATATGCTTTAGATAGTTCTCATCCTTGAGCCACATTTTCTCAAACTTGAAAGGGAAATTTCTAGGTCGTTTATCTTCCATGATTTGTAGCTCCACATGGAAGTGGTTTGATCTTGAGATCAGTTTGACTACAATTTGAAGTGAAAATGGGATCATAGTTAGGGCCCAATCAATCAAGAATCTATCTAATTTCTCTGCAATATTACTAAAGGCCTTTTGCTTGTTATTCCATGTAAATGTCTTATCATGAGATGCCACTTCCAACAGATCTACTCTATTGAACCAGTTGAAAAGTTCCTTTGAGGAAGGATGAAGAGAAGTACAAGCACCTCTTTTTTCTGAGAATTTTAGGATAGCATTAAAATCTCCCCCAAAAATGGAGAGGTCACCCTGTTCTTCACTTACTCTAGTTTCCAGCTTAGTCCATACTTGGGTTTTTTCACTAGTGTTGATAAGGCCATATATGTTGAATATTCTATAACTAAACCACTCATCCAATAATTTTTTGTTTCTATTGAGGAAATTGATACATTCCTTGGGTCCCAAATTTGAGCTAGATCCCTTGATGCTCCTTTAGCTGGGGAGCCACAAACTTCCCTCCAACCTAGGGATATACTTAATTTTCCCAATTCCTACTTGTCAAGTTTGGTTTCCTAAAAAAGAAAGATATCAGCTTTAGTATTAGAAATGTACCTTTTAAGGAGTCGCTACTTGTTAGGGGCCTTGAGGCCCCTAAAATTCCATGTAATGACATTCATGGCCCCTTGGGAAGTCTCTTCCCCTTCCTAGCTTGTATAATGTCAATTATTTTAGTTGACCTCTTGCAATTCTGTCTATTTGATGAAGCTCCTGCATTGATCTCCTACCTCTTTTTTTTTTTTCTACACTGTCATAGTCTGGAGTTTCCCTATTAGATATAATTTCTCCCAAACCTAGTGGTACATCATTATCCTATACCAAGTTTGTTAAGAGTTCTCTTTCATTAGCAATAGTAGGGGCTTCTTGAACCTCTACTTCTTCTCTAATCTTGGAAATAAATAAATACTTATGGAGTTTCAACTCATCTTCATCAAAGATTTCATTAATAAATTTATTCATTAGATCTTCAACCACCATGTTATTCAGGGCCTCAATTAAAGCATTGACTTCTGTTTCCTTTCTTTTAGGAGTCTTGATATGGTCCTGCTCAGGGCTATCATCTATTATACAATTTATTTTGGAAGATAAGGGTAGAGGGGAGACAAACTCTATGTTGTCCTCTACACTATTGATAGCGGATTTGAGGTATGGAGGGGAGGCTAAAATTTCCCCTTCTTCTAGCTTTTCCTTAGATATGACTGTGAAACCACCACTTGTCTCATTAAGGGCAATGCTAATTTATTTGGCTATATTGCTAGTTTTCCTTAGGGGGGATATAATTGAATCATCATTCTGAATCCTAAAGCCTCCCTCAACTAATTTTGGCTTAATTGAAATGATCTTATCGCCAATCAAGATATCTAGGGTTTTGAAATCTATAGTATTGACATTGGGTTTGACTATGATAATTGAACTAGAGGTAGCAATATCTGCTTGTATCCTTCCTACATGTTTTCCTAGTTGAGATACAATGACTCTAATCATTTCTTGAACCAATAATTCAATCGGTAAATTTGGGAATAAGATTTCCTTCTCTACTTCAAAACTTGCCGAATTGTAAGGGTTAAAGAAAGGAAACTAATCTATAAATTTAATTGGATAGACATTAAAAAATAGAGTATTACCATAGAGAAGTGAATCTTTTAGATGCACATTATTGTAATCTAGATAAATGAATTCATTCTCCATGATTGTTAAATTTATATGATGACCATAATGGCTACTAAGCCAATGCGCAATGTTGTCTGCCTCCATTCAAGGACCAGTCCAGCGGGCGAAGATGCTATGGTCCTTACATCTTTTCTAAGCATACTCGATGGAATGACTTGATAGTTTCACTGAGACTCGATCTGCCTCCCCTATTTTATTCTGAATTTCACTGCTGGCTTTGATTCTTGACGTAGGCAATCTTTCTACATTAGGGCATCTTTCCTTCTCGTAGCTTGGAAAGGAGCGAAAGAGTTATATTGCCTGCTAAGTCCAGAGCGTCCCTTAGCTGCTTGACCCAAATCTTGCTTCCGAATCCTTCTTGGCATATTTCTATGTCTTTCGTGATCTCACCTCAATCCAACCTAGATCTGCCTCTTTAGTTACCAGTCGATTGAGAAAGGACTCATAAAATGGGATCACATACTTAGTTCTCTAGAAGTGATTACATTGTTGATCATATCTGAACTGTTTTGGGTGCCAGACCACTTTATTTGTGTATGTCATGGAAGAACTCATGTTCACATCATAATATAATTTAAGCCTTGATAGCCATTAATTCATGCAAATACAATTAAAAGTTCATAAAACTGCAAAAATAACTTGAAAGAAAAGGCAAATTCTAAAAAGAAAAGAAGAGTTTGGCTTTGGATACATGCAAAGGTTATATAGGGAAGTTTGGGAAGAAAGGCCAATACATAGAAAAATCATCATCCATAAAACCAAAAAGAAATGAAGACAAAAAACTTGCTAAAATAAAGCAAAGAGAGATTAAAAAAAAAATTCAGTATTACTTTGATTTATTTTTTTGATCGCCTCATGTTATTATAATTGGTATTAATAAGGAAATACTATGTTACAATGCAGATTAAAGTATATATATAGAAGTTTGAATATATGCATATATGCTCAAAATAAAATTTATCTATGTTTTATTGGAAGGGTCTTATTATGCAGAACTATTTATTATCCTTGAGTATTATTGTAGTCCCATTTTTTTTTTCTCAATACATACTATAAGAGCCATGTGCCTTGATCTTTTCCTCTTAGAATGTTACTATAGGAAAAGGGAGATTGATATGAAATTTAGAGGGAGTTTGGCACTTCTTCAAAGACAACTTTGGATGAGGAGCTCCAATGATTGATATTTAGAGGGAGTTCAAAAGTCCATGTGTGTGATTGCATAATTTTGGTGGACCTATCCATTGTGTACGTTATTAGGAAGTGGAGACTTCCAAATGATTATCACTTGTATTTGCAAAAGTTATTGAAAAGTGATGATCTCACAATAACTTTATTTTCTATTATGATGGATATCTTAGGATGTCTATGTAGATCACGATAGATTATACTTTGCATGGTGGATTAAGCTCCTTAAACAGACCATGAATGTTTATATGGTACACATTATTATAATGTCTATGCACATATCTTAATTTTTTCCACTATCTATATTACCAATGGCATTTTATCTATGTATTTATCCTCCCTAGCTAAGAGAGAGTGTTAATGCTTGGTAGCTTCAGTTGGATAAAACCATGTGACTAAAATAAATAAATAAATAAATATAATAATAATAATAATGAATAGACATGTCCTATGAAAGGACATGTCTCATCCATGATATAAGAGAGAGATTTTTGTTGTTGGAAAACATATACCAAAGAGACAATGTTAGTACATTTGTAGCAATCCCAAAAATCAACACCACACATCTGATTGTTGAGTTTATCCCATAACATCCTCTTTTAATTTATTCTAGTTGAACCATAAATATTGAACAATAATATAACCTTGTCACATCTCTACAAATGAAACTTGATCAACTTCTAGTTATCAACTTTACTCACTTCAAATGCCCCATCCACTACGAGATTCCACGTAAAGGCTAGGTCACTTGAAGCACCAATTGAACCCATACATACCCCATTCCAACCACACCATATGATAATAAAAACATCAAAATATGACTTACCTATGTTTGTTTCTTGTAATAGAATGAAATTTGGTCACTCTTGATCAAGACACTGCCTGATTAGTTGCCTTTTATTAAACATATTGCAACCTTTCACATGGCATGTTAAAGCCTTCATGGATCCTTAAGAATGATAATGCCCTTCCTATAATGTATCTCACTTTTTCTAATGACATTACTACTCATTTTCAAAAAAAAATTGTTTGATTTTCTACCTCTCTGCTTGTGTTCTCCATTTTTTCCCTTATTATTCTTGAGTTGGGTTCAACACACTGTTCCTTTTTTGGTAAGAAATCCTCCTACCTTTCTTCTTGATAAAATCTTCATAAAAAATGGTTTCATCAAATTTTAATCTTTTAGTCACTTTGGAAGTGGAGATATCCTCCTCATCCTAATCTTTTAGGAGTAAATTCTATGTAATATCAACAATCCTTGCTCAACATAGTCTATTCTCAACATAAGGATGACCATTTCCTTTAGCCACAAAATACAAAGTTATAATAACAAGAAGGTCCAATAATGTCTCTAAAGTAGGGTGACAACATGGTTCATTGAATGTCCATCCACTATCTTGATGAGCATCCCTAGCAACCTAGTTATAGAGATCTTATCTTTAAAGGTCCCATATAAATATGAGCTATTTTGTTAGGAAAGCATCTTTTAGGTGAGGCTACAACATTGATACCATTTTTTTTTAATGCAAAATTTCCCCTTGTAAAGATGGCTTCCCATTTGGCTATATTTGTGTATTCTGATGAGATCTGCCATCGAGTCTTCTTGACCAAGGATTTACTAGAAGATCATATATGCATCTTCCATTCTCTTCCCCCTTCATAGCCAATTTTGGTTCAAAATATTTTTCCTACTCGTATCTTATGTCCCCTCTCCATTTTCATAACCATTTTGTCTTGATTTGGTTATTTGTCGTTCTTTATAGATATTATGTATTTTTAAATATGATATCTCGTGGTAGTTTTTTTATATCAGTAAAATGATATTTTTTTAATAATTTTTTTTTCATATAATAGTATTACATCACCATCTTCTTTGTTTATAAACATCGATGTCATCCCAAACCACTTCCCTTGCCCATAAAATCACCTACTCAAAACCACCTTTCTAAATTGCTTAACATTAACGCGTGTCTCTCACACATCAAAAAAATTGTATTAGTTTACATCAAGTTTCTACCTTGTTTACTAGACTTCAACCCATCCAATCATAATTTACATCAAGTTATACTAGACAAAACTCGAAAAAAAAAAGGGTTTTACATTATCCCACATCTCCATGTAATTACAAACTATAGAGACCACCCTTAGTAACAAATACAACAAACTTTAAATAGTGAAACTTGATTTACATTTTTCTTCAATGTTGTAAACTTCAACCAAAATTTAATTTTATATATAATATAATCTAATTGAAATATCACTGAAATTAACTTTTAGTTTTGTAAAATTGCTTCACACATGTTATGAAGTTTCATCAAAATTTAGCTAAAGTTTTCTTTCATCTTTTAGTGGAAAAATATATTTTTATATTGTGAAACATAGATAGAATCTAAACTAATTCAACTTTCAATGTTGTGAGGAAATCAAATTTACAAAGAATTATTAACAAGAGGCTAACCAATAAACCAATATAAATGGAGAAAAATCTATTTTTTAATTGATAATTGGCTAAGCCTTTTTTATTAATTTATATATGTTACATTTTAGCTCATTCAAAGTGCATGCATTAGGGGAAAAAGAATGGGGAAGAGGACCCTTGGTCTCCCTTGGGAATTTACGACCTACATAATCATACAATGCTCATAAAATAGGTACTCTGGGAGGTATGCCTCCCATTACATTTTGACCTTCATATAGTTCAGTTGAAAGCTTTATGTCATCCAATGCTTTATGTCATACAATTGCCCTCTAAGTGTCTTTGGGAAGACATTTCTTCCCTTAAAATACCATCATGAGTATTTTTGATATACAATCTCCTCTTTTAATTTGGTTTGTGTAATAACTATTCCACCCTTACGAAAATTCATAATATACATTTGTAAATACTGCTTATTGTAATCCAATTATTATATTCCTTGAAGAGAGATTTAAGATACCTATAATCTCACACCTGCACGATCATATCTCAGCTAAAAATATATAGATAATCATAATTTTATAGTCCTTTATACTCCATTTATGCAAATATATACCAGGTTGCTAAAACCTTGAAAAGACATAAGCTAATGCACAACTTGGGTTCCCCAAATAAAGGAAATGAGATAGAATAATAGTTATACTTATATAAGAAAAGGTCTTGTATGCAAAAAGATTATGATAGAAAGGTATTCGAGTCACTAGTACTGAAGTTATTTGATTATAGTAAAAAGATTCTTATAGAAATCCTTCCATAATAAGATTCTCATCAGCCCCTATATTGGCTAGATATTCAACTAATACATTCCCTTCTCTATAAATATGACCTATTTTAACATTTCTAAAGACTTTTAAAAGTTCAAGTGCAATTTCTATTCTAAATTTAAAATCCAATTTGGAGTTGCTCCTACTCTCATTTCATTAATAATAACAAGTGAATCACCTTCTATTTCAAGGTTAGGAAACCCTTTATTACTACATTCTTGACCTTCTATAAGAGCTTGAATTTCAGTTATATTGCTAGATGCTACTCCTAGAGGTTTGGAAAAAGTTTCTAACATATATTCTTGACTATCATGAATAGTGCGTCAACACCTAGCTACACTTGGATTGCCTCTCAATGCCCCATCAAAGTTTAATTTTATCCAACCTCCTTGAGGGGGGTTCCATTTACAATTTTCTCTAGCATTTGTACTTGGTTTACACCCTTTTCCTACCAAGTTTGAGACTTTAAGTCCAAACCAGTCTTTACCGATTTGTTCATCCCACTGAGAAAGCATCCTTCCATTTTTTTTCCCTATTTATTACTCTATTTTTTATTACTTATAATATGGTTGTTTCCATTTTATTGACAAGACCATGAATTTCCATCATCATTCCTTAAAATTTTCTTTTATTTCTTTCTTTTAATAACTCCTAGGCCACCATAGAGGGAGATATTTTCCAAATTATATTTTAAACATAATATCCATATGGATTAGGCCATGTTTTGTGGAAGTGAATTTTTTGTGGATTTTCTGATTTCATGCTTCTTTTTTTGAGTCCACTACCAACATTTTTTTGAGAAGGGACACTACCAAAGATATGGTCCATATTTTCTTCACTATTTTCACATAATAAGAATCTTGAGGGCCCTTCAAAACCAACCTTCCTAAGCCAATTTGTAATTAAAATCATGTTTTTCATTATTGCCAGTAGGAAGAAGCCTTCCTTTGGAAATCAAAAGTTTTCCCAACAAAAATATAAAGGGATTTTTGGGTTATAAGGAGCCTCATTTTGATTAATCAAATTATAGTCTTATTTTACCACATATTTTTCTGTTTTAGATTTGACCCATTTGATATTGTCTTCTCTATCTTTGATCAAAATATTTATTAGTTCAAGGATCTCTTTAAGGTCTTCTCTTTCTTCTGGGCTTAAAGGTGTACCTTTTAATGATTTCCAATTCCATCCCATAATTGGGTTGCTCATAGGTATTTCCATATAATGATTAAGAGTGTCCCCCCAAAGCTCTTTGATATTTAATTGATTGTTCTAATGGTATATATCCTTCCCAGGTGTCTTCCCAAAATAGTGTTGAATCACCCCTTTCTATATCCCAACTTATATTTTCTAATATAATATTTTGACATTCCAGCATGAAGTTCCATACCTTGGAGCCCTTAGGAGGATTGTTTATTTTAAATATTCTTGTTGCATGTCAAGATACAAATATTTATTATAGATAATCCTTTCCCATTTTTTTTTATTATACTTCTTATATAATATTTGTACCAAATTTTCCCCTAGTGCTGAGTTTTGAATATCATCCTCAATCTTTGCCCCTCCTTGATTATGTGGTTGGTAGATTCTATCCCATTTTATTAGAGAAAATTTGCATTGTCCAAAGTTACCTTTCCAAAAGAAGGTTCTTAGTTTCTTAGATAATTTAGATTCGACAGTCTGAGATAGAGGGAGACATGAAAAAAGATTGGGATAATTGACAAAACTTCCTTAATCATTGTTTCTTATTATGTTCTAGAGAGCCACTTCATTTTCTATCTATTTAACTTTTGATCTAATTTAGATAATATTCTATTCAAATATTTAGAGGAGTGGGCCCCTTTCTCTATAGCCATACCTAGGTATTTACAGGGGAAAGTACCTTTATTAAATCTTAATATCTGGCAAAGTCTAGTTTCTAAATTTATTGGGGGTGTTTAAAAAGAATTTTTTAGATTTTTCTCCATTGATTTTTTGCCCAGATGCTCTTTGGTACCAATTGAGAATGTTATTTTATTCCTCAAATTCTGCAATATTTCTCTTTGTTGGAAGTATAGTGTCATTTACAAATTGTTGATGCATTGTATTATCTACTCCTCTCGTAACCTTAATTCTTGATATTCTTCCTTATGAGTATGCCTTTTTAATGGTTCCTCCAAATGCCTCAACCATGATGATAAAAAGAAATTGAGAGATAGGTTAACCTTTCCTCATTCCCCTTGAAATTGTAAGGTATCCTTCTATGTTTCCATTTATCAATATAAATATTTTTCTTGTGGAAATACAACTAAAGATTAGATTAATCCATCTCTTAGACAAACCAAAGGTTTCCAAGCATTTACATAGAAATCTCCAATCCATCATGTCATATGCAATTTGGATATCAAGTATAATTATCATACTAGTTTCTCTCCTAGAATTAGTAGAGTGAATCATTTATTGGGAAATGACTCTACCATCTAAAATAGACTTTCCAAGTACAAAACATGTTTTCTCTTCAGAGATTGTCTTACTAAGGAGGGTTTTTAATATGTTTGCAATTGCTTTGGATATAAGAAGAAAACTCTGTTTAGCCATATGATCGATCATTAAATTTATTTGTACTTCATATTTTATAGTGCATGGTTAAATTTGCAAACTTAGAACTATTAAGCAATGTTATCCACTTGTATAGAATTTAAAATCAGTTTAATAAAAGTCTCATGTTTTCTTTTTAGCGGGTATCTTTCTTGGCACATGATTACAATTTGAAAACTTGGAACTACTAACTAATGACATCAACTTGTATATACATCATTGCCTTTGATAAAATTCCAAAGTTTCCTTTTCTATGGGTATTTTCCTTGTATGAATTAATGCTTTAAAACCACATGCACACATGCATGTGTTGGTTTAAAAGAATAATTTTAACAGCTGAGTGTCAATACACTTAACCATTTTTTACTATACATGCCGAGCAAAAAGTAGTTGCCGAGTGATATCAAGTGCCGAGTTATTCAAGTGCCGAGTGATATCAAGTGCCGAGTTATTCAAGTGCCGAGTGATATCAAGTGTCGAGTTATTCAAGTGCCGAGTAACATAAGGTTTTGAGTGATACAGTTTCGTTTAGGTGCCGAGGTATCCAGGAAACAGCATGTGCCCAGCATCAGTAATGCTTCAAGAGCCGAGTAACTCAGGATATCAGCATAAGAGTTTTTAATTGCACAAACTATGATGTAAACCATTTTTGTAACCGATATAAGGTAAATCTCAAATGATCTAGAGATAAGAACGAATCTTTTACATTTCCTATACAATCTGCATGCAACCAATTGAAAAATTGGAAAGGCATGCAACCAATCAGCAAAAGGGAAGTATTGAGCAGGAAATTGAGATTCAATGTGGATCGTAGATCCATATCTAACCCTAAATCCTCAAATGTCTTTATAAGGAAGAAAAAATTTCATTGTAAAAGATGTGAGCGGATATAAAAGGGTGTATAAGGAAATCTACTTTCAAAACAAGGGTTATCAGATCACAAAGGATCAAGATTAGAGAAAGCAGAACAAGTGCCTGCATTCAATAATCAAGGATTGCAAACTATCAGGTTTATAATACCTAATATTATCTTACCATTGTATTAGAAAGGAAATCCTATGTAGATAGGTTGGCTTAACAGCTATTTGTAGATCCTTATCAAAAGGTGATTAAATCCTTTAATAGGGTGACACTTCATGTTAAGTGTTTGTAAATCCTTTAACTAGGTCACTATTGACACAGTGTAAAGCCTTTAACAGGGCAGACCATAAGAAGTGGTTGAACCATATTACTGCAGTGAATTTTGTGGGTATCATCCCCACCCTAGTTTTACCTTCTTATTTTTGGAGGGTTCTGGGTTATCAAATTTCAATGTTATGTGTTGTTGATGCATGTTTTAGTTTCATATTTTCATGATGTATTTACATGCATGCAATTTACTTTCAGATAAAAGTTTTATTGGATAAAGTATAATACTTTTGATTCACCCCCCCTCTCATCAGTATTCTTTCCATATTTGAATATTCCAACAATTGGTATCAGAGTAGATTAGGTTCTCACAAGAAAAAGCCTAACAGCTTGGAGGAAAAGATCTAAAGATGAAAGTTTTCAAACTTGGAAAGATCATTGAAAATCAGGTGATAGATGTGCAACTTGCTCTGCATAGCTTGGAGGAATCTAGAGATAAATTGAGAAACTCAGTGAAAAGAAGGAAGGATTTGGCCATAGCCGAAATGAGATAAACTACAAGGAGATTGATACTAAAAATATATTTTCCAATGGAAATACTAAAGAGTTTGATGCAGCAATTGCAGAACTGATGGAGAAAAACAAAGACCAAACAGATGAGATAAGATCTCTCAAAATGGAACATGAATCACAGGCCATAATGTTATGTGAAATCACTGAATAAAAGAAAAAGAGCAGTTGAAGATAAAGCCATGATGGAAAATGACAAAAGGAATCTTGCAAACAGACTTGAAGAAAAATGTACTGAATTAACAAGGATCTCAAACATGCAAATGGATACACTTGCCCAAATGATGAACCTTCATCATGAACTTAATGTGGAAGACATTGAGATTTCTACACTAAAGATGCAGAATGACTTAAGAAGAGAAAAGGAAATTTCAGAAAGCTTCAACAAACCCAATGAATCCATCAAGTATTTTGAGCAATTACTGAAATCCCCAAGATCAATCCATGATACATTAGGACTTGGATTCAACAACACTGAAGTTGGAGAATCATCAAAGAGTGCTGAACAAAGAAGCGACAAAGGTAAAAATGTCAATCTTACATGTCATTTCTGTGGAAAGAAAGGACATGCATCTAATGTATGTAGAAGCAAGAATGCCCATCAACATGATAAGCCTAAGAATGTAAACTATTGTCATAAGTGTAAGAAGCAAGGTCATCAAGTATATGAATGTAGAACCAAGACTATTAAGACATCAAGATTTGAGGGTCACTGTCATAATTGCAAGAAATATGGACATAGAGCTTTTGAATGCAGATCAAAGCCTATGTGGACATCAAATCAATCAGCAAAGGCATCAAACCAAGAATTTTGGGATTACAACACCAAGTATAGTTATCACTATTGTCAAGAATATGGACATATACCTCAAAATTGCATAAGAACACATTTTAGGGGAAACTATAAAAGATGGTTGAGTCAAACCACATGTGTTTAGTTGCTTAAAAACTAGTCATATTAGCAGGAATTGCCCAACAAGGGCAAAGGCACCTAGTTCTAAGTTCAACAATGGAAAGGAAAAGATAGATGTTGAACACATTAAAAGTGAGATGAATAAGACATGGAAGAAGAAAGATGAGTGTAGCACATCAAGTGCAGAGATCATTTCACCTAACAGGTCAAGTGATCACACTCCATCAAATTAAGCAAGAATGGGTGTGTGAGATTGATAAACTAAGTTACATCATACATTAGTCACGAAACATAGAAGAACTGCAAATAAGAAATTAGCATAAGCAAAGATGAAAAATTAAGAGTCTTGCAAAATTTGCCAAAATTGTCTTCAGGTGCCGAGTTGCTAACAATGACCGAGTTGATAGATGATGCCGAGCTGTGAGATATCAATAGGAGCCGAGCGAAGTCAAAATCCTTCAGGTGTCGAGTAGACAGTTGTCAGCACACTAAGCATTAATTACTCTATTTTAAAAGAGTACATAATCTGATTTTCAACCATTTCTTACCATTCAAACACGAAGCAAAGACAAGAAGAGCACAGAAGATCAAGGCCAGCTTAGAAGCCATTTGTGAAGATTTCTACAGCAATTCAGCACGAGTCTCATCAATTTGAGGTATTTTTACTTAAGTGCTGAGCTACGTAGTGTTTATAAACTTGTTTGAACTATAAACCCTAGTTTGGAAAACAATGGCATCTGGGTCTGGAACCAATAAGAGAAAAGAGAGTCATGAGATACAGTTGGTTAGTAATGAAGTTAAGCAACCATAATTTAAGCCCATCCCAGGAGTTGCATATAAGAAGGATCCTGCAGGTGCATTGTCAGTTATTCCTGATAAGGTTGTTATGGTCCAAGATGTTCGTAGATGCTATAACTGCAAAATTGGAGCCATAGGAGATTTATAAATTCACAATGCATATGACAAGTTATGTGAGAACAACATATTGAAAGATGAGTTCTCAATAGTCGAGAGAAAAGGATTAACCAAAATCCTAAAATTTTTGACTGTTTTCAAAGTAGAATGGGTACGTATAGTTTTGAGCAGAATACATGATGGAGCCTTTTGGTTAGAAATAGGGCCAGTGAAATTCACCAAGAGAACTATTCATAGGGTTACTAGTATTCCAACCCTAGATCGGCCAAAGACCCTGTGTAGTGATAAAAGAGAAATAATAGAGAGAAACATGGGTGCTAAATGGAATAATAGGGGAATGACTATTGATACAATCACAAAACCCCTACTGGATTTTGCTGTGAGAATCATCTCACACAAATTTTGTCAGTCAAGCAGATTAAACAGTGTGCCTTGTATAGCAGTTGATGTTGCATACAAATTGATTAAAAAGGATCATACTTATGATCTAGCAGAGCTCATGTTTCAACAAATTAATGAGAATTTGGGAGCTATAAAGACGAGCAAGGGAGCTTAGTGCAAATTTGGATCCATTTTGGTGTGCATGTTTTTCT
Organism: Cupressus sempervirens; assembly: GCA_028749045.1. NCBI lineage: Eukaryota > Viridiplantae > Streptophyta > Pinopsida > Cupressales > Cupressaceae > Cupressus > Cupressus sempervirens. The sequence continues at coordinate 720,887,393 of CM053787.1, forward strand.
ATCTGATGAAAGAATTTCCTTCTGTAGGTAAGGTGAGATGGAGTCCAAATAAAACAATTGTTGAACAAATCAATGGATATATTGAACAGATGGGTGATAATTTTGATGCCCAAATGACTAGTTACTTTGAGGACTTCAAACAGTCCATGAAACAAAGAATGAGAATTTCAGTTTCATTGACTGACAAATATGAAAAAGACATTTGTTTTCTTGTAGATATTGATTATACCTATATACAAGCAGTCATACCTAGAGTAAGATGGCTTAGGCCACTAGACTATGAACTTGACATTGATCAAGCCTCTGCAGCAATAACAACCCTCCTTGTAGAAGAAGTTGATAAGAATGCAAAAGCCTTTGGAACCTATGATGTGGTAAAATCAAGGGTGATAACATATTTGAAAACTGCCTCTGCAGTAAAGAAGAAAGAAAAATTAGTAAGGAAAATTAAATGAAAATTTGGTGTTGGAGAAGAAGGAACAACAGAAGAGAAAGAAGACATTGAAGATGAGGGAGATGAACCACAAGGTCTGACTCAAGGGTTAGGAGAAGATGAAGAGGAAAGTGCTGAGGAAGAAGAAGCCGAGGAAGCACAAGTTGAAACCAAGGTCACAAAAAGAAAGGCCACAACTCCTCCTACTCCTCAACCCAAGGGAAAGAAAGTAGCTGCTCCAGCACCAAAGAGACCTACTATAAGGGTTGTAGCACAAAAAGCCCAAGAGGAGGCAAGAGAGAAGAAGAAAACTTCAAAGAAGACTACTGCTGAGCCAAAGAAGAAAATAAAATTTGTTGTACAGCCTGAAACAGATGAGGAAAAGACTGAGTCAGAGGACAACAACCAATTTCAAGTGGTAAGGCACAAACCTCAGACTACTATTGATAAATTATGTTAAAAAATCAAGAATGATGATTTGAAAGGTTTAAAGAACCTAACTTTTTCTAAGCTCACCAAAGAAGAATAAAATAAATTAGAGGAATCAGTGTATGCTATGATGGCTGAGTATAAGCATACACCTCTAGAATTAGATGAATCAATGCCTAAAGATTTGTACAAAATTGTAGAGGATAAATGGAATTTTTGTTTACAAATGGAAAGGGAGATTAGGGAATCAACATTAGCTAGATTATTGCCTGATTTGACTAAGGATCAAGTAACAAATGCAGTCAAGAGGCATAACAATAGATTCACTCCCAAACATAGAGCTTTTCACATTTTACAGAACAAAATTGAGGAGGTAGTTACAAAATCCACAAGATTGTGGAAGATAGTTTATAAGAAAATAGAAGATGTGTATAATGAAGAATATAAGGCAGAGGCAAGTGTCAAGATAAAGGAGAAAAAGGCATCAGGAATCAAAGAAAAAGAAAAGGAACAAGTGGAGAAGAAGGTTGAAAAAGAAAAGGAAGATGAAAAGGCACATACAGAAGAAAAAGAGGAAGAGAAAGATACAACAGTGCAACAAGATCAAAGTGTGCAAGACACACAGGTATACCCTCCTAGTTCTCCTCATGCCACTATCACACTTGCAGAGATTATCAAAATCAAGGATGTTACAGACACTTCAAGTCCAAACATCAATCCATTAACTGCAGAAGATTTAGAAATTCTTGACCAATCAACACTAGTAGCAAAATTATGTTCAAATCCTATATTAGTCAGTGTTGATGAATTGCAGAATCCAGTAGTCAAAACAAAGGCAGTCAAGGTGAAAACATAAAAACCACCTTCGATTATACAACCTACTAGTATTCTATTCCTTCCTCCACCACCTCCACCAAGTGTAGTCAGTGAAACAACTGAACAGCCAGGAAGTTCAACCCCACCTAGTGTTCATTAAAAGGATATACAAGCTGAAGAAAAAGATGAGACAAGTAAGAAAGAGGAGTCTGCAATACAAATGTTGGTTGCATTACCCAAATCTGGTACTCCAACATAGACTCTTCAGCAACCGAGCATCGATAGGTTACAATTACAAATTAGGACACCAGGCTCGAGCTCATCAAAGATAGCCAGGAAACTTCACTATGGAATTCCTGAGCTTGATGAAGAAATAAAAATTCCATATTATGAATCCAACACTCTCACTGAAGAGAAGATCAATGAAATTCAGAGTGCATTAGATAGAATAAGGAGACAAGAAGCACTAAGAAGAGAACACAAGCACAAGCTTACCTTGAATTAAATCAAAGACATATTCACCGAAGCTTTTTGCTTACAGTCTCTAGATGAATCAAAATCAATTGTAGAACAACTATCTGATATAGTTGACCAGGTGACTAGTGAAGACCAAGAAACAAATGCCAAACTATTGGAATGGTTAGAAAGAAAATTCCAAGGCAAGGTAAACAAGAAAATATCCAGTGATATAGCACTATCACAAGTAGGGTTGGCTAAGAAAATAGAAAAAGTCAAAATTGTACTTGGAAACATATTTTCCCTATACAACAAGTTGTGTGACTTTTCCTCATTCACACAGGATACTAGCTAGAAGATACTGAACTTGGAGAAAAATTTGAAGATTTCTAGCATACAATTCTCCACAAATCCAGCTCAGAGTGAGAAGCATTTTTCCCAATCGCTTCACACACAAAGAGAGTTAGCTATCTTAGCAGCAGAGGAGGCAACCACAAAAGCTAAATTGATGCAAATGCAATCCTCTATCACTCCTTATTTGGAATTACTTCACAAGGAGCAGATGAATGCAGAGACAGTCCACAAGAAAGACCCCAATCTTTCTACAACTGATGGACTTGTACACCTAGTAACAAAGATTGCCATCCAACATAAGTCATTGGATGTTACACTAGCAAATTGGGATGCAGCTCTGAAGGTACTCCTTGAAGTAAATAGTACATTTTTGGCCAAGTATGGCATTTCCTTATAAGACCTTTGACATAAGTTTCAAAAAAGGGGGAGAATAAAAATGAAGTGAGTGTTAAGTAGAAATTAAGTATGGGAGAGTTAAGTATAAAATGAAAGGTATAAGTATGATGAAAGGGGGAGATAGAAGTATGATGAAAGAGGGAGATAGAATTTTTTTGACAAATCTTGTATAACACATGAGTCAGAATGTAGAAATAGGACAGAAGTCACAAAGTGTATAAGGCATAATCAACTCACAGGGAGTCATAAGATATATTGTTATTTGTTTCTAAATTTTTTTATTTTTATTTTGAAGTGAATAAGAGGATGCATGAAATAATGCCAAGATCATAGGATCTTAGTTAAGTGTTTTTTTTTGCCACTCATGTCAAAGGGGGAGATTGTTGGTTTAAAAGAATAATTTTGACAGCTGAGTGTCAATACACTTAACCATTTTTCACTATACATGCCGAGCAAAAAGTAGGTGCCGAGTGATATCAAGTGCCGAGTTATTCAAGTGTCGATTGATATCAAGTGCTGAGTTATTCAAGTGTTGAGTGATATCAAGTGCTGAGTTATTCAAGTGTCGAGTAACATAAGGTGCCGAGTGATACAATTTTGTTTAGGTGCCGAGCTATCCAGGAAACAACATGTGCCGAGCATCAGTAATGCTTCAGGAGCTGAGTAACTCAGGATATCAACATAAGAGTTTGTAATTGCACAAACTATGATGTAAACCATTTTTGTAATCGATATAAGGTAAATCTTGAATGATCTAGAGATAAGAACGAATCTTTTACATTTCCTATACAATCTGCATGCAGCCAATTGGAAAATTGGAAAGACATGCAACCAATCAGCAAAAGGGAAGTATTGAGCAAGAAATTGAGATTCAATGTGGATCGTAGATCCATATCTAACCCTAAATCCTCAAATGTCTTTATAAGGAAGATGAAATTTCATTGTAAAAGATGCGAGCAGATATACAAGGGTGTATAAGGAAATCTACTTTCAGAACAAGGGTTATCAGATCACAAAGGATCAAGATTAGAGAAAGCAGAACAAGTGCCTGCATTCAACAATCAAGGATTGCAAACTATCAGGTTTATAATACCTAATACTCTCTTACCATTGTATTAGAAAGGAAATCCTATGTAGATAGGTTGGCTTAACAACTATTTGTAGATCCTTATTAAAAGGTGATTAAATCCTTTAACAGGGTGACACTTCATGTTAAGTGTTTGTAAATCCTTTAACCAGGTCACTATTGACACAGTGTAAAGCCTTTAATAAGGCAGACCATCAGAAGTGGTTGAACCATATTATTGCAGTGAATTTTGTGGGTATCATCCCCACCCCAGTTTTACCTTTTATTTTTGGAGGGTTTCTAGGTTATCAAATTTCAGTGTTATGTGTTGTTGATGCATGTTTTAGTTTCATATTTTCATGATGTATTTACATGCATGCAATTTACTTTTAGATAAAAGTTTTATTGGATAAAGTATAATACTTCTGATTCACCCCCCCCCCCCCCCCCCCCCCCCCCCCCCCACCCCCTCTCATTAGTATTCTTTCCATATTTGAATATTCCAATAGCATGCATGCGCGTGCATAGACACACACACACTCCTTGTATGAATTACTGCTTTAAAATCACACATACACACACACGTGCAAACACACAAACAACATACACTCACACTTTTGAAGCATTAATTCATATAATTTATTATGTACATTTCTATACAACATTTTTTATTTATTAATTATATTTTTCTCAATTATTTAAATTGTAAATTTGGTGAATTATTACTATTATTTATAAATATGAAGTATCTCAAAAAATTCTTAGCATATTTTATTGAAAATATTCAACGTAAATATGCTAGTTCTCTAGGAAGGCTAATACACTAAACATAAAAGCTTAGATTTCAATTGAATTAACATGTTATGATATTTGATAGAAGTCTACTTTGGTGGTGTGTATTTTGACTAGATTTTATATCTTCCTTTAATGTATAAGTATCAAATGTAGCTAAATTTTGGTGAATATTTTCTTTCAATGTTATATACCATTGAAGTTTGTATTCATATTCAGTAATTGTCCAAATTCTATTTTATTTTCTAGAGCATATAGCTAAAATCTAGATTTTATACTATAAAATATGTTTGACATTAAACTTAAAATGAGATGGAACTTAATCAAAATTTACGTTCATAAATTATTAACTTTTTTTTTCTAGAATCTCGCCAAATTTAACTTTTAATTTTAGGAAGATTTTTTAATTTCTTATACATGTCATCAAATTTTGTCTAAATGTGTAAAGTTTTCTTTTACTTTTTAGCAAAAAAGTATTTTCATACATTGTGAAATTTGGGTAGAGTTTTTATGAAATCAACTTTTAACTTGTAAGCAAATTCTTCTTATAAGACTTATAGGTGTGACTTTGATTATAGAGAAAAATAAACAAAGAGAAATTCATTATTCACACTAATAAATTTGCAAACTCACCACTATTAAGCAATGTGACCAACTTGTATAGAATTCTATTCTCTTTAATGTAATGTCCAAGTTTTCTTTTTAGTGGGATTCTTCTTGGCAAGCATTGTTTTCAACTTGTATATAATTTTCTGTTAGAGTAAGGTAATAACTTAGTCATTAAGTTATCTTGACTTAGTCATTAAGTTACCTTTTCTCCCTTCTTAAGATTTCACTTTATGCATTAGTGACATTTAATAATTATATTAATTATTAAATTTTTACCTTTCAGGGTTTCTTTTAGGTTACTCAATGTCCTTTACAAGGATTGACCCATTGTATATTTCATTCAATTCATTTGTTCAGACAATATAATCTCTTATATTTTTAGAGCCCAAACCCTTGTTTTTTTACTCCATTCATTCCTATGACAAGTTATCTTTGCATGAAGGTGATCTTGGTTCCATGAAGTTGGATTGACAACTTCTACATGGTATTATTGAGTTGATGTAGCTTGTTTTGGTTTTTGAAGAATTCAAGGTAACATGGGTTTGATTGGGTGGATCAAGGTCTTTTTTTAATGATTTAGGGGGCTACCTTATTTTCTATGTACTTTGAGCTCAAATGGACCTTATTGTTAAGTTTGTAGTGCTTGAAAACCCCCATTTTCATATAAATTTTGTCCAATCTTTCCATACCTGACCTCTGAGGAAATTTTTGTGCCTCAAGGCTATATGGCCTTGGCCATAATTTATGAGGCACATTTATTAAAAAAATCACGAAAAAATATTAAAAACTATTATTTATTAAAAATTTCTCTTGGTATCAAAAATACTACATCATCAACAGGCTACTTGTGGGCCACTTGACCACCATCTCCACATCACCTATGTGCTGCTAGTGCCTAGCTCATACAATGCCAGCCTACCACAACTAGGCTACCACATGACCAGAGACTATGGTCATAAGCCCCTAAAGGATATAATTTTTTTTCCCCCTTTTGGAGAACCTCTTGTTTTTTTTCCATATTTATCAGAAAGCTAGTTCCAAGCCTGTCATAGTGGTGTATGTTCAACTGTCATTTTTTTTTGGCTTGGTTTCCCTTTTATGCAGTAAAAATTAGATGAGTTTTTTCCACTATGGTTGCCATATCTTGTTCACTTTTTCTCCATTTTTTTAGCTTGAATAGGCACCATAAAGATCTCTCACACTCTATTAAGATCTTTTGATATTTATTGTAGAAATCTAATTAGGTACACAAGATTTTTTCTGAAGTCTTTTTATATTTACATTTTTTCTATAGATA